>OZ012662.1:101489474-102089474 GCA_963942545.1 Oxycera nigricornis
TCGTAAAAACTTTGGCTTTCAAAATTGGATGAGATATCTAAACAATTATTTTACTTAACTAAGTATATTTTTTTCCCTGGAAAATTTGATTTCTTGATTAAAATGACGTTGACTTTAAACATGTTGTCAGAAATAAATTCAAAACTGAATTCATCCAGCAAATATTTTTAAATATTTTTATTGCAATGGTAAAAATATTAATATCTGCAAAATTGTGGTCATGATTTAATCAAATAGAAAATTTATTTTCCCGAAAAAAATATTTTGTCTGAAGGAAACAGAATCGGATTAAATGCATGGTCAAATACTGAAGACTTTATGTAGAAAATAATTACTCATACTTAATTTTGTCAATTCATACGATTTTCTTTTGAAAAAAATTGTTTTTGCAAATCATTCGTTATCAACTAATTGAAAAATGTATTAAGTGAATTTTTTTGAAATGTTCTAAGTCATTTTTTGATGAGCGTCAATTTCATCTGATTTCATCACTATGGAATAGTTCTCTACAAACTAGTAATAACAGGAAACTACACGTAATTAAATAAAATTGCATACGTGCAACTATAATATCTTGAAGCATCACTACACAACTTTCCATCCCATCGATAAATTATCAGACATAGTTAAACTAATGCATTGTAGTCTAGGCTTAGCAGAAAGCCATAAGTGTATCCATTTATTAGATTCAATTAGCTGATAACATCAAACCAACTTGACGATAAAGCCCCGAAGATTTGCCGTGGTCAAGGATATCCCGAAGCTATATCATAGAATAATTCGAAAGCTCAGCACTTTCATACGAAACACCATCCATTGTCTTCCAAACGATATACGCATATGTATGATGGAAACTGATGGGGACAACAAACACCAACCACGAATCCATGTTCCGAACTCCTCTCATCGACCATTCCTTATCCTTTGGCACACTTATCCTTGCTGATTGGATTAAATTGTCTAGATTCGATGTCCGAAATATATTAGATATCATCTTAGATTCGCTCCGACATCACCGCATAAGTTTGAAATCATAATAACAACAACGTTAACATATCGATTTCGAATAGTAATGTTGATTGTATTGTTATTTATAACCTCCGGGGAGAGTGTAACCGGGCTCTTGGGCGAACTAGGATAATATATCCTGGCGTATACGTGTCTGCTTATCCAATAGCTGTGGATTGCAACCAAGTATCGTTTTCATGATTGAGTCAATAAACTATGAAACCAAAATTAAGATGGTTGAATCGGAACGCATCGTGGAGAGCCTTCAGCCTTAATATGTAGTAGACTACATCGACTCTTGCCATACCATCATCACATAGAAGCACTCACTAATCCTGTTCTTTGCCAGTAGAATAATATCAGTATGTCGGTATTACATTTTTTTCCCGGTAGTATACATATGAAGGAAGTCCTAACACATTCTCCAACGCATGATAAAATTTATTATAGACACGATAAGATATGAAGACAGTTTAATGACTGCTAAGTGTTATTTTATGACCCCCAACGAAGATGTTAAATTTACAACAATTCTCATCGTGTATTAAGATGTAACTGCGTCTGTTGTACAACAATGAATCAAGCGCTAGGATAAATGTGTTGAGCTAAAATAAATGATAAAATGAGGTAGGGGATATTTTGTGACAGATATGAAGATACAATATTTTGTCTCATCCCCAAATCACTCAATGAAAGTGTTGATAGGAAGTAACTCTAACAGTGAGCACTTATTTCCATTGGAGTTTAATTAAAAAAATACTCAGCTAAATAACAAATTCTCATGAAAAAACAATGAACCAAAAAAATAGTGCTACACATAACTGACAAGTCACCTAATAACTTTGTTTAAGAACTTTGACTCCTTGTAAAAACAATTCCATACATTTTGCAAAAAAAAATTATGACTGTTTGTTAAATCAACAAGAGACCTTAAATTAGTCAAAAAGGATATTTTCTATACTAAATATATTTGCGAAAAGCAATTGTTCAATCAAATTATTTTTAAACAATGCCAACAAATATTTTAAACGAAAAAAATCGATATTTTTGCGCTACACAAATAAAAAATTGTTTTCTTACTGTACACTATGGAGTTTTTAACCTTCATCCGAAAAATAAAACAAGGATGCAAACTCAGATACAAAGTCAGACGCAAATAAATTTGATGAACTAGACTGACTAGACTAGATGGTTTTTCTACAATACGTGAAAAAGAAATTGCATCAGACAATTACAATTTTTTCAAGACATATCGAAGAAAATTAACGCTGGAAATTTAAAAAAATGAGAAAGCTTAGGCTATTCTTAATTTTTTTTATAAAAAATACATTTCCTCATTTTTTGGGTACATATTGGAAATCTTTTTGAAGAGCAAAGCAAAAAAAATCAAAACAATATTTTCCAGTCTAAATCAAAAGATCAATTTCGTTGAATGTGAGGAAAAAATGAGCATTAAAATACACAACTGCTGTACACCTTTGTCAAGCATTTCTCTTCCATACATTCGGAAGTGATACAAATATATTTTCCTACCTATAAAAATGTACCATTCAATCAGAGCAAGCCCCGATTGTTTACTGATCACAATACCTTACAATAATTTTCTGGCATAAATGATAACTTTTCCTCAAGCCGCCCAAATTATTTTATGCTAAACTATAAAAAAGAATCGGAGACACTCAATAAAATTTACATCCAAAAATAATTTCCAGGTTGCGTAAAACCATTCTGTGTACAAACAAAATACATCTCTGTAACAAAATACAACGCTTTTATGGCGCGGTATGAAGCAAATAGCGTATTTTTTCGGAATATCAAACTCCTATTTTTTGTATCCCTGAAATTTCAGCCGAAAAATTTACTCTTCGAAGGAATATTCATGCTCGATATATAATTGTTTTTTCTAGAAAACATCGAGTAGAGTTTGCCCAGCAAAAAGAAGCAATTTCAAAAATTTCACTAAGTAAAAATATTATTTTAGAAACGGTCCAACATCTTTTTGTGCCTTTAAAAATAATTTATTTATTTTTGGTCACAAGAAATGTAGATAAAATTCATTTTAAAAACATGTATTTATTGTTTCTCGATTAGACTAAATTAATTTAGTCCGGTTTATTAAAGGAATGAATTTGTTTTATTAGACCACGAAAATATGCAGCAGCAAAAAAAAGTCTATTATAGATTAAAGTTTTTTAACATCCAAAAAATGGAATTTTCATCCTCAAAAATTTTTGTTAATTTTTTCTCTCAATTGTTTTTGAATTTTCTGAAACACTTTTTGATTATAAATATAATGTTATATGCACTCCTAGGAAAAATTAAAATTATGCGTATTAAATAAGCCATCATACTTTTTTGAAAGACCAAAAAATCTCTAAAAATACAAGAACCTTTTGCTAGAAGAAAAACTAGCATAATCACCAGTTTTTTTTTGGGCCACATAAATGAAAATGTGTAAATGCTTTTTGGCTGTGTGTCTGTTTGTTCAAGGTCCATAGGTCACCGATATTCCTTGTAGTAGAATCGCTGTGAGTTGATATGGTATTAATTATAAAAGACCTGCAAAAGGAATACTGTCATAATCGAAGCGTAGAAGTGAAGCGTTTGAAAGCGTTATTGAATGATTATGTACGATTACCCTCAATTTGCTGTACAGTTTTTCCTATATTAACAGTCCGTCACACCCAAACCACGCTTCCCCATCTATATTATCAGGTTTGGGAGAATGAGAGGAGAGACGCTAATGCAGTTGGTATTGGATATTGTTATAAGTAATTTAATATTGGATTTAGGATCTGGGGAATTTACGATATGGAAAATTTATATCTGGGGGATTTATAATCTGGGGGATTTAGGATTTGGGGGACTCTGGGGGATTTTGGATCTTGGGGATTTTGGATCTGGGGAATTTTGGATTTGGTCTAAACTTTGGTAGATGACGAGGGCGGAGACGTCTTTCGCTATCAAATGGCTTTTATGGCTAAAAATTTTTCAAAAATAATTATAATATTTTAGAATAATAATAGAATATATAAACATAAATAATAATAATAATAATAATAATAAAAATCTTAGTTTCTTTAATCACCCCACTGGAAAGTTAGTCGTGTGGACCATAAGGGACGCACCTAAAACACATTTTTCAATATTTTTTTCTGAGCACAATACATCTACCTTGAAAGGACATCCAATGCAACATCAAACTAAAAAAGTTGAAATAATTCCAAAAAGGATTTGGCGCATGAGAGTTGCATTCAATTTGGAAGCAATGTATCTTGTTGTAAAACGGAAATGCTATTCCTGTTGCGATGATCGATTTACCACTGCTATCAAATGTAGGGCTTGAACTTATGAACTATTCAGTCTGCATTGCAAATATTTTCCTGAAGAGTTTAATCACAGACTTTGTCCTGAAAAGATCATCCCTCCACGAACTTTTCATGCTACAGAGTAA
Source organism: Oxycera nigricornis (assembly GCA_963942545.1). Taxonomy (NCBI): domain Eukaryota; kingdom Metazoa; phylum Arthropoda; class Insecta; order Diptera; family Stratiomyidae; genus Oxycera; species Oxycera nigricornis. Next base: position 101,493,937 of record OZ012662.1, read on the forward strand.
ACTCATCTATGTAGAAATTGAGCTGAAAGAGTCTGTCATTTAATTAAGTGTGACCCATTATAAAACATGGCGTCTTTCCTTACTTCCTGGGGAAGGCCAAAAAAGAACTCGTTCAATGTTAACCCGTTACATGTTAAAGCTTTTCAATAATGGAAAATAACATCTCCTTTCAAAAGGACCAATTCCATTTTAATGATATGACTCGAATATTATGTTTATAATTTTTTTACTGACCACTCAAAAATATAAAGAAACATCAAACTGACCAATTTGAACTAACTGATTCGATTCCATCTTCAATAATAATCACCATAGCTTTCAAATCTTTTCCTAATCCCAACACTTCTAAGAAATACGTAGACGTCCATCCGTAACATTTCTTAAGAAAGTTGAATGCATTCTCGCATCCTAAACCCCAATGAATGTGCATCATCATAACGCAACAAATATGTAGTTTCAAACTTACTCCACAACCAACCCCACATGAAAATGTATCAGGATAGCAATAGACTACACTAAATTCTACTTACATATATTCCAATACGATGACTCTTTTCGTTATTCAGAGAAAGGGTGTAGGGTGCAACATAATATAAAAAAAAAGTTGAACGAGACAACATCAATGTGACATCGAAAATATCAAAAAGGATTATCCTTTATCGTGGCAACTCAGCCAGACTCTTAAGTCGCGTCTGACTAGTCAGATATGTATTTTACGATGATCCTGATGGTGGCAATAGTTATTCGATAGAATTGTGGTTTATAGATGAAATTCAGTTTTGGGGCTTAGAAGTTTTCGTTCGGTGGATTTAACACTTGGATAAAGTTTTCAAATGAATGATGGCATCAAATGATTGGATGTTTGCACATTAAACGGAGAAGTTAGTATAGAGTTAACACAGACTTAAGTTTAGTGGAAGTCGTGTGAAAGTTGATGTAGATCTCGAATAGAAGCTTCAGTGCTGGATAATAGTTTGAAATAATATTGAACACATGGCACAGTGAACTTAATAATTGAATTCGAAATCTTTAATTGGAACGCACAAGTGGTCGACATGTGTAAATGAGAATAGTTCGAGGACATGGCCCTCTGTAGATCAGAGTAAGTTTGGAAGCCCTCGCACAAAAGTTAAAAGTATCAGAGTTTAGGCTCGGGAATACTGGACAAAGTGAGAACTGTCTCAAACGCTGCAGTTGTGGTGATCAGAACGTTTTATTCAGAATGTTTCCAGCGAGAATACTTGTAAAACACAGATGCATCGTTTTTATTTTGTATATTTTATTTCTAAAAAATATGCCACAAGGACACATTCAAAAATAACGTTCAATTCAAACTTTGAGTTCGAAAACGAACAAATCAAATGCAATAAACATTAAATAGAAAATTCAATGAACAAAAATACTTGTTACATATTTGAGTGAGAAATCCAATTTGAGGACATAAAAATCATTTCAGACAAAATACGCGGCCAACTGAGCCATCTTGTCCTTGGGTTGTCGACCACGTCCGCGTGTTCCCCGTGTCTTCCCACCCGGTCCACTTCCGCCACTGGCACCGCGACCACGCCCCCGTATATTGACAATAGCTGGTCGTGTGGCAATCGCGCGATGTTTCTCCACTAAATGTGAAAAATCATTGCTGCAAAAGATGCATCCGACTTTCTCCTCGGATCCGTCTTTGAATTTGGTCTTCTCCGATTTGTAGGTGACATTGACCAAATGCGCGCCGCAGTCGCAACGATCCTCTGAAATGTAAATAAGACGGGATATAATAGTCAATCAGTTGAAACTGGAAAAAGTACCATCAACCGCGACTTTTGTTGCACTCTTGAACACATTGATGATAACATCGCATTTATTACAGCACAACTTCCATCCGCTCGGTGCCGACGTGCAATCCAGCACAAGAACCCCTGATTCGCACTCCACACAACTCGAAATACCAAGCGTGTACAACGAATGCGAACATGTCGGGTGACTACACATGTTACAACCGGAATTTCGCGGCATGTCTCTGAACGGCGGATGATTGTAACAATACGGGCAAAGTGGATACGATCGTCCTTTTGTCCCGCTCGAGAAAGCCAACAGTTCGAAATCGTCCAAGGGACATTTCAACTCTCGATAGACTCGAACGTTGCCACCATTCGGCAGGGAATAGGTCTCGTCACAATGCGAACAATGCAATCGTGCAGGTTTCATTTGGATATATTTCATATAGCGTCGACATTTGCCGCATCTTGAATGAGCCTTCCCGGATTCCGCGAGTGGAGAAAACGACACCTCAAACAGTCCGTCCATGTGTGATATGTTCAGCACGAAATAGAGGAATTTCAATCGGAAAATTTCGACGGCATGATTCAGGACGGATGTAAAATTCGCGGAGCCGCGTGCTATCAACGTTAGCATTTTCTCAACCTCGGATCTCATTGTGGGCAGGACAAGCTCGGCGTCAATCTGGACGAAGAAGACTATTACATCATAATCGGCTTCTTAATGAAATTATAGCAGACCTTCTGATACCCATGCACCAACACAATACCCAACGTAGTTGGGATCAGCTTCCTTCCCGTCGCAATGGTCACATAATTCCTCTGGCAAATATTGTTGATATGAACCGGTATTGATGCATCCGTCCCAATTCCATGTTTCTCCATCAACGAAATCAATTCTGACTCCGTTAAATAATCAGGCGGCCCAGTTTGGCTCTCCACTAGTCGAACATCGTTTATCGCCACCATTTCACCCTCAACAAATGGCGGATTCGCCTCATTTTTGGCAAACGCTTGCCAAGTCATGACGCGTGTGTAGCCAGCATCCAGGAGAACACTCGTTGTACACGAGAATGTTTCCATTCCGATTCGTAGAGTGGCTGTGGTCGATTTATATTTGAGATCACGCGAAACAGTGCCGAGGAAATGACGGCAAATATAATCGTAGACACGCCACGAATCGTTTTCGAACTCGCCTCGATTGCCAAGCTTCATGGGCGTAATCGGTGGATGGTCGCCACAATCAACACCTTTCCGGGGCGGATTGAAATCGTTGGCAATGTTGCGAGCATCTTCGCCGAATTCGGAGGAAGTTTGGAGGGTTTTTATGACGCTCCTGCGAAGAATTGAAAGCATTTGTTAAATATGTATTGAAAGAAGAACCAGAAAATGGTATGTAGCAAACAGTGATGATTCTATTGCACTAGAAGGCAGTACAAGTACCTTTTTTTATGCACAAAATGTCGGCTACGGCGACAACATGAATGCATTCAAATATTGTTCAATAGGTTCTTTGATGCTTCCGGGAAGCAACAACAAGAGAGTCTACTTACATCAAATCAAAGTTGACTGGATATTGAGTTGTTTCCGTGCGCGGATAACTGATGTATCCTTGAATATAAAGCCTGAAAGCATGAATACTATAGACATCTATTCAATACTCAGCAATTCTGCTTACTTTTCCGCAATTTGCATCGCAGTGTGTGGTCCCAGGCCCAAACCAGAACTGCACGCTTTCATCAGTTCGACAGTGTTCAATGCTTGCGGTCGACTCTTGTATGAATCTTTGGATGCCACGCTCTCCACCCTGAAAACAAGACAATTGAAGTGGGAACTCCTCTAAAACGGGCAGCATCCTTACTTTGCCTCCTTCGACTCTTTCACCTTATTCAAAAACATCGTCGCAATCTCCTTTTTAAACACTCGTCCACGCGCCCATTCAAGCGACACTTCCGGATTGCCAGCTTGCAATTGCAAGTACCAAAAGCTTTCCGGCTTAAATGTTTGGATGTCGTCGTGGCGTTTCACGCAGAACCCCAAAGTGGGCGTCTGACACGGCCCGTAAGAGATCAGGGACGAGTCCAGGTCGCCGTAGCGGCCTTGAAAGAATTTCGTCTGGAAGCGAGTGAATGCACAACCGATACGCAGATCCAGTTCTTGCCGGGCATCAACCGATTTTGCTTCGTTCTCGTTTGGATGTCCCAAATTCGCCATGGCACTCTTCAAATCCTTTTCGGTGATGGCAGAGAAGTGGGCGCGAAAGGTAACAGCGTCGGTGAAGACGTTGCGAATTACGCGAGACACGGAATTCATCACCTGGAATGAATTAAGGAAGTTAATGTAGTTGGGATCAGGGCTAATTGTAACTGACCTCAAAGCAGATGTTTTCGCCCTCCTTATCACAGTCAAGCCACAACACGAGATAGTCGCATCCCTTTGCCTCCTGTGCCAAATAGGTGGGCATTCGTAGTTTCGGCGTGGCCTCCTTTTTCTCAGTCGGGCACGTGAACAACTCGGCCGGGTCCACTTTATCCCAGGAATTGTACTTGCCCACAAAATCCAAAGTCATTACGTGTCCGCAAACTGAGGTCATCTTGAAGTGGACACTCTCGCTTTTGAAGGTACCGGACCACTCGTGCACGGAGCAGGCTCCATTGGAACCTACAATCAATCAAATTGGGAAGTAACATACAAATTGCTAACGAATTATACGAATGAGGAATGCCGGCGTCGGATTGTTGACATTCGACTCGGCGATTTTACCCTTTCGTGTGGAATTGCGTCCGTTGCTGAGGATCGTCGCTATGGAGGCGGCTAGGGACGGTTTCTCTGCAACCATTAACACGCCCTTCATGTTGTTCGGAATTGTGTTATTGTGTTTTTCACGAAGCAAGACACTACAGGCCGGGAGTTGTAAACAAACGGGAACACTATGCCATATAATTCAACACGATGATGCAACGAACTGTCAAATGTGGTGTGGTGAATAACCAGAGGTAGCTATGGAGTGAAACGTCAACAGTGATGCCAATGTAGCGCTTTCGGTGCTAAATTAATCCTCAAACTCGTATAGATTCACAACATTTCATTACCAACTCCTTATGTTCCGTTAGTTTTTGCATTCATTTTCCATTTGAGTAGCATTACCGATATCATTCAACTACCTATGCATAATTTTTATAGTTGTGCCATCGTACAATTTAACTGTACATTCGTCTGGGTTAATTTTTATAAATCATTGATGATAATTTTTTCAGAATTTCTCGCTAAATACTAAACTACACAGGAATGACGTTTTTATGCAATAAATCCAAAGTAAATGTCAACTTTTAGGTATGATTCCCATATAAAAGCCTACAAATGTGATTTTATTTTAAAGGTTTCAAAATTTTGATTGACATTGTTTGTATTTACTGCAAAATCCATCTTTTCCGCTGTAATCTTCTTATATGTTTTTTTTCCCTAAAAATATAACAGGAGTTCTAAGCAGATACCGTGAATGAATTCTTATCCGTTATAATTGAAATTAAAAATAGTGCAGCATTTGTTTTTTCTCACATTCTATATAAAAGTTATATGCACTTTTGTTATAAGCAAATATTCTGTTCTGTGATAAATTTCTTCAAAACATTTTTATTGCCGATACACTATAGCTGATAATAAGCTCACACTTATTATGAGCTTGAATTGAAGGAGATGTCTATTTCATTGTAATTGACAATTGGACTGTCATTGGATTTTTGAAAAGTTGAAAAACAACTGTAAATTGATTAACCTGCGTGTTGAAACACCGAGCACACACTTGTACAGCCTATCAAATGCATTCCTATGGTTATTATCTTCAAATTGTTCGAAACCCGCTGCTATATGTCGACTTGACAAATAATTTTGAACCTAGTTCACTTGCTCTGCCCATAGATGGCACTTGCAACAGTAAGTTTTTTCCTTGATCACACTTCTAACTTCCGCTTCTGCTTACTTACCGCAAGATCATTATCAGCACCCGCGGCACTGCCAGCTGCAAAGTTCTAAGAAATGCCAACCAAGTGACAATATTTGCAATTGGACTTGCCGCGCTATTCAAGAAAAAGCTAGTTTGAGAGACGTCGATCTCATTGAGTGAATTGTCACTGCAGGCGGTTATTTTAAAAATAACCGTTCATTCGGCCGTTGCTCAATTTCACTCATTTCAATCGAAGTAAATTTGTTGACATTGTGAAAATTTTTCATTTGTGAACATTTTTCTTACATCTTGCAAATGTTTCCTATTTTCTTAAAAATATTCTGCTGGTTGTGCTACACTAAATAAGAAATCAGATGAATTTTTTCATAATTACCATTCCATTTTAATATTTATTTAGTTAGTTTCAAGCGGTTTACAAAATATTTCCAACATCAAAAATGATTCTAAAAAAATGTTCAGTAACATTTATTTCTGTGGCTTTTCTTGGGAATATTTGCATTAAATATTTTCGTAGCTGATTATGTTAAAATTGTATCGTAACGTTTGTCCCTCCACAAATTTATTATGAAGGACAATTTTCTTTGCAAGCATTTTCTGTGAATAAATTTATATTTAAAGTTCAGTGAGTTTATATTCCAAAATATTTTAGATATTTTTCTATCAATTAAATTTAGCATATTTACGTACTATTGTCCAAAAATTTATGTCTCCAACAGGTTTGGCAGAAAAACAAAGCCTTAATCATTTATTTACCCCAAGAAAAGGGAAGGTGCAAAATATTACGGTATATAAGTGCACATTTGGTGGTGAATACAATAATTTTTGTATTGTGATTTTTAATCTCCTTATGGAGTTTTCCGTTATTTAACACAAATCTATTTTGAATTTAAAGCGATTGGGTGAATATTCCCGAAAATGTAGCGATCTCGTGAATCGGGTGTGATAAATCAACACCATTTGAAATCAAATTCTTGTTCAATTCACTTTTGAAAATTCAGAAGAAATGTAATCAACGAATAGGTCATCTTCATGATCTGCAAATCCAAAAATACACACAATCCACTATTATATCTATAACATAAAAATACTAACCGAAACAAATGTTTCCAAAGTAACTGGAACCAATTTTCCAGCGATCAGGATCAACGGTTTTTGGGTCATTTGCATAAAAATCATCATCGTTCGTTTGAATTTCGTCGATTGATCGAACCAATTGCAGGAATACAATGATGTCACAAAACGATCACTGGTCACACTGAATCGGTTCGAATAGTAGCAGCACGGCAGGATCTCAAGGATTGTGGCCGAAACGAATATAAACTTGTATGCTATTTGAGCGGCATTCAGTTGAAAGGCGAGATAGTTAACGGCTAGTGTTACAATGACGAAGATTGTTACCGAAAATTGAACGAAAATCGAATAGGCAATTGTGTCCTGTAGAATGTTGAAGATCCTGCAATTGAGTTTACATGAAAGTGTGTTCAGGTTTATGTGCATCAAAACAATTGGAGAATTTCCAGGATAACTAAATATGTTCTACTCTTTTGAAATATTAGTATACGTGAAAATTTCCTTGTTCCCGGATTCGTCGAATCAATCAGGAAGCGTTTGATAGCTAACAGCTACACTTGCAAACTTACCCAACAATATTCCGATAATCTTTAATGCAAGCTATCAACTCCTTGTAGTTCTCCTCCTGACTCAATCGAGGCACACTTCGATTAATATTCTCAATCCGTTCCATTAGAAACTCCAAATGTGCCGTCAGCAATATCAAATACGTTGGTACACAAGCATCGAATATAGCAATTTGTAAACCCAATATCGTCATAATAGCATACTGATATGTAAACGCGCAAACATACTTAAACATAGATCCTCGCCATTCGAAAGGGAACCAAGTATCATGCAACAATTGTTGTCCGCGCGATAAAACAGCCCCAATAGCATCTACAGCGGTCGCGGCCCAATAGCATCCAACAAACATCTTAAACACACGATGACAAAATCTTATCAACGTCTTAATATGATCCTTTTGCCGAGCATTTGTAACGCGGGCATCTAACTCATCGATAAGATTGGAGATATCCTTTAGATTGCGATGCATCTTCAGCGTTACTACAAATTTGACGAGGCAAACAATCGCGGTAACGTTCATCGGAACATTGTCCAAAAAACGTTCGAAATCCTCTATGAAAAATAGATTGATGCACAGTGATAATATCCAGGAGGTGTTCAAGCATATCAGGACGAATCCAGCGTGAATGATCTGGAATATGTTGTATTTATCGACAGGATACACTCCCGTGAGGATCCAACTTTTCCATATGTACTTTAGTGCGTACGAGGATTTCATGCGATCATCCATTTTATTTTAGGGTTATTCAAGCTTCCTTTTTAAAATGTGACTACTCTCAAAATTAATTTCCAGAACACTTCACAATTATCTGACTTTCTTTTAAATTTGATTTCTTTGACGATAAATGTCCTTTCTGGTTGGAATTAAAACTGCAACTGATTTTCAAGTGAACAAGCCTGCACTTTGATGCAGAATTGTTTTAAATGAATGATAATTGAAGTACACCATGGCGTGACTGCATATCATCAATTGGTCTCCTCACTTCCAAGCATTATAATTTATAAATCAGAATAGAATTTCAATAATTTCTATGCCAGCAATTCCATTTGATATTTTTGTAGCAAGGATATCATTTACAACTGAGTTTATTTATTTGAAACAAATACATTTCTGATTAGTTAGCATCAAGGATTTAATTTTTTTTTCAGATTACACGTCTTTAAACAACATTTAACATGAAAAAAATATTAATATGACGCTGATTGCATAGAAAATAGGATGAAAAACATACAAAAAAGGAGGTTTCCTAGCCCAGAGCAAACTTTATCCGATCGTCTCCTCTCTAAAATGGGGGCAAATTTTCTCGAAGATCGTTCAAAATCGATGTTAACTTAGAAGGAATTATTTATCACGACAAGGATTATTTAGTGTAACTTTATATGATTGTCGCTGGCATACGTAATAATTTCGTAATAAATATAATTTCCTGTAGTAAAAAATGTTAAATAAAAAAACCAACTAGACCAGGAAATATATTGCAATAAATTAAGAGGTATCTTAAATAACATTAACATTATTATTGGCCAAACAAAATATGCCTGTTTTGCTACATTTTCCATTACCTTTTCGAGTATCAAGGACGTTATAGCGATAATTTCGGCACGAATGTTTGCCTTGAGCTCGGTCATGCTCTGAGGCTTGCTGGCGTACACTTTGCTTTTCAAATAGTTCCACAAAAAGAGGTCTGAAGGGGAGATCTGGGTGGACAATCAATGTCGCCTCTTTATTTTGATATCCGGCGTCCAGGGAGTTTTCGTTGCAAAAACTGAATTGTTTGATTTACAGTGTGGCATGGCACACTGTCTTGTTGAAACCAGTAACCGTCAGGTCCTTTTTCACGTATTTGCGGACAGACATAATGGGCCACCACAATATCCACCGATATCTGTTTCCATCAACTGTTTCGTTTTCTCTGAAAAAATGGGGCCCAATGACAGTTTTGGCGCAAACGTCATTTTTTGGTCATGCAATAGCGTTTCATGGATTTCGTGTGGATTTTCCGTTCCCCAAATGCTGCAATTCCGCTTATTAACGCCGTTATCCCGCCGTTGTTCATCAGAATTTTCTTCCAAAAATCAGGTTCAGTGTTCACCATTCGAGCAACTGTTTGGCCGTATTTGAAGCGACGTGGACGGTCTCTTGGCAACATTCCTTTAGTTAATTGCACTTTATAAGGAAACAAATGCAAATCATCCTTCAAAATTCACCACATAGTGGTTTCACTGACGCGAAAATGCTGAATGCGGTGACGATACGACACTTTTAGGTTCTGGGAAACGCTCACTCTGACAGCTTCAACCAGTTTCTTGGAACGTCTTGGTCGTTAGTGAACGGCACGACTACGATCTCCCACTGTCCGGTGCTCAACGAAATTCGACACGAAACGATTTATACGACAGTGATGATTTTTGTTTATGGGATTTAATCTCGCTGGAAATTTGTCGTCCAGAATATTATTCGCTAATATTTCATTACGAGAATTTTGGTAAGCTCGTAAAAATATTTAACTGGTAGATTTTCCACAGTCAATAAGAAGTGATCTAAATTATACTGTAACCAAACATGGTTCAAGATTAAAAAAATTAAGGCTGTAGTTCAATCGGAAATTTTCAACAACTCACTCTGTAACATAATAAGTTATTGGGACAACAGTCTAGAATTATTTTGGAAGTAAGCTTATCCTAATAACTTATTATGTTACAGAGTGAGTTGTTTAAAATTTTCAATTGAACTACAGCCTTAATTTTTTTAAACTGAAAGTTTTATTGCATTTTTACGAAACGGAATTTCAAAAGGACTTGAAATTTTTGATGAAAAAAATTGATAAAAAAATATATTATATATTTTTAAAAAGTGAGTAAAATTGTTTTTCTGGCAGTTTCGGAAGTAGTTTGAGCTCATATGCCTTATTAAAAGTATAAGAACTGGTGGTAACTATGAAATCAATAGACAAAAGCCGATCAATTGTCGCTACGACCCTTGTGTATAAGCTCAGTAGTGAATTTATATAAAACTCAGAGAGGTCCTTTTCAAGACGTTGATTTCTTTCATAGCAATAAATAAACTTACGATTTTTCTTATTGTACGGTAATGATTTAATTTTTCAACATGCTTTAATTTTCTTAATTTATTCATTTAATAACTACAGTGTAGAAATGTAATGAGCTATGATTTTCATGCGAATCGGCGTATATTTGTCAAAATATTCGAGTCCGTTTTGTAAATCAAAACGTATATGGAACTTTTTATAGAACGTTTTTGGGATTTATTTTCATAAAAGTTAGTCAATTAATTTAAAAATGAAAACTGGTTTGTTAAATTTAAGTGTGCATTGAAATATTTATTATTTAATTGAAATATTTATTATTTATTTTAAATTTTCAGAACATCATATTAATACCACAGTGTAGTAAAAATTCAATCGATAAATACTTTTAGATGTAAGTGTGGAGTTCAAAGTTCTTAACATGTTTAAAACAAGTGCTGAAAGTCGTGCCTCGTCTATAAGCCAAATTTGATCCTGCATATTGAAAGATCACAAAACTTATTTATTTTTGAAAATTAAGAGCCAATGTCGCCAAGGAATACGTCATTTTCATGATCTGTAAATATATTAAAAAGGAACATCAACATTCGCCTCATACATTCAAAATCCATATCCCTTTTTGCTTACCGAAACAAAAGTTGCCAACGTGACCGGTACAATTTTAGCCGCCAGCAGGATCTTCCTCTCTTGAGTCATTTGCATGAAAATGATCATTGTACTTTTGAATTTTGGCGATTGTAGCCACCAATCGCATGAATAAATGGATGTAACAAAACGATCACTGACCACCGTAAATTCATTCGAAAAGTAACAGCATGGTAGTATTTGAAAAATAACGGCACTGATGAAAAAGATCTTGTAGACAATTTGACCAGGACTTGGATGATAGACGATAATGTCCACACTTTGAGTGACAATCACAAGAGATGTTGAGGCGAATTGAAAAAAAATTGCTATTGCAATTGTTCTTTGTAGAATGTTGAAAATTCTGAAATTCAATCAGCACAAATTTTGTTTGGTTGTTCGCATTACATAATTAAAGATTTTTAAAACATTATAAAGGATCATCAAAAATATACCAAAATCAACGCATCGAAGAAAGAGGCATGCCATTTTATTGGCAATAATATGAAAATTTTCCACAAAACATTTCTTATCGGGACTTTGAACTAGAAATCTTAAAGATTATTCGCTTGAAAATGTTCGTAAAAAATTCAATTGAAAATCCGTTCGAGAAAGTTTGCAATGAAATATTTTTCAAAACCCAAAAATTTACGGGGAAAGCGGCAATTTTTTCGAAAAACATGTATCTTTAAAAGCTCTACTGAAATTCGGCTAGCTAATTTTCTAGAAAATATTAGTGCAAACATTAGTAGCAGTAATATTGCAATTACCATGCAGAAAAGTATGTTCATAGTTCTCAAATATAATGAAATTATAATAAACCAAAGTAGGACTTGATTGAACTAATCTGGTGCGCAAGATTTATATTTGTTTCGAACATTAATATTATAATTTTAATGCTTCAGCAGGTCATCACTTTTGAGATAAATTCATTTTGCGATAAAAAAACATTAAAGTGAACAGCAACTTCTAAAATCTAATATTGACTACTGACTACTGCAAAAGGAATTCAACACAATTTTTTTAAATTTATTTATCATTTAATATCGAGAACGATTTAATAAAAGCTCTACAACAAAAATAAATTTCAAATTTTTCATGAAAATTGACTGAAATGTTACAAAAATAGTTTGAATTAAAAATTGTAAAAAAATAAATCTAATATAAAAAATATTTTTTGTGCCGCAAAAAATTTCTGAAAAACTTAAAAAACTCTATATACATATTTTTCCAAATAAAGTGTATTGCTATATTTCATCTAGCTTAGGAAAAAGGAATTTATTTTCAATTTAATGAAACAATTTCAACTTGCGACCAATAAACACATTTTCCAGTTCCAACCAAAAAAATAATACAGACGATATTAAAAAACTACGAATTTTTCTTGCATTAACAAAATTTTTAAACGGGAAATTATAATATCAAAATATCCTTCGATAAAAACCATATAATTTTTTTAAGTTTTTCCAAGGACATAACTTTCAATGAAAACAATTTATAATATGGTTTTCACCGTAAATTTACTGGAATATTTTTGTCACAAAGATGAAAATCTTCTTTGAGAATTTTGAAGGAATTTTTTACATTCAACTTGAAGGGATTGACGCTGAATACTGCAGTATTAAAATTTGATGAAACGCTTCTAGGGTCATATATTCTCTTAAGGGGGTAGTACCGGTTAGAATGCTAAAAAACAGCCTGATTTTCAATTTCTTTTTTCTCAGCTTTTTTATTGTATATAAATTTTAAAATTTGCATGGGTAAAATACACATTTTGAAGATTACAAAAAAATATTTTTTTTCATTTTTCTACTTATTTATAGAGGGCGCCAAAGTTGATGTCTCGAAAAATACCCCCCACTGCGAATAGATAATCTCAGGAATGAAAAATTTGAAATAAAAAAAACAAGACAAAGAAAACAAACAACAACAAGACAACAAACAAAGAAAAATGTTTCTTATGTACGTTATTATCTACCACAATATTTTGAAAAAAATATCAAAAAAAAATTGCGGTTTGATTTTTTTTTCGAAAAATCGCTTTTTTCACTTTTTTTGGTTCCCAAATTTTTTGGGATAGATTTTTGGTTTCTATTCTGGCAGATTACCACACAAGATACTTGAATAAAGTAGCACACCAAATTTGATTTAAATCGGTTTGGCCAATCCGGAGAATAAGTCTTCACAGTTGAAAAAACGTAATTTCGAGAAAACTGCGTTTAAATTTTCGGTTACCGAAAATATCGCTTAAAAACGAAAAAGGCGTTAGCGCTCAAACTGTCGTAACTCCTTTAGTTTTTGGGAATATCTTAATAAAATTTTGGGACGTGATTTCTGAAAATATAATAAATTGAAAAATGAAAAGTCGATTTTTTTATAACCGGTACTACCCCTTTGAAGTCCTCGTTCTAGACGAATTTTGAAAAAGATACTACTTCAAATTTATGCTGGAGATAGAGATGTAAACGTTGTCTTACAGTTTGTTATATTTCTAATGAAAGATTGGTTTATAATAAAATGATTTTAAGACCAATCAAAACTTTTAATAGTTCTTCAATTGCAAACCCCATTTTTAGATCGAATTTTGCATTTCAAAATTTGATTGGAAATTATTCGGAATCTCTAGTCAATTTTTTTTGGAATTTTTATGATTTTTTCATTGAAAAAAGCCTCAAAACTCGGAGATTAATGAGCCAGGCTCATGATCAGTTGAATTTATTAGCCAGTCATGTACTCTCAACAGTTCATTACCTCATGATATTACGATGATCCTTAATACATGCCACGAGCTCCTCGTAATTATCTTCACCAATCGAAAGACCACCACGACCCTGGTAGATATTCTTCGTTCGCTCCATCAAGAACTCTAGATGCTCGGTCAACACTATCAAATACGTTGGCACACATACATCAAATACTGCCACTTGCACCCCCAAAAACGTTATCACTACGTATTGATAACTGAACGCAATGGCATATTTTCCCGAAGATGCTCGCCAATCGAAAGGGAACCACGCCTCATGGAACAATCTTTGACCACGAAAATACGAACTAAAAGCATTTGTCGCTCCTGAGATGAAATAGCAGCCAACAAAGAATATAAACAATTGCTGACAGAACTTTATCATTCTGGCAATACGATCCCGATGCTGTGGTATCAACACTCGTCGATCCAGCTCGTCAATGAGATCCGTAACCTGGGTCAGTTCCCAATGCATTTTCAGGGTAAAGGCGAGCTTAATGAAACATCCCATAGCTGTAAAATCCATCGGTATGTTGTCCAGGAACTGTTCAAAACTATCCACAGACAGTCGCTTGATGACGAGGGATAGTATCCATGCAAGATCGATTCCGATTAAGACCAATCCTGCGTGGAGTCTTTGCAGAAAAGTGTACCTTTCGACAGGATACATGCCCGAAATCATCCATGTTTGCCATATATATTTGAGGGCATCCGAGGATTTATTCACGCGAAAGGTCATTACAGCAATGGAGGTCTCACTATGTAAAGGGTTAAGAATAAACTGAACTCTAATCACAGGTGTATCGAATTTAAAGGATTTGGATATTATCACAACTAAATTATTTAATTCAGTCAACGTGTGAAGGACTGAATGTTGATTAGGAGAATTAACACCTGTTCAAAGATTGGAAACACGAAATTTATTTCGGACATGAGAAGGACTAAGCTCCGTGTAAGGGTGTTAAAATTTTATATTGAATCTGTAATATTATTTAGATTTCTCTTAGAGTGGAATGTGAAATTGGAAGCAATTAAATTGACTGCAATTAAATCAGACACGATTTCAAATGCAATTAAATAGATACCATGTGTGTTACAATAGATTGTAATACTTCCTTTTCTTTTCAATTTTCTTCTGTTTTTGATGGATATTATTTGTGCTGGTCTTTACTTTACCTTTTAATTTGTTTTGCTTCAAAATGAAGGTGCATTTGTCTTGATTATCTTTAGTTTTCTGCAGCTATTTGAAAATAGTGCAAAATAATTTCTATTCCTTCTTAACAGTTGTCTCACTATTTTTGAAAATTTAATACGAGTGTCGCCAGCGAATACGTCATTTTCATGATCTGAAAATAAAAAAAAATGTGTTCATTTGAATTCGATTCCAAAAACGAAATATTCCTACCGAAACAAATGTCGCCAAGGTCAAAGGAACAATTTTACCAGCTACCAAAACCTTACTTTGTTGGGTCATTTGCATGAAAATGATCATCGTTCGTTTGAATCTCGGCGATTGGTCGAACCAATCGCAAAAATAAATTGATGTTACAAATCGATCGCTTACTACCATAAATTCGTTGGAATAATAGCAGCAAGGTAGAGTCTGCAATATTACAGCACTAGCAAAAAGGATCTTGTATATAGTGTGAACAGCATTTGGATGATATACAAGATAGTCCACTGTTTGAGTGACGATTACCAGAGATGTTGTGACAAATTGAAAACTACTTGCGAACGCAATTGTGTTTTGTAATATGTTAAAGATCCTAGAAGAAGTAAAATTCATTGAAATTAGAGAAATAAATTTTAAAAAATTTTAAGACTAATTTACAGAGTATTTATTTCACTTTCTTTGAAAGTGAATGATTTACTTTGTACCTGCAAAATAAGTTGCTTGTTTTTAATTTTGTATAAGAGTGCAAAGTTGGAAAATAATTGAACAGTGTTAACCTAAAGAACATTATAACAAGCTTAAAATTCAAGAATACCGTCAAGGTCGAGTCATCTTTCTTACTCAAAATTACTTCCCGTTTAATTACCTCATTATCCTTCGATGATCCTTAATACAAGACACAAGCTCTCCATAATTTTCCTCATCATTCAAGCGTCTTTCTCTAATAATAATTTGTTCAGTTCTCTCCATCAAAAATTTCAAATGTGCCGTCAAAACTATCAAACATGTAGGCACACAAACATCAAATGTCGCAACTTGAACACCCAAAAAATTAATCACTAAATATTGATAAGCAAATGCACAAGCATAACTCCAAGTAGATCCTTGCCAATCGAAAGGAAACCACCCCTCATGGAACAATTTTCCGCCGCGAAAAAATGCTGCAATTGCATTTGTTGTCGACGAACAAAAATAGCATCCAACAAAAAACATAAACATTCGTTGACAAAATTTTATCATTTTCCCTATACGATTCCAGTGTTCAGGATTCGATATATGCTCGTCAAGCTCGTCAATCAATTCCGTGATCAGTTTCAGCTCTCGATGCATCTTTAGAGTTACAACGAATTTCAGGAAACATCCAATTGCCGTCAGGTCCATTGGTAGATTATCAAGAAATTGTTCAAAATTTTCAACGGAGAGACGATCAATGACCAATGAAAGAACCCATGCAAAATCCAGGGAAATTAAGACTATACATGCATGAAGTCCTTGTTGAAAATTATACTTTTCAACAGGATATACACCAGATACCCTCCAACTTTTCCATAGATGCTTTAATGCATCTGACGATTTCACTTGATTCTTGGTCATCTTTTTTGCGTATAGTTTGACCCCAGAAGATTCGCAAGCAAAACTAAATCCTCTCAACAAAAATGTACGAATTTATAGTGCAAAAAATGTTAAATTATGCAAATTATTGCAATTTGTAGGACCAATTTTGCTAAGTAGTATATTTATGATAATTATATTTAACAACGTTTTATTGATGGCAGCTAATATAGCAAACAAACTTTTACAATTATTAAGGGTACATGCAGCGGAATAACGAGAGAAGTGAGGAGAAACCAAATCGATTCAAGGACAGTTTCCATTTGAAGTACTTTAAAATTAATTTGTCGCCTGCATATTAATTTTCAAGTATTCTACAGCCTTGAAGTCTAGGAAATTTAATGTACTATTATCGTCAAGAAGGTCCAAAAAAGCCAATTTTCAAGAATTTTTTTCTCAGCGTCTTTATTGAATATTCTAACATAACTTTTTTCAAAATATTATTTTATTGTTAGAGAATGTAAAACAACTTCTGTTTTTCCCGTTGATTCTATTTTTCTAATTTATAGAAGGCGCCAAAGTAACGGTCTTGAAAAAAAACTGTCCCACTACGGACAGTTAATCTCGAAAATAGTATGTGGCGAACAAAAAATTCAAACAGTTTTAAAATGGAAAGTGTTTTACACGGTAATTTACCACAATTAGTAGAAAATCGACA
This sequence comes from Oxycera nigricornis, assembly GCA_963942545.1. NCBI lineage: Eukaryota > Metazoa > Arthropoda > Insecta > Diptera > Stratiomyidae > Oxycera > Oxycera nigricornis. Next base: position 101,511,168 of record OZ012662.1, read on the forward strand.
AAAAAGTTCATGGCGAATGTTTGGTTTTTTTAAAAACAGCCTTTTTCGCAGTTTTATGCGTGCCAAAAAAAATCAGTTTATTTATGGCAAAATTGTGGTAAATTACTCTGCAGGATATATCAGTAAAAAAATCAAATCCGGTCTATTTTTGCGAATTGCTTGAATATCTTGAACGGATCCATAAACAATCTCCAACTCCTCTGACATCTCTCTAATCGTCAATTTTCAGTTTACGGTCATCCATTCTTTGATTTTGAAGGTGTTTTCGTCGGTTTTCGATGTCGATGACCTTCCACTGCGTTCATCATCGTTGACCGACTCACGACCACTTCTGAAACGTTCGTGTCACTGATAAACGACTGTTTTCTTCAGAGAATCGTTGCCGAAACACTTTTCTAACATTTTCAATGTCTTAGCATCATTGAAACCGTTTTTAACACAAAATTTAAAACAAACACGTTGAAGCAAAATCGATTCTATTTTTAATGTTGACAAAATTCGCCAACACACACAAAAGCAGATGTACTCAATACATCGTAACTTTTACAAATATCAAGCTATCAAGCTGAAATTTTGACAGAATGTCAACAACAGATGTACCAACAAAAAAAAGATTAGAAAAATCGAGTGTCTGGAAGCGCCACACGGTGGTGATTCTGGGAACTTTTTGATCATGGTGGAGATCAAAACACGTTGGCAATAAAAATATTTGATTCATTTTTAATTTAATTTTGTAAATAAAAATTCATGAAATCAAAATTACTATAACCTATGACTTGATATTGAAATGACGACGCTTTTGTTTATTTAGTCTAGATTGGAATAAACCATTTTTTGTGAATAATAATCAAACACATACACAAAACTTTCCATAGTTCATAAAATAAAATTATTACCCAATATTTTTGGGTTTTCCAGTAACCGTAAAATATTATAAAGTACTACAAAGTTATTTGTACAAACAATTTTCTTGTATTCTTCATTAACAAATAATATTGGTTTCTTTTTCAAATTGAGGATAATAATTTCATAAATATTTTAGACAATTGTCAACAGTTTGCCCATGGGAATCACGCGACATGACTTGACACAATTCCCATATGAATCTTTAAATGAAATTCAATGATTTCTATGATTGTTTGTCGCATCTATTAAAAGGCCAATTCATAAAATTATAATGAACAAAAGTAGAATTACTATCTTCTTTTTCTAATTTGTACGCACGTATTTAAGAGGGTGCGATGTTTAATTTTGATTTGATGATTTGTGATCTTTAATTTGATTAGATTAGATGGAAAAAGAAAATAATTTCTAAAAATTTACTATGCAAACTTGACTTTTCAAATTAAGTAATTAAATTATGTATTTAAGCTTTGCATAAAATTTTAACATAAGTTACACTTCGCTGATTATATATATTTAAATGAGTCGATACAATCATTTTTATTTTTTCAATTAGCTCACATTAAATTGATAAAAAAACTATTGACATTGTATGCTACATATTTGCCAGGATATAATCGTTTCATATTTTGGAAATGTATAGACGATGGGTTTATTTTTCGTGGCTTGGATACGATAGGCACTCTTTCAAATAAAAACCTGAGTTTCGAATTGAAAGTCCAAGTTTGCTATTGTAAACCCATATTTCTGTGAATTTAAATTATGAATATGAATCAAAGGATTGTTAAACTGACATGTATATGAGATTATTCAAGTAAGTTTTAAAAAAATTCCACTGATTTTCCAATAAATGTTTTTGTGTCAAACTATTTATCCAAATCTTTTCTGTGGTATTAATGACAAAGAGGCAAGGCGTCTAGCTGTGCTTTATTTTTCTTCATTATATTATAATGTTTAAAACCAGTTTCTATGTGAGAACCCTCCAAACTTGAGGAAAAAAATAAAGCTGCTGGTGTTGGCCGCTCTTTAAATCTTTCTCCTGTACTTTTAATTCAATTTCAGAAGAAGAAAAAATAATTGCAAGTCAGAATATTTGGGGAATCACTTTTTCTGAAAATGAAAAGTACACTCTGTATCTCCAAATTATTGAAAAACTTTGGCATAAATTATTAACTTGAATTCGTTGAACAACAATATGTTTCGTACTTAAAATTGTTGCTTGTGTACATCGGTTATTTATTGATTATTTACTATTAAAATTCCAGGCTGGTTTCTCCAGTTCTAGTACTTTTGAAAATTCTTCGGAATCGTTCATAGTTTCATTTGTTGGTAGCTCTATTAGATATATTTAAATTTTAATGCATTTCTAAAGTGACAATGAATTTACTGTCCTTTGGATTTAATCATAGTTAAGATTTGACTTCTTATTCGCTGACAAATTTTAAATTTCACCGAATGAATGAAAAGTTAAATAATTTTTTGTGATAAAATTCACAATAATAGAACTTGAAAACATAATTTATGAATAATTTAATTGAAGATAAATTTTTGAACAATTATTTGATGGTTCAATTCGATCGACAACTCCTAGATGGATTCAAATACCAAGAATGTAAAAAGGCTTCGAAAAGGCAATGTCGGTATATACGAAAAATATTCATGAATAAAATTTAGCGTTAAAAAAGTCCTACCAAAAAATACTCCTTGAATTTTGAAAGCTTACCAAAAATAATTTTTCAGAATATTCAAAAGTTTTACTTCCTGTATAAATTTTGTTAATGAAATACCTCTATGCAAAACCGTTTGAAAGAAAATTTCATTTAGGAGGTATTATCTACAAAAAAATCTTTTAAATGTTCGCTTCATCGAATGATTTTAAGAAAAAGATTCGGTCTTCACTATTTTTTCTATAAAAAAAGCTTAAAACACAAATTACTTTGGAATGATGCCGAATTTTCTTTCAATTTTTGCCAAATTTTAATCTTTCAGCAAAAATGATTTAGGAAGATTTCAGGAATTGCTATGTGTAATAAATAATACCGTGAAAAAAATTTATTTGGAAATTTAAAACGCCGAAAGAGCTCTTAATCGATTTTTTAAAACATTGAATAAAACACTGGCATAGTTTTTAATGCTTAGATCTTTTATTAACCAAGATTTTATCAGACCATTTTAGAAAATATTTGTACGGAAAATATCTCGAAAAACTTACATTTAAGACAGAAAAGTACATGCTCAATAAATTTCTGCGTTTTTAAGAAGAAGAAAATTGTTGACAAACTGACAATGATGACAAAAATAAACAAATAAATTTTTAGAAAACGATATATTTTCTGCAAATTAGCAAAAACGCAAAAATATCATCGCAAATATTACTGAATTTTTTTTTACTGAAAATATTGAGAATGTAGTCTATGATTCATTTGAGCATTTAACAAATCAAAGCAAGAAACTAAAACATAGACAACCCTTTACTACTTCATTCAATCTTTAATTTCATATGCACATAAACAATGTTGATATTTCACTTGTAACTCCTGTTGAAAACTTTTAATGATGGAAAATAGGAGTGAATAGGTCAAATTCACTACACATGTCTTCGTCCCCATCATAAAGGCGAAAATTGCAATAATTTCTGTTTTCCTTTCATATAATAAATAAATAATAGTGTTTAGAGCCTTCAACACATATACTTTCTACATAAGTGCTACGAAAATCCTTCGCTTCAATCACAGTTTTGCAGTTTAGTGAAGAGCTTTGTGGTGATAACTACGAATTGTATGTTGCAGAATGATATCCTTTTAATCGTCGAAGCCTTACAGGACAATTCAGTGGCTATTTTTATCGGTGACTGTTTCAAGGAGTCACTAATCAGGAGGAATATTATCATTGCAACTTCACATTATACAAAACTAGAATCTCTAAAAGTCTCGATCATACAATGAGTCCAAATTCTTTCTATTTCGGCTATAAACTACTCATTGTTCTTTTGTAATTCGTAATCCATTCATGAAAATTTTCATTGTTTTTGAGGATTTCAGTAACACTGAGTTCTAGCAGAAATCGTATAAAAACAATTATATTAAATATTGAGTGACTCCTTTTGGCAATATCTACTTTCTGACGACTTTGTGATTCTTTTCAAACGGAAAATGTACCCATTTACCATTCAAGCGCATATTAACGTTTTCCTCCAAATTTTCGGAATATGTAAAGTGCTAGATTTTGTGAAAAAATTATTCATAAAAAATATTGATGGAATAAACATTGAAATGACTGCAATAACTAGCGGAAACAAAGAGTCCAACAGTCTCAGAAATATTCACAAAATGATCAAAGCATATCATTTGACACAAAAGTAAGATTAAAAATATTAAAACAGGATTTATATAAGTATATAAAATGTATTAATTTTTCTTGCAGATTGTTTCCAACACAACGAAAATTCTCATTTTTTATATTGTTTGCGCTTCTTAAAATTGTGGAGTTTGCATGCACTTGCTTTTTTCAAGGAAACGTGTTGAATCCTCGAGCTTTTGCTGTTCAAAGTAATCTACTGTCTAAAGTGAATGAATTTTTGATGACTATTTTGCGAAATATTCAAGAATATGAAATAGACAATGCTGAACAAGTTGAGCAAGAACAGTTTCGAACAATTTTAATGGTAAGTTGATTTTCGGCATCTATTTAATTAATTTTCAACAAATTCAGGTGTCAGTATTCGGTCACTTAATTTTATTCCCAAGAAAATGTGAACAAGGTTTCATAGAATATTTGGTAATAAAAATTTTCATCTGTTTTCCACTAATCAAAATTGAAAATAAAATAAAGAATCTTTCATCGAGGCTTGCATAAAAAGCGATTTTTTCATTCCCTCGATGCAGCCAATGACCAATTCTGGCCGAATTCTGGCTTTTTCTTCACCTCCAACATAACGTATCTAAATAAAATATCATCTATAATTGGACAAAAAGTATTGTTATTTTTTTCCAAAATGACTGCAAAATACTGGAATAAATTCAATAAACAACCACACTAAACTTGAACTTGTCACGCGATCTTCCATAAAAGTCAAAGATATCATTTTCTTGCTAAGATTTTATTCTTTTCATCATAATTTTTTTAAAATTGATTACATCTTCTTTCAGATAATCAAAATAATACATACTTTGTTAACAGCCAATAGACAGGACAATTAAGTGAGAGTGCATTTTGAAGAGCCACAACAAATATGCATTTGTTTTAAACATTAGCAACATTTCTAAGGAATCTTGGATATTTTTGAGATCAAAAACACGGATGTCATCAAAGGACGAATTCAAGATTAATAAAATACACAAAGTTTGCGTCAGCATAATTAAAATTGACTAATTGTATGATATTTCTTATGTGCTTAAAATGTTCAACACACACACTTGTATTTAACGATTTTCTTTAAATGCACATGCAATTAAAGTAGTATTAACCACATTAGTGTGTTTCAATAATTGAAATCAAGTATCTTTGCATTGAAACACAATAATAATCATTCTAGTAGCGTTTTCTTGCTCTTGGACATTTATACTTAAAACTATTGCCAACTTTGAGGCTATGAAAGATTAATGTATTCAATCGATTGTGTGTAGAATTAAATTTGAATAAATTATGAAGTAGATGCATTGCAATTTTACAAATCAACAGACTAATAAAGTGTTTATTGTGGAATATATGAAAATTGTTTAGAATTGCAAACACTCGATTGTGAGGCCAATTGAAAGAATAATTTACTGAAGAGGTGCGTAATTATGGGTTAAAGTGATCGTTTTCCTGGCGATATGCAGGGAGAAGTTTCTCAATTGCCTTACTGATTCATTAGCCAAGTTAAAGTTTGCCAGCCTCTTAGGAAAAAATGACATCAAAAGGACATGAGAGCATAGTTCCGTGATGGTCAACGATAATTGCGACAAGTACTATGCATCTTAGCCCTTTTTTTGGAAATTCAACATTAAAGTTATCAATGAATATGTCATCTTCATGATCTGTAATTCAATAATAAAATAGCAATTTAATAATTAAAATGTTTCAATTACATTTCTACTCACCGAAACGAATGTTGCCAATGTAACTGGGACAAGTTTACCAGCTATGATCACATTGCTCTTCTGAGTCATTTGCATGAATATAATCATGGTTCTTTTGAATTTCCTCGACTGATCGAACCAATTCGATGAATAAATAGCGGTCACAAGACGATCACTAACCGTCATCAATTGATTTGAGTAGTAACAACATGGTAAAATTTGCAGGATGGTTCCAGAAACAAAGAAAAACATAAGAGCGAGCTGAACTAAATTCGGCGTTAACATGACGAATTCCAGTGCATGCATAACAACCACCAAAGATGTTCCAAGAAATTGAATGAATATCGTATAGGCTATGGTGTCCTGGAGGATGTGAAAGATTCTGCAAGGTAAAAGGAAAGGTTTTATGGTAGAATGAATAACAAACACTACTCTTTATACACGATTTCAAAATTCTTTATTTATTACAAATATGTATTTCGGACATTAGTTGTGTCCTTCTTCAGTGTTGCACTGTGTGGAGACATAGTGTGACACAACTAATGTCCGAAATATATATTTGTAATAAATAAAAAAAATTGAAATCGTGTGTAAGAAGTAGGGTTTGTTATTCATTATTATAACTCGTCGAAACTTTATTGAGGAGCATTATATTAACAAACAAGAGGTACAAACTAATGGCATTTTCTAGAGAAAGTTATTTTTTCTTACTTGATGACATAAATGCCCAATTGTGTGATATACTTTATATAAATCAATTGAAATAAAATAAACCTTTGGTTAGAAATTGGACTTCATTCTCTATCACTTTATCATCTCCAAATATTTTCAAGAAATTAGCTTTGTCGATTTTTTTTTATTTGAAGCAAATCAAAATGTTTGCTTGCGTAATTCTAAAAATTAACAAAAATTTCCTTCGGAAAATATTCTTGTTAAAAGCTTTTTAATTTTTTTTTTGGTCCGAATCGCAAAAATATTTAGGACCAGAATCTTGTCACGAACAATACAAGTTAGCTTTGGTCTAATTCAAAGAAATATTTGTTAGAAATATCCTGCCACCAAAAAATACAAGTTGTTATTATCCGGACTGAATTTCATGGAATCCAAAAGGATTTTACACTTTTTGTTGTATGCATAATTTTTTATTGGCTCCTTTCAGCAATTTCCCCTCTGCTTCAAAATTTGCCAGTTTTTATTGTAAAATCAAATAAACATTTCGTAGAACAAGTTAAGAGGATTTTTCGCAAAATGCGTTTAGTTTTCAAAAGTCAGTTCTTTAAAAGACAGTGAATAATTGATGGAGCCATAGTCGATTGTTTTGATGGAAACAATAACACACAGACTCTCTGGAAGGGTGTGTAGTTGTTCAAGGAAATGAATAAAGCGGATTTAAATATTTAAAAGGTTCTTCGAAGTATATGCCAATTGGTTTTTCTTTAAATTACTCCAAGAACTTTTCACATACGCAGCAGTATTATATTTCATATCATATGTGATATCTTAAGGATCCCCGCTCTGAAAAATGATAGGAGTTTCAGTAAAAATAATAATATCACATTGAGAAGCACTCTTCAGGTTTCATATATATGAGTATTGAAAACAAAATTACGTACAGAAAAAGTCGCCATTCATTGATTTTAGTATAATTTTATGGGAATCAGAAACGGTTTTCCTAAATATATTTAAGTTTTTTATTAAGGAACAATAGTATTTGAAGAATCGGTTTGATCATTATTTTATTAAATTCAAAAATAACACGAAAGAGATCATAAAAAATGGGTTTTCGTGATTCGAAGAAGTATAGAGAACACAGATTCCAACTCACTTCATAATTTTCCGATGATCCTCAATGCATTCAATCAATTCCTTCAAATTTTCATCATCCGTCGTAGTCATCGACTTCCTATTCACATTCGCAATCCTTTCCATCAACATCTCTAAATGCGCTGTTAAAATCACCAAATACATCGGCGCGCTGATATCATTCGTAACATTTTGCAACGCCATCAAGCTCATCCCTCCGTATTGATAGACAAAGGTTAGTCCATATTTCAGAACGGTTCCTTGCCAGTCGTATGGTACCCAAACCTCGAACAGGAGCCTTCGTTGATGCGACAACAACGCCCCGATGGCGCTCACAGTTGCAATTCCCTCGTAGCAAATCACAAACATCACAAACATTTTTCGACATAGCCCAACCACATCCTGAATCCTTTTGCGTTGTTCAGATTCGGTTACGCGTAAATCCAAAAATTTCACCAGCTCCGAAATCCCCGATAGTTGAGCGTGCATTTTCAAGATGTATGCGTATTTTACGGTACAAAGGATAACACTTAGATTCATTGGTAGGTTATCAAACATTTGTTTGGTATCTTCCATGAAAAACAGTTTTACAATAAAAGTAACACCTAGAATGATGTTGATGAAGATGATCACGATGGTAGCATGAAGATATTGAAGGAAATTGTAACGTTTTCTCGGGTAGACACCAAGGAGTATCCATGATCTCCACAAATAGTTAAAGGCTTCAGTGGAATTTTCATCGGGTTGTTTCATCTTATTTCACAAATTCAGCTCTTACTTCGAACTGTTGGAATAAACTGAAATAAAAAGTGAGTAAACCTCAAAAGACATGGTAATGTTTAGCAATTCATAATTGGAAAAGTTTTGTATTTAAATTTTAAATAATTGTTCCAATTATTCTTCGTAATAGCGCAATGAAAAACTTTTCTTCGGGAAAATTGAAAGAACACCATTTATAATATTTAATTGAAACTACGTAAAAGAAAATACTTTCCATTTTTTCGACTTGCAAAGGAATATCAAGTGAAATTCATTTAAAAATGTATTTCAGTAAGAATCTTGCCTACTACACCAACTTTTGAATGCTAACTGAGGTAGGCTTTTGAAAGAACCTGGACTTTATTGTGTTTTCTATTTTCAGTGCAATTTCATCGAAAACATGAGCTCAATTTGTCTCACCACCAACTGAAAGAGATGGAATAAACAAATGAGCACTTTGAAAAGCAATTGAAACTACTTAAAGGTATAAACTGTAGGACAATGAACTCAATGATTAAATGGTAAACTTAAGGTGGGTCTTCTATTACGACGAACCTAAGAAAACCAAGGACTTTTGTTTCATTCTGAAAGTGTCTCGAGAACGACCACTATTTTTTTATTCAAATCTTAAAATATTTTAGATAATGTAAATGTGAAGTTTTATAAGAAAATTATTCGAAAGTTTTAAAATAATTATTGCCAAGTATAAGTTCTGTTGTTCTGCATCTTCATCTGGCGTATCCCAAATCTGAAAAACGTTAACCCTACTAGTGTCTCACAAAATCCTTGCTTGAATTTTATTCTTCGTTCCGATACTTTTTAATTTTAATTTTTTAGTTAAAATAAATTCTGAAATATCATAGAAAGGATTGAAAAAATTCAGATGAACTGTTCCTTTGAAATAACTTATGATTCGTAATTGATACGTGCAAATTGGAAAGGGTGTCTGTAATAAAAATGTTTTTTGCAGAGAATGTTCTAAACTTGCAGACGGCTTTTAAATGGGATGATGAAATACTCTAGGAATAAAAAAAAACGCTTCTGCCGCTGGTAACATTTTCTAAATTAACAACATATATTCCTTTTTTCGTGCAAAAATAACATCTAACTTCGTTTAGCACTTACACCTTTCCGTTTACATGTACCAATTAAGATATATATTTTTTAGTAAAGTTTATTATCGTTACACAATTTTAATCATTTTTTTCTAAATTGAGCCACCCCTGGTAGTTACATTTATAACAGGTTCACTTTCAGAACGCGTCCTTAATTGACATCGATCTGGCATTGCCACAACTTCACCTGTTGCTTCCGAATGAAAGTTTGATAGAACATCCTCGATTCTAGAAAAAAATAAGGTACGCCTACCAATGAGCAAAGAAGGAACAAAAGCCAAGATGTATCATTTAAAATCAGGCTTTAGAAAATTATCTTCCGAAAGTAGTGAACGAACAAAAATGCTAATTTCGTAAAACAATAAATTACCTTTTGTTAGCGTTGCCGCCATACTACATATGTAGTAGATATACTACATCTCAACATTCGAGAAAATCTACTACGTAGTAAGGAAAATTTACTACATTTTTGTTCTACAATTTTCGATTAGAAATAAAGAATTTCATCTGCTGATTTTGTCTTGTTGTCTTTGTCTGGAAGTTTAAAATCATATTTCATCAGAAAAATGGTTGACGTTATTGAAGAACTATTTTCTCAATTAAAAAAAAACAATTTGATTTTAACGACAAGCAAAGGAGTCTTCTTAAATATGTTTGTATGCTTATCTGAAACAGATATAAGCTGGTAACTTACATAGTATTTTGCATCTAGTGCAATAATTGCCCTATAATAAATCTAACAGCCAGGAGCGCTCGGTAAGAGATGGAAAGGCACTTATTGTAACGTCTTTTTAAGACGACATAGTTCAAATCCTGATAAATTTGAGACATATTCAAAATGTTTGGAGAAACCATTATTTAATGAGCAATATTTTCTTTTGAGTTTATAGCCCATTTACATTGTCCCGAAAATACGTGTTTATGATTGACTCACTTCCAAATGCGTCGAATCGTTTACATGGCACTGAGATGGTTTTGTTTGTCAGATACACATGTTCACAATAGTAGCGGTTTCAAGATAATATGCCTTAAAATTTAGAAAAGCTTTTGTGAAAGAAGCCACTCTCAGGAAAGTCGTTATTCTGCTATAAATTCAAAGGAAAAGTCGAGAAAAATAAATTTGAAGAAGTTTGAATTCGGATTATTCATGTGGCAGTGGACAGACTCTTTTTAAGACCACTGAATTTCCATGACATCCTATGTCAAACAGGGTGGTGAATTCTACTAGCGACATCTATTGCATATTGCAACATCGATTACAACCTTGTTTTGATCCGTAATTTTGTCCAAAGTACGTTCTGCAGGTTATTTCGAAATGGATGGTTAAATGCGTAGTTTTGGATCCAACAATGACCAAAATCACGAATAGAGCCAAAACTACGTAGTTTTGGGGCACTGTTAATAGGTTATTACGGGCACTTCTTAATAGTAGTGCTCCATGTGGACAAAGTTTTCTGAACTAAACAGAGCAAAAACAAAAACCACTAATAAACTTTTCAACACCCTATTTGATGGATACTTAAAATGATTATTACGAATGGAAATTCTGAAAATTGTATGAATGAGTCTCCTTCTCGTGGTGTGGTTGAATTTTAATTGACTTTCGCAAGATGTGGAATATCATTTCAGTTAAAATTAGTTCAATGATGAACATTTTTCAAACAAAAAGCAGACTTAACAATTTTCAGGAATTGATGATTCAAATTCTCGCCAAAATTATGGTTATTGAAATGTTTAATGTAATTTGCCAATAGCAATCAGGATAACATTGTAGAAAGGATATCTATGTCAGAGACACCAGTGTCATACATAGAGTGAAAAAATAATTGCGCTACAAAATGGAAATCCTATTTGAAAATCATATTTGTCTTTCGCAATATTTCAAATGAAAAAAAATGCATTGAAGTTTTGTTGTTTTGTTAAATTGTTTTTCGTTGAAATGTTTCAATGAATTTGTATGGCAAAGGGGACATTGGTGTTTCATTTAGTTGGACATTTTGCCAAAAGACTTATCGACTATTCAAGCAATGTCCTAGAACCTTGATTCTAAAAAAAGGAATAACCAGAAAACCTCAAAATCTTTCAAAGTCCAATAAAATGCTCAGTTGCTTCCATTTTGCATATTATTATTATTTCTCTATCAAATCGTAAGGCAGTATCAGTTTTTGGAACTATGAGTTTTGTCTGAAAATAAAATCACTCCAATAAAATGTTTGCTTTAATTTCACGTATATTTCGAATCAAATTGACTTTCATAGCTTTTTTTAAATGCTCCCAACATTTTCGATTGGCAAAATCGAATCATGCAACCCAACTTAAAATGATTTTTCAAAATTAATTCCGATAATCTTAATACGGGTGTTCATTTATATATAGTTTTATTTATCATCAATACAACTTTCTTAGGTGTAATCAACAACAAAATTATAATAAAATTAAATCAAGCAAATAAGAACAAATCAAATATTTTGTTGCATTCTCTAATAATTTAAAAGGAAAATAATTGAAAGTCACTCGAGATGCCAATCAACAATTATATCATTTCGTTTATTATTATTTATATTTGTGTGTTTCTTAGTTATTTCCCTTTAAAATTCTAATCACGAATAAATGTAAACATTCATCTTACAGTTCGAATTTGTCATTGTTTTATTTATGTTAGCCTTTCACAATGACATCGTTCATTTTTGTTTCTCTATAATTATTGTCATTTTATTTGAATTAATTTCAAAGATTGTAGTGTTTTTTTTATTGAATTTGTAGTTGTGTTGCTTTCCATTTCATTTCATTTCCGATTTTCTTTTCAAGGACTCCATTTAACATTATGCTCAATTTTTTGGTTGCAAGGTTGAAAATGGTTGATCGTAATGTTTTTTCTTCTAATTTTTAATATTTCAATTTGTATGGAAATTTACGATGTGGCCCAGCAAATAATTTAACAAACAAAAAATGAATATTCCAGAAAATCCTCAAAAAATATAACATTATTGATTTTGATAAATATTTTGGCTGTTCTTCATTTTGAGCGAATTTTTTGAAGTTAACTCACATGGTGCATCAAATTCTTTCAGGACTATAAAACCTTGCATGTTGATGTTAACGTTATCGGACACTGGTTATATAACTTAAAGAGAACCAATGAACCATTTGAAACGACTCAAATTGTAGGGTCGTAAATGAAAAACATCTACTTATTGCTAATATTGTAGAACTAAACACAGTGTGAATTAATTTTCATTTGTTTTTATTTTCACAAGGCAAAGAGTTCACAGAACTTTTCTTCTAAAAAATCTACCATTCGTAACATAATAAAAATTTAGTTTAGATTAAATCAAAATAACAAAAAATTAAATTTCTTGACATGATTACAAATATATATTTTAACAGAACACGAACTGAATGCTAAGGCGCTGTTTTGTTTGGAACAAAAATAAGATTACATCTAAATTGAAGCTGCCTGTTCTAGGATACATTTATGACGGTTTCAACATTTTTTTGACTTTCTTTGCATTTCATTTTGCTTCCATTTATTGATTTTGCTCTCTAGTATATATGTATATGTTTATAAATAATTATCAGACCATCTTACATTTAGAATTATTAATAATTTTCAAACAGTTATTTTTTTTATTTCTAAACAGCATATTTAATTTTTCAAACAGTTCGAGCAAAAACTCTTCACAATAATAATGATCATGTACTAATAATGATTTTATCAGGAGCCTGCATATGTTGGCTGTTGTAAGGATAATTGATTTAGTTTGTATCTATGTTTATAACATTGAGGATTTCGAACATCACTTTTACGCAATTCACACTTGAAGAAATGCTCAAACATGCGATCAATTAATAATTCTACATTTTTTTAAATGTTCTTTATAATGATTTAAAAAAAACATACAATTAATATATGCAATTATTACTATTTGAAACAAACAAAACAAAACAGATACCATTGAATATCAGAACATATAAGTATTTAAATATCATGTTTAACCGAAATAAAATAATTGTGTGTTTTTTAAGCAATATCATTTCGTTTTCATACAGATTTATTCTTTTCGTGTACCATCGCCGATGAAATACTATCTACATATATTTTTTATGTTTAGGTATATTTGAGTCTGTCGTTCTACTATTTAGCTCTCGTTATCACCATGAAAGCATAGATTATCTTCACTATATCGTAAATCATTTAATATCGTTTTTCGTCCTATTTCATGTGTTTTTTAAGAACGAAACCTTAAGAACAAACTAATTGTTTTATTTTCAATGAAAATAAAAACACAATTTGACATTTTTAACGCACTTAATCGTTCTATATGTAGAGGTTTCTTCATACATTCCCACTCCATTCTCGAGCACTATTTCCTAGTATTCTGTTTCCCCGTCGAGTTCTCGGTCGAATTCATATCAGACAACACTTTCATCTCGTTGCATCCTATTTTTTTTTGATTCAACTCTTCCTCTGTAAGCGTCTTGCGTGTAAAATTAATTTAGCTGATGTTTATTTGACTAATTATCTTTATATCGGAACATAATTGCCTTTCGGCTTGTAAAATATTTGCCCGCGCAACATTCGTCGTCGAATTTCGGCTAGAAGGAGACGTTTCTCCTTTTGGATTTTCTTCAAGACGCCCTTGTTTTCTGTAGCTCGACGCGACAAATACGGAAGGACTTCTTGTACAGGACCATACGGTATGTATTTGTATGCCGAATAGCCAGCTTGACCTGATTGAAATTGAATTAAAACGATTATATAGCATAGGTCATTAACTTTTGGACACTTCGTAATATACGAAAAAACAAAAACAAATTGAACTCCATACATACCCAACGGGAACGTAATATAATCACACATGCCAAGCAATTGACCGAAACATATCACTTTGTCCTCCGGTTCGATACCAATCTCTTTCATTTTCTCAATGGCAAATCGTACGGTGTCTTCATTGTGCGACGCAACCATAATACCAATTTTTTTGGCATCTTCACCCATATCCTTTAATGCCTACAAAACGATAAAAATCCTGATAAATTCAATCATTGTCGCAAATATTATTTACTATAATAGAAACATGTTGAAATACCAAACAGAATAAAAAAAATCTGTCTGTTAGATAAATCCTACCTTTATCCTTCGTAGACATTCAACAAGTGTGCGGTGGTACATATCTGTGGTTGCTTCGTAATTGGGATTTATTGGATCCGGATAGGATAATGCTGCGGCACGAGCCCGCTCCTGTTCCATATAGGCACCCCGTACAAGTTTGGCGCCAAAATAGAATCCTTGGCGTTTCGATTGCTCTAAATCCGTGCAAACCTAAGGAGTTGACAATAATTCTCTTTTAAAAACTTATCTCAAAGAAATTATGGGTACTTACTTCGCCGAATGCTTCGCGCAAGTAACACTGGTATGTGTTAAAAACGATCGCTTTATCCTTATTGTATTTTCGCATCATTTCAAGGGTGATTCGCGAGATTGCAGGTTGAAAGTAGGTTTGTTCGGCATCAATCATTATACGAACATCTAAGTCTGCAGCAGTCTAAAATGAAGATTAAGGATATCGTACGTATTATGCAGTGTTTGACTATTTTTTTGAGTTTTTGGTGGTTTTGGGATCAGACAATATTTGGTTGTATCATAAAAACAAAAGATCCCACGATTGTGATAAATAAAACTTTAGGCTTGAGTTTGCCAATAAATTTCTTATAACTCTGCTTGGTCCAATATTTATCGAAAGACGGCTGAAGAAAATGTAATGATTCATTTTTGAAAGCACTCAAACGATTTAGTGACGTTACATATATTTTTGAAGTATAAAATTTAACCAAAAATCTAAATCTTGCGTAAATGGTTGAACTATCTGAATATTTTTAATCACTGTTTAACCGTGTTTGAAATTAACAGTTTACGGTTTGCATTTATAAAGCTAGTTCGCAAGAAAACAGTTTTTTTATGATCCAAACTAAGTCGAGAACAGGAGTTACTATGCCCTTTGAAAGAAACACATATTTGAAATTATCAAAATAATAACGAATTAAAAAATAAATATTCCATGATAAATTTTGAGCGATTAAGTCAAACCTTAAGAATATCTTTTGTGTTCTCACTAGTCGGGAAAAAATGTTATGTGAGCAATTTTTACAAGACAGAAATCTAAAAATAAGTGTTTCCCAAAAAGAGATATCAATTATTTTTTCAGGTAAATTATTTAAGAATAAATTCTACCAAAAAAAATTGCTTAGACTGTTTCTAGCCGAATTTATATTGATATAAAAATTACAAACACAGCATTTTATTTGAAATAGTGAAAAAAAAGTTCTTTCGAAAAATAAATTGCGAGAAAATCAATGGAAATCATTACAAAAAGAATGGTCTTTATTTGAAGTTGCAACATTATTTGATTTGAATTTTTTTTAAAACGTAGCAGTAAGTAGTGGAATAAGCGTTTGCAAATAATTTCTCCTTGGTATATTATTTTCACATTTACGAGTATGTAGCATTTAAACAATTTGACCTATAAAAATGTCGTTGACGAAGTTTAGATTTGAGGAATACAAAAGGCTAGAGGAAAATTATAATTTAAGAGAGAAATACTTTTCTTTTTTTAATTTCAAAAAATGGAAATTTTTTTTGCTACATTTTTCGACTCCTTAAAACTTCAAAAATGAAATTTCTTTTCGAAATTCGAAAGTTTAATATATAAATAGGGACTTTGATTGTGCGCGTGTTTTCGGCTCTTTACAGATGTTTGATCAGCTGTCGGTCGCGTAGCCTCTCTTCCAATCTTCTTCTCGAAAATGCCGGTTTCTCCTTTCTACATTATATTTGCGGCTTTTTTACCTGTGCTTGGTGCTTATTTAGATTTCTACATATCAATTGTGTGTTTTTGAAAAATGTCTGATTTTTCATTTTACAAACAATATTTATCAGCAAAATGGAACAAAAATTATAAACGCGTTTTTCGCAAAACATCGTTTTTTAATACGGCGGACAGATAATCTCCGGATCTACCGAACCGATTTTCAAAAACTTTGATGCGTTTTATATTTTTACAGAATATTACATCGTAATCCACCAGAATGTGATTAAAAAATTTAAGAAAAAAAATTTTGGCATTAAAAAACTACGAAAATAGGGTCGATTTTTGACATTTTTTTCACAGGTCGGCCATTTTTTTTAAACTAATTTTTTTAAAAAAAAAAGGTGTTGGATTACGGTGTAAGAGACCTTTATTTTTGAAGCACAGTTTACATTTTTTGTTTCAGATATACAAATCTATAGATTATCTGTCTGCCGTGGAGTAGCGATTTTTTAGAGGTTAATTTCAGAATAATAAACAAAAACACAAAAAACTATACTTTTTTTGTATTATTGAAATATGAAATAATACTTTCAAAAAAGATTCATGTAAATATATAATGTAGTGTCTGAGAAACAAATTTTTGAAAAATGTTTTTTTTTCGCCTTCTAAAGTGGACTGGTATCTTAAAACGAATTTCAAATAGATTTTTGTTGAGGATTGGTCCTTTGGGTGTTTTTATATGTAATTTTTTTCTGATTAAAATGGACTATCTTGCAGTAAAAAGTATTCTACTCGTTATCCTACAATTATTTTCTGAGATAGCAAATCGGCAAAAACTGTCTAATAGAATCTATTTTCTGATAGAATTTCTGGAAAGATTGTTAGCATAAGGAAAAAATAGGTTTAGCAGCTTTGCTGCTGCGGATTCAGTCTGGTTTAACAATGCTTCCACCGAATGAATCTGCAACCGCGTAGCACTGTTTAAAAGTTTATTACCAAGTTTAGCAAAAAATTTCTGAGGCCGCCCTAATGGTCGGATTTTTATTTTATAAATCATATTCGATAGGTGAAGTCCTCTTTTATATGTAAAAAAATTCAAACTTCTATATGCTTTAGTTTCTGCCATGCAAAATTTTAAAAACTTTGAATTTTTTAAAATAAATTTAGATTGCAAAATTATTATGCGAAATCTACTAAATCGATTTTGATGGAAATTTTTGTGCTGTTTTATTATGAATTATGAAGGTCCTAAGTGCATTTTAAGTGGTAAAAAAAATAACAAAAGGAATTTTTTTTCCTTTTTTTATATTAATTGCTATTTTGCAGCAAGGGTAAATTTTTTGAAAATTTTCAACCAATCATATTTTAGAGAAAATTAAATTACGCAACTTTTATTTTCTCGCAGCTTTGCTCTCAAATGAATCGTTAGAAGGAAAAAATCTATTTTTTTTTATAATTTTTAAACATTTCGATTTATTTATTAGTGTTTTCAACTTCTTTGAGAGGGAAGATAAGACAATTATTGTTGTACGAGTTATTCCACTTTTTCTGCGAAAATCAGTGTGCCGCCCTCTCAACAGTCAAATGTAGTCATTTTTTTACAGATCCACCCTGGTCTATAAGGGCGGAGAAGCACTCAATACATTGTGTTTTTTGGAAGGAGCAAGCAATTCATAGAAGATTAACAGAGGAAAATCTATTAAGGATGCTTTGGCAACGTTTAAAAAAATTGACTAATTTTGTGCGAAAACGAAAACAGATTTGGATTTACTCACCTTTGCAATCGTATTCAAACGTCGTATCATATTACGAAACATTTCCTCCTCTTTCGGTGGAATTTGTGAGATCAATCGGCGCATTTGGCCGGTTTTCGGATCAGGAACACGAAACGTATCACTAAGCTGACAATCTTCATCCACGATGCCAGACCATGGGAACAAATGCAGAATACTGTAAAATAGATCCAACACAAAATCAATTAGCAGGCTTCACTTGCAACATGTACCAACAAAACTTCATGCTGATCGATTGGATTTTCGGGGAGACTAGCACAGAAAGCGACTATGCTTCTCACAATACTGCGGCAATGGTCAGATATTATCTGGAACAACTCAATGAATAGATATCACACATGAAACGGAAGCGAAAAAAGGACTCACAAAATGTGGCGAATCAGAGATAGTTTTTTATGTGACAAAATGAGACATGAAATGTATACAAAACCCTTACGGAATACACAACTTAAAATCACCGAGCAATACAATCAAAACACAGGAAAAACATGAAAATGAAACATAAATACTTGTATTTGTATTACGGACTTGAATGATTTTAATGCTATTGGCGAGCAAACATTGGTAGCACAATGGTAAAGCATCCTTTTTGAAACATTTTCAAAAAATCCCATTTCGTTATCTTTCCCATCAAAAATCAACTGACGAATTTGTAAAAAAAAATCGTTTCGTATACAAAAAAAATTGATTTCTTCCCACTAAATTACTTTAAATTTGGGGTTTGCAGCACATTTTGATGTTGTTTTGAATCAAAAAAAAAAAATCACAATTATTTACAAAATTACTTGGCGTGATGTTTATTGATCTTACGCACATTCCATTTGTGCTGGGCTGTGCACCCAAAGAAGTCTCCCTATAAGTTTTGTATACATTTATATGTTAATTTCGTTGTTAGCTATTTTTGGGTGAAATACAAATGGACTTAATTTGATATAATGGCAAAGAAAAGATGAGCTACTTACTAAGACTAGATTTGAGATTTTTTTCTTCTCAAAATTATGATTTAAAATTTAAAAAAAAATTCAGCCCATTTTTCGAAGATAGTTTACATCAAAAGTTAGTCAATTAAATTGATTAGTTACAATGAAAACGACTCTAAAAAAACAAATGTGAAAACTTTAACTATTTTTCGCCTTATTGGTGAGATAAATTATTAAATAGTCATGAACTACTTCCATTAGTGAATACCATTGCTACTAACCCTTCTTTATCTGAGGTAACATTCTCAAGGAAGTCCTTAACATCTTTATTATCACCCAATCGCGAGTAATACTGTTCTAAATCTTTGATTGTTTTGTGATGTGTTAAAACATTGCCGTGACCACCAACTAAATCTTCCATATATTTACGTGTGCGCATAATAACTTCTGAAAGTTGAAGCTGAAATTTCAAAAATAATTGAATTTAAGGATGTGATTTCTTTAGACAACTAGATAGCTTACAAGAAGTTGCGGACGCCCTAGCGCGGTTAGTTTTATGGCAGCAAGTCCTGTGCCAAATGTCGCTCCTAAAATAGATTGTTTATGGATATTACAAAGGTCTTTTTTATAAAAAAAAAATTAAATAATTTATTTCAAATAGCATGACACCAAATGATTATGAACAAACTGAAAATAAATTACATTGTGAACGAGTAAAATAAGTAGAAAAGTACACAGGTGGATAATATAACGAAAATTTAGCATTAAATATAAGCGTTTCAGATCCCAAATCTACGATAAAAGCCTCACAAACTAACTAAAAAAAATTACAACTCGAAATTTTCTCATGTTCGCGGAAATCTTTTCACTTGAATAGGTATAATGCTTTTTTAATTTCTCCTTTCTTGATTGTATGGATGATGGTAACCAAAATGGTTAACTTCAAAACAACAATATCAAAGCTAGCCGTGAATAGGCGAAAAGATAATACACAATATAAAAACAAAATCCAGCAATAAATTAAAACTCAACTACTTCATCAAAAATAAAAATAAATCGAAATTTAGCTTACCACCGGGTGAAAATGCTTTTGGTTTTCTAAAATCATCATCTTCATTTCATTTATTAATTTAATATCATTTTCCAATTATAGTTTTCAATTCGATTAATTGTTGTAGAACATCAACGATTGATTAGGCAACAAATTCAAAAATAAATCGATTTCACAGTAATTTCATGAAAAATCAATCAGTTGGGAAATAATTGAACCAAAAAATTGCAAAAGATTTTTCAGTTTTGTTAGTAGTTGCATTTAATATGACAGGATGACGCGTTAACAGGATAAATATTCACAACGGTAGCATTGGGATAAAAGAAAAAATAGAAAATTAGTTACATGAATTAATATTTTTGGAAAAAATTAGTTACGTTGACTTAAGGGGGAAAACCACTGTAGGATTTTCAAAAAATCAAGAAAAAATTATTACTCTAAAGTATATCTTATCATCATAGAAATCATGTAGCAAAGTTTCATATAGTGGAAAAATCTCAAAGTGCTCAAAATTTTAAATTAGCGTGGCATTTCTCACTGCTCTTTCGGAGCGCAATCCGCGCGTTTCCCCGCGTGCTGTTGGTATTGAAATTTAGACCAATTTTAAATATAAATCTATCAAAACTGTACGCGTGCTCTGTTAGTTGAACCTTAGCAGAGAACGCTGGAGTACGTATTTTGCAGACTAAAGCTATATCAAATTTATTAATGAATTTTCAATAACTTAAACTTTAAACTCGTTTATCTCGGAACAATGTTTTTCAAACTGGCCGGACTCCTTTCTCAAACAATTGTTGTTATATTTACTTAAGATTTTTAAAATATGTTCAAAACTAGTGTTTGCATATAAACGCGGAGGATTTTTGTTTTATGTTGCATATTTCAATTGTTATTAACAATTTTTGAGCGTTTGTTCCGATCTTTTGACATTTTTTTTCAAAATGACGCCATTTTGTCGAAAATTAATTTTAAAAAATCCTCCGTCTTTCTCTGTCTGTTATCACGCTTTATCGACAATTATTTGTTTGATACCATAACCTTCATAATTCAAGAGAAAACGGTCCAATCGCGATGCCATGAAAAAATAAGGCGTTGTTGGAGAAATGCTAGGGAGCCGCCATTTTGTTTTTTAAAGTTCTGAAAAAAATCGAAGAGGGTGCCAAATACTTATGTAATATAGATATTTTTACCAAATTGCAATATATTGTTTGTTTTTGAGATAAAAATTCTCTAAAAAAAACTTTTTTTTCTACCTCTACAGTGGTGTTCCCCCTTAAAAAAACTTGGATGGGATGCGAAAAAGTATAGTTTTAATTAATTAATTGATTGTTTAAATGACCATAAATATGCAAATTATTCACAAAGTCCTCTACTAGTTTAAATTACAAGTGCTAGTAATTAGTACAAAATCAGTTTAATCTACAGAATAATAAATTGATTAGTAACAAAAAATTCCATTTAAAAACTAGAATTAATCATATTTCTATCAGGAAACTATGTACATACAATGATTAAAAAGTGTTCACGTTTTTTATTGCAAATTATAAACAAAAAATTATTGCAAGGATTTATGAGATTGTATTTATTAATTAAATTTTTATCAATTTAATTATATATAATCATACCGAAAATAAGATCAGAAATATGCAAATTAAATCCCTCAATTTATGCATTCATTATACACTTTTTCATTTGGCGGATGATAAAAATGAGTGGTAGTAGACTCGTGAAATATTTTACTTTTATTCATCGGATCTATTCCTGTTTTTTAACATACCTGAAACAGCTTCTAAGCATTTAATAAATGTCTCCATATTTCGCTCGCATGTTGCTTCGTTTAGATAAAAGTATGTCCTTGCACTGCTCACTTTATATCTTCGGTCGGCAAATGACTTGTCCACATGGTATTGCGGTAATGTACCTTCAGCATCAACATTTTGACTAACACTGGATACAGATGACCTAAAATATAGAAATAAATTGTTTTAAATAAAGATAATTTAATTTTGATGAATACTTCGAAAATCCAAGAACTTACACATTTCAATGGAAAATAAAAAATGAAACGTTTAAAATTTTTGTCGAAATTGTGCAATAATTATTTCCGGATTCACATGTGAAGTCAACTCATTGTCTGATAGCGAAAAGTTTCAATAAACACTAAATATTAATTAGGGAGTTTTAATTTCACTAATACCAACAAATAAACTAAGAATGTATGTATGTAACTTGATATAATTCATCAAAAAGTTAATCGAAATATACTTAAAAAGACACTCACAATTTTTGGTGTTCAGAGAGTAAAGTTTTTAAACAAACACAATAAAAGAAATTCAAACTCATTAAAAACGAATAGAAATGAATTATAAATTTTAAATAAAATAATATCAATTTTTTTATTAAGTAAATGCAATCCAAACTTACTCAACTTCACGTTTCTCCGCTTCTTCTTGTGATAAATCCTCTTCAACGGAATAATCTAAAATTGGCTTAACACCAAACGATCGTAGTCTGCAATGAAGAAATATTATTTTATAAATGATCTTCAAGAAAACAAAAACTTAAACGAACAATTGAAGACAGAATAACTCAAAATGGAAATGAATATAAATCGTACACATTTTCATAAATTATGGCATGTTATTAAATGAATCGCCTTAACAAATTATCGTTAGCAATGCTTTGCAATACAGAAAGAAAAATTTACCCAAATTGTTCCATTTTAATGAGTTTCGGTTAAATTTAGATAACAATTCGGCTAAGTCTCCATGTTAGACACATTATGTTAGTAGTCTAAACAAAACGTGTTAAAATAAACATGATTTGGTGCTAAGTTAATATGAACCGTGCTTTAATATATAACGTAATACTAGTAGCTTACTGAAATTGTGATAATATTTACAAAAACATATGATAGTGTTCGTATAAACAAACATGGAATTAGGAATTGTTTGGACATGCAGTGCATTCAAATTCGGTTTGCTTAGATAAAGATTCGCGATGAGACAAAATATTTTAGTGTTACAAAAAAAGACTGAACCACAGCATTTTCAATAATTTTATCTAGGTTTTGATGTTAGATGTTCAGCAGTAAATATATTAAGTATAATTTTCTCATAAAAAAAATAGATGAATGAATAAAACGTTACGTAGATCAGAATATACTTATATGAACTAAGTTAGAAAATAAATGAAAAGCATCCCAAAAATAAATGATTACCTTGAATATATATAACCTTGAATAATATGCATATACAGTGGCAGACAAAAGTCTACGGCAACATCTTATATCGAGGTTCTGGTTGATTGGAAGCTTTAATCAAAAATCCATTGATGCATTTATTTTCAGTAACATAAATATATTTATAAGAAAACAAAAAGAAAAACTATTCATTACAAACTTAGGCAAGAAATCCATAAAAACATGAAAAATTGAATGGACAAAAGTTTACGGCAGTCAGTGCTGGCTGACTTATAAACGAAAAATTTCCAACTAAACGTATCGGAATTTTTAAAATTATTTGCTGGCTTAATACTTGGATCTCCTTTAGCATCAATTACTGCTTGCAGTCTTCGGGGCATAGAGGTGGCTAAATGTCCAGTTTTTGTAATTTCCTCACATTCTGTAATGAGCGCTTCCTTCAACAAATTTTTATTTTTTTTGCAACATTTTTGAATTTTCTGCTCCACAAGCTTCCATACATATTCTATTGGGTTGAAATCCGGACTTTGGGGAGGCGTTTTCAGCTGCCTGGGAGCTTAGTATAACAACCAGTTCTTGACGAAAAGTGCTGTGTGCTTCTGATCTTTGTCCTGTTGGAAAATCCAACTCCCCTCCAAGGCACAATTTCTCAATTGATGGCCTTAAATGTTGTTCCAACAGGTTCTTGTCAACATAACGGTCCATAGTAGTTGCTACAAAAGCCAATCTGCTGACCCCAAATGAAGGTATGACCCCCAAACCATAACATTACCTCCAGCGTGCTGGACAATAGGAATCAGATTTTAAGTCTCTAAAGCCGCATTCTTTTTTCTCCATATTTTACAGTGACCATCACTCTCGTACGTAATGTATTTCGACCTATTGGTAAAAAGAACTCGATTTCAAAAATCATTGTCCTTGTTGCTATAGGTCTTGGCGAACTATAGGCGCAGAAGTTGGTTTTTTGTGGATATTAATGGCTTTTTACGTGAAGTTCTGTTTTGAAACTCATTAGAATTTAATACTCTCGAGATTGTTCTTGCATGTACATCCTTTTTTCTTACCGCAGGCACTTGTTTCGCCAAATCTGGAGCATTTATTTGTAGATTTTTGTTCATTATTATAAAATTGAACTAATGTCTCTGCGCGAAAGCTTTTTCGGTCGGCCAGTTTGCGGCTTATTTTCAGTGGAACCACTGTTTTCAAATTTTTTGATAATAGTATGAACAGAACTTCATTTTAGTCTCATTAATTTTGCAAATTCCAAGCACGATTATAAGTTTAGTTTGTCATGGGTTAGAACCTCCTAGTCTAGTCAACAACTTCGTCTTCTAGTTGTGCTTTTGGTTAGCAACTCACTAACACTATTATTGCACATTAATGGGGGTTCTTAGCTTCCAGATTTTATGCTGGTTCATCGTTAATTTAATGGAAAGTGTGGTTTCGGGGTGCAAGCCTAACCGTGGTCGTGCTGTCTGGTGACGGATGGAAAATGACAGCACCAGAAGAGGATGCCATCCGACACCCCGAAACCACACTTTCCATTAAATTCACGATTTATTGTTTTTTTTATACTAGACGACCAAATTTCGAACATCACAAGAATATTTTTTTCGCGATGACATTTTGCGGTCTTTACAGTTCAAAACTAGCGATGAACCTATAATAGGGATGCAGCTGCACATGTACTGGATGGTATTAAACAAATTCCGAAGAAATAAAGTAAGGTTTAGTTGGAAGTTTTTCGTTTATAATTCTGCCAGCACTGACTGCCGTAGACTTTTGTCCATTAAATTTTTCATGTTTTTATGAATTTCTCTTTAAGTTTGTTATCAAAAGTTTTTCTTTTTGTTTTCTTATAAATATATTTACGGTACTAAAAAATGTGCATCAATGGATTTTTGATTAAAGCTTCCAATTAACCAGAAACTCGACATAAGGTGTTGCCGTAGACTTTTGTTCGCCACTGTATGTATGTATATTATTATTGAGATGAGTCGTGAAGTGTGATATGATCTTTATAGTTAAGCCAACTTTTTAGATGTAAACATGCACAGATCGGTGTATATTATATATTAGTCAATCTCTCCTATTAGTTCAATCCAAAACGACATAATAAAACTTATAAAATTAGAAGAAAAACCTCTCCAGTGTTGGCACAATCGTGTGACGATTCTCGCCAGCTACAAAATGTCCGTAAAATGTAGCTTTCATTAGTACATCAAATAGTCTTCCACCCAATACAGATTTGGTCCATTTCATTATCTACTCTTTCATCCGAATCAAATCCATTGTCCATCATTCATTAAATTATTTCCACCATAACCAGACACCATTTCACCATTTGAAAAAATATGTCAGGCATCATCGACCAGAATTCACCCGTAAATTAAATTAAATCAAAATCAACAATAGCGATTAAAGTGCGGATATTCAATTTCAATTTTTGCAAATTTTTTATTATTATAAACCACGAAATTATATATATTGTGCGTAGTGTCGCGTATGAATTACACACATTTGCAGCAAAACCAAAAAAAGGATTCGAACGTGTGCAGATATGAAAATAAATAAGAGAAAAAAAGAAGAAGAAAAACGAAATTAGAAACGTTTGAAATTGTTTAATTGAAATTACCTTTCTAGTGTTGGTATAATTTTAATTTGATCTTCGCCGGCGACAAAATGTCCATAAAATGTTGCTTTCATAATTGCCTCGAATAAACGTTTGCCCAGCAAATTGCGAGACCATTTCATAAGCTGTAAATTTTAGGGGTTTTGTGATTTTGAAATTGATTTGAAACCAACAAAACGTATTTGATTTTTTGAGGAAGAAAAAAATATTTAAAGTTTTATGGTTTTTGTGAGATGCATGGCTGAATAGTTTATTTAAAATGGAATTAAAATTATACTTTGCTCGTGGGTGGAAAGAAGATGTTACTGGTTTTTGAAAAGAGCTGCAAAGTTAAATATTTTATATTTGCCTTTTTCATCAGGTCCAATGATGTATGGCCGAATCTAGAAAAAAATGATCGAAATTTCTAGCTAAGTAAAAATAAATGTAGGGCAATTTATCTCTGCGACAATAAAATATATCAATTTTTTAAAAGCCGTTGATAGATATTTTAATACTTTTGTTTTAATCGATTCCAGTGGGAAAAAATTCTACCTATGTCTGCAAATTTTGTCTTCAACAGTTTATTTGAAGAATGATTTTAAAACAATATACTAAATTGCTTTCAATGAGAACTCTCTCTCATTTATTCAGGAATTAGTTGATATGTCGAAACTCAGTCCTAGATAAAAATTATTCGCGGGAATCTGAAACTAAATTTACTATATACTTAAAATTATTTTTTTTAGAATTGTAATTATATTATGAAGTCAGGAAACAGCTTTTAATGGACGAAAAAAAAGACCTAGTTGGGGCGTCCAAAAAAGCACTTTATTTAGTATTTGCTTTTGGCCGAATCTTAAAATGATTAAAGAGATATGTTTTTTCACATGGTAGATATGTATTTGAGAAAAATATTATAATTTATTCAAGACTAAATATTTAGAAATACAACAAATTTCCAAAAAAATAAGGGTTTTGCCGTGATCACTGCAGCTCGTGGATCACTTGAATTCAAAAAAAAGCAAAAAAGGGATCATTAGTTAATTACATAGTGCTCCGAATGGACGAAGGGATTTGAAAAATTTTGATTAATTGATAAATGGCGGATGTTGAAATTCAAAATTGTTAATTCGACCAAAATTTCACTCGCATTTTCGACTATAAGAAAAAAAATCACCACCAAAAAAATAAACGTTCATCCAACATGAGCTCGCACAGTGCGTACCGGGCCACTATTGCTCCTGTAGAGGGTACTGTGACTGAGGATCCAAATTGATTCTGTCCGTCCACTACATGGAAAATTTTGAGGAAGCATCTTGGACTCAAGCCTTATAAGATGCAACTAGTGCAGCAGTTGAAACCATTAGATCATCGTCCATCCGGAGGACAATTATATATAGAATAAGTGTGATAATTTCAAACTAATCGTGAAAGCTGTTTTCAAGTTACACTGATCAAAGATTTCGAAAACATGGTTTCGAGAAAAACACGTAGTTTTGAGTACGATTTGCATACAGACAAAAAAGCTCAAAGGAAAGTTATTCACCTCTATAAATAATAGTCCGATTCGTCTAAAAAAAATTAGAGAATACTTTTGAAATATTTTACTTTCAGAATATGCAAAAAAAATCGATTTCCAAAGTTCTAGCTAGGTTTGCCTCCTTAAGTTTAGAAATGAGCTACAACAATGGAATAAGGTGATATAAAAATACACATTTATATCGTGAGACAGCTTCAAACGCTAATTTAAATAAGATTAGTGGATGCTGTTCTACTTTAAAAAGAAAATCATATTCATCTAAAAATCCATCCAGCAAAATTTTCCAAGTAACATTTCGTAAAATTGAATGCAGACAAAAAAAACATTTTCGAAATGAAAACGCACAAACTATATTGATTTCTAAACACAAAATGCTTTTTCCATCCACTCTACTGCGTGTTGTTCAACGACAAAATGATTTAAAAGCATCTTGAATGTAAGAAATAGATTGCCAAAGAATTTTCCTCGTCTTGTGGCTGAACTTAAGAGTGGTTGCCTACATACCCGTTTATGCTTATGTGAAAATATAGAAAGGGTAAAATACTTGAGAAAATGCTGATGAGGCATATTCTATTCTATAAAATGACAACTACTAAAGATTATTCAAGTGGACGTTGAAAATGCTAAAGAAAATCGTCCATTAAGTAAGCGAAAATGACATGCTGAAGTTATACTTGAAGGAAAACTCGGGTGAATTACTACTAAAGTAGTTTGGGTGGAGGCTGTGGTGATGGTGCTAGAACTTTCATTAAAACCTACAATTAGATGATTACTTTCGATGTATTCTAATTCTAGTGAAAGGATTGTGGACGTTGAATGTTTTCGATTTTCTAATAAATATGTTGAATGGTAAAAATTGATATTTAGGGAAATTTGAACCCTATAACGGTCATTATACATTTGAGTTTATAAAAAATATTTTTCTGATGATCACTTCTAAATGAATTTGTGACCGTCAGTCGGATTCAGCTGCTGAAAAGGAAAAGAAGCTCACTAATGTGGATAATTGCGGCCAAAGATTCTCACGTATATTGTTTTAATCCATTTTATCAATTGGAGATACAGTAGATGCACTCAAACTCTTCCCCGAAAATACAAGAATCTGAAGCTTTTACCAACTGAAATGTCGCACTAAAACTCCACATTGAATCACTTTTAAATCATGCCAACTCCTTCGTAATTTAAAGTTTAAACTCACAGCACAAAATCTTAAAAGTTAAAATAACAGATAAAAATTTATGTACCTATCTAAATATTGGAACCTTAATAAGATTGAATTATTTTGATTGACTCATTAAAAGCTCCAAGTGCATGGTTGGATAATTTGTCTTCGTTGTCAGCTTTGTCATATTTTGTTGCGTGTTATTAAATGCTCATGATTTTTTTCCATGTCAGATTATTATTCAATACTATTTGAAAGTCATTCATGGCTAGGTTTTTTTGCTAATTTTGGTTGGAAGGTCAAATAAAAATGGTTTATAAAGAATGCAGGTAGGTATGCATGAAATCAACAATTGCATAGGTCACAATTATTTTAAGTCTAGCTTCGAACAGTGTTCAGACAATTTTAAACCGTTGAAAATATGAAGACTTCAAAGCCAAAGTTTTAATTAAATCTTATAATGATTTAATCCACTTACGAAATTAATTTTCTACTTGTGAAAATTTCGATTAGTGCATTTTTCACAATGGCGTTCTATGCTTTAAAAAAAATAGAAAACAAAATGTGGCATAAAAATAGATACATTGACATGCTTCGCACTCTAGTTTAGTCGATCTATTTGTCGATTTTTAAAAAAAATTATGACGCATTATAAACTGTTTTTTTTTGCAAATTCCTCTTATTTTATAGTCAATATGTCTTAAAATTAATTTTATTGCTATTCACATTAAATCTATACGATGTAAGACAGAACAAAATGCTAAAGAAATCCAATATATGGTCAAATGGACGTTATTTTATGATTTTGAATATGAAAATTTAATCAAAATGTCTATTAATTTTGAATTGTTCCCAGAAGTATGTAGTATAAATCTTAATTTCATCCAAAAAAATTACATGAAAATATAGTATTGTAAAGTACATTGCGCAACAATAACAAAAAAATAGAAAATAAAAATTAAGCATCAATTATAATTTTCCTTCTTATTTGTTATGTATTCCCTTAAGAGGTCCTACATAAAAATTTCCCATAAATACTTATTACAAACATTTTTTTAATAGAAAGAATAGAGATGTCGTTTTGAAATTTTGTAAGTGTGTTTATAAAACATAAAATATTACAAAAAAAAAATTTCATGTTTAAAAACAAATTTGGTCATACTGTTTTTTTTCGAAAACTATCAAAAAATGACGGTGTGCATGATTTTGAACGTCTGGATTACAGTGTATACAAGAGACAGTGTGCAAACGAGCTGTTAGAATCCGAAAATAAATAGAGATTTAAGAGAGATTTAAGAGAGATTTAAGAGAGTATTAAGAGAGAATCCAGCGATTTCTATGCGAAACAGAAAATCAAACACGTGTGCTAGACAGAGTAGAGCATATAATTATGTCCCGTAGAACCGCGGGACGCACTTGATAGTGTGCCTTTATATGTCTGTTACATATACTGTCGTCTGGATGATCTGAGAGAAAAACAAGAAAGCAAATTATTCTTTGTTGAAGTGACTATCGCATGAACTAGATTGATTAATTTGTTTCAAAAAAATATCAAAATGGCGAAAACCTGATTTTTGAGAATAAAAAATCGCTTGGAAATCAAAAAGAAATCCTCCAAATCAAAACGATTCTAGTTCATCCGGTAGCCATATATGTGTACAATAACATATTCAAAAATCAGAGCAATCGGTTAAGTAGTTTTTTTGTAAATCGTGCACACAACCCTCCAAAACGTGGTTTTGAGAAAATCGCGTTTAAAGTTAAATGTACAGATTAGAAAGACGTCATTTCCAGTCTCCCCACTCATTTTTGTAGATGAATGTATTATTATTGATGTATATTATATAGAATAATGTAAATCAGATCAAAGCAGATGTTCAAAATAAAAGGGGAGTCGAACGTACGAAAATCAGGCAGAGCGCTGAAAAATGCTTTCACATGGCGTCTCACTAAATACGTTTAAAATTAATTTTAAAATTAAGATGTTGCTTTAATACCTTTTGTATAATGTTTTGAATGATATTTACTAGTAAAATCTGTGATTTTTTTTTGATTTTTTGAAAAAGTTTATATACATATACATGTAAATCAAATTCAACAGTGTTTCAGTCAATTTCAAACCTGATTTTAAATTTCAACTACAAAAATATTTGAATCTCAATTTGCGTTTAAATTTTTCGCCCTCATAGGATTAAATTCGATCTCTGTGTGATTCATCATATCTAGTTATCTCGTAACTCGTGAATAAATCAATATAAACTTTCACATAATGTGTCCACATATGAGGCAGCACAATATTTTAATATAATTCTAGTTTTTGTATTGTCACGTGATATACATTTTGTCGCTCGTTACTGCTAATTAACGTCATATCCCGCCACGAGGTAACCTACCACATTTGCAGATTAATCAGCTTGGATAAATATTTGAAGCTTTGCAACGTGGAAATATACAAAGCGCATAAACAGATACAATTAAAAATAGTTCTTTGATTGACACAAACATATTGCAGCACAACATTATGTACTCTAGTGACGATAGAATACATACACATGTAGCTTAAATAGATTAATATGTGAACGTGTTTCAGACGTAGGGGGATATAATTATAGATACAAATATCTATCAGATACTCTGGTCCAAAGAAAGTTTCGTGAATGAAATCGAATTTGATTATAATGAAAGATCATTCTATGGTTTCACTTTTATTCCATACATTGTCAGGCAAATACGTTTCATTTACTTACACTACTGTGCATAATTAGTTTAACATAACATGTACAAGTAGCTTTGTAAAAAACAATAAAGATTAAGAGAAGGGATTACAAATAGATATTTATTTAATTAAAACAGAAGCAAACATAAACCCAAGAGGAATTTAAATTTTTTTTTGTAAGTTTCTCAATGTTTCTCATTTGATGACATTTACTTAACACGGTCTTGTCATCCCATTATATAGTTTGAAACACTTTTTTTTGTCAAAATTAATTTTCCCGCAAACCAAATAATAACGGCGTAATTCATTTTGAAAAGTGTTTTTGCTTATGGGGGGAAGTACCTTTAGAGGCCGAAAAAAGGTCTTTTTTGCAACTGATTTGTGGGGAAATGAAGATAGTTCTTATTAAATCAGTATAATATTTATTTTAGGTGATGTTTGAGGTTGAAAAACAACATATTCTACAAAAGTTAAAGTTGAAAATTAACAAATTTTTCAAGGATCTTGAAAGCCATTCGTCGCTGACGTCGGAAATTGCGTAAGCGATGCTGGTTACAATTTTCATCTGAAATCAACAAGCCAAACAACAAGCCTTACTCGAGAGTTTTTTTTTAATAGATAGACTAAAATATTTGCGAAATTCAAAACAGGCTCAAAAAAAATTACGATTTTGACGAAAATTTTTGTTGTACTTCCAGTCAAAAATAGTTCTAAAATAATTTGTTTTTTTAATCTTTAGTCTATATAGAACAGTTTTTAATGGTCTTTAAAATGAATGCTAGATGATGAAAATCGATTCACTAGTTTTTTTATTATCACTTACGCAATGTTAAAAAACATGGTTTCGAGAAAAGGCCGTTTAAAGTTTGTGGACAAGAGCTATGCGGGCTCGGCGCCAGGCACTTCCGGAATGCATCTCTTCCACAATTTTTGAGAATTGGCTTTTGAAATTTTGACATGATATTCTTAGGCGATATATGTATTGATGAAACTAATTTAAAAAAAATCGATTTTTTAAATTTTTAAAGGTACTTCCCCCTTAATACTATTGAGTTCAACATCAAGCAGTTCAATACAATGGAAGCCATGAGTTCTTTCATGGTCCTTTTTTATTACTAACTCGTTAACCACTATTTTCAGATTTTTAACAATATTTTAGATCATTTTCTTGATGAAAAATAAAAACCGCGACTCGAATGCTTATGAAAATCAGGAAAATTCATGGTATCAAATCATCCCATAATACTGTTTTGTTGTTGTTGGTATTTTAAGATCGGCAGACAAGGATTGTTTTATTCAAAAGAGACTAGTTTCTTAAAATGCCTTCCATGGTACATATTTTCTTGGTCTCTTAACACATTGTTGGTCAAAATGGCTATAACCGTCGTTTCTTCCACCTCGTAATACGAAACGATCAGGGTTTCTGTGGTAGCGACTTATTCTTAACTTACGTTTTGCCAGGACGGCTGGAGCAGATGTTCGTGAAAACCGAACAAATCATCATAAATTATAATTACGACTAAAACACCATATTCGACTTCATTGGAAACATTCTTGTTCACAGTGACTTCGATAAATATAGATGCGTCATGAGCCGCAGCATCAAAATCAGTATGTGCAACAATGACTTAAAATAACAATCATGTTTGTATCATTAATGTACCCAGAAATTGTATCTTTAGTGGATGTTGATTGTTTTTGATTTTTTTTTATAATCAACTCTTAATTAAGTCAATAGAAAAAGGAGCTGTTTTTAATATATGTTTTACCGGAATGACTTCAAATACACTCAGAGCGAGATACATCTAAGTGGCTTCTAAATGACTGGAGTATTTTTTTTTGACGAAATTCCCAAAAAGTGGCAATTTAACCTAATTTCTCTCACGTATTGTCTTTGAAGGAGTATAAACTTAATTTCTACATATAAGTCACTATATGCGCTAAATTGTAATTATCATTTCACCATGATGAAACAGTAACGAACTCCTGAATGTACAATTAAATTCGTAAGAATACATCAAAACAAAAGATTCGCAATGACCCCCTGCAGAATTAGCGTCAACTAAAAAACATGGCTGTGATCCAATAATTTAGAATAGCAGTGTACATACATTAGATTGATACATATTGAGTGCCAAGAAACTAAAATAATTTGATTTAATGACAGATTTAATCGAGACTCGAGACGAATTTAATTAGTTCTTGTATGAGTCAAGCGTAAAATAGTGACGCAATTAAGATACATTCGAAATGTTTGGTTAGTGACTACGAACATTTATTTATGAACATAGCATTTAGAGAAGGCATGTTCAATGATTTTGTTAGATACAATGTATTTATTTCAGAGACTATTTATGTCGCGTTTTGATTAATTTAGGGAAATTGTTTGATGATGGTTAAAATTTATTGATCGTCTGGCATTGGTTTGTCGTAATTTTATGGGGAATATGAATAGTTTTTTGACATTTTGAATCAAAAATACAAAAAAAATAACATTTTCAATGTTGAAAGATTTGGATAAGATTCAATAGAAGCCAATAGAATAGAATAGAAATATTTGTTTTTGAAAAATAAAGTATTAGCTCGACGTGAATATTTTCTAAAAAGATTTTATTTGAATTCCAAGGAACAACTATACAGTCTGCATTTCAAGCGGGCATTTTGAATCTTTTAAAATAAAACAATTTCAATATTTCAGGAGTTTTACTAAATTGAATCGGAACAGGTTGATTGCTGTAAATACAATTTTAAGACAAATTTCATCAGATCAGCAGTCCAAACAATTTTTTTTTGACAAACATATGTCGATAACTGCATGGAATAAAAATTTAAGTTAATATAGTTTTTAAGGTTACCTACCCAAAATCATTAATTAAAAAATAACTGCTATGGAAAACCATTTGAAATTATTTATCTCTGGCAAGGAAAATATTTTCTGTCTTTTTCATTCAAATATATTTGATAAGGTGATTGGGAAAGCTTATTAGGAATTATTGTTCGAATTTTCATTCGTTTATTTGATTCAAAAATTGGGCTTGATATTATTGCATTATATTCAAGAAATTTTTCTCTCGCAAAGAATTCCATAAATAATAACGGTATCGAAAATATGAGTTAAACTTTTCCTAAAAATACTTTTCTTGTCTTGTTTTACTATGGCTGAAAAAGTCACCAAAATGTTTATTTGTGCATTTATTTATTTTTTAAACTTCACATTTAAAGTTAGTCACAAAATATTTTAAGCTGATTAAACTTTGTGTAGAAGTCTGACAAAATTTTTTATTACAGTTGAAATTTGGTTTGAAATTTTTTTTTCACGTGAAAATATTTTAAAGCATACTTAGACATCCCAAAATACAAAAAAAAAATTAAAAGGGAAAAACTTGGGATAAAAATTTCTACCTTAATTTCCATAACGGCAATAACAATAATTACAAAACTTTTAATTTAGAAAATATATTATAAAATCTATCTAATTCAGTTCCTTCGTGAAGAAAATTGGCCTTGGTAATCACATTTATGTATTTTATTCTCAACGGAAATGACTAAATTTCTGATAAATTTTTTTAAGTTGGCGCAAACCCAGAAATTTTATCTATGATGTGAAGGAGATCTTGAATTTAAGCAAAAAGAACTTAAAATTAATTTCGTTTAGTTTCACAAACACTTCAAATAATTAAAGATATTCAAAGATAGTTTTGAGTACAATTCGTACAAAGTTTTTATAACAGAGAAGGTTTCACGTTTTGCATTTGATTCTTAGTCCTAAAAAAGCTGTTGTATAAATGCAAATAAACTTTTTCTTGAGGACAACATTTGCAACAAAACTAAATTTAACAAAACGTCTGCATGAATTATTTCTTTTATATATTTTACTAATATCTTCATCATATCTTCAATCATTCTTGTCAGGCTAAAATCCGATATGTCGAATCATGCAAAGTACTTTTGGGATGCATATAAAGAATCCCAAAAGCGTTATGCAACACGAGAATATTTTCTTGGAAAGATATTGGGTGGGTGATGCTATCTTAAATCAGGTTTTGTATCTTTCTTGACCTGGAGAACGTAAGAAAAAACGAGGCGAAGTATAATCTTAGCACGAAACGATAAAAACAACCAAGGTTTTCAAGGTTGCAATGATTACGTTGGCTTGTGAATTCAAGAAAGGAGAAAAATTCATGTTACATGGTTTGCAGAGAATTATTTCCAGGAATTTTAGTAGCTTTTTTTGCGGTAGGTTAGTACCTGTTACGTAATCAATTATTTGCTGCATTATGAATCGAGGTGTGCAGACTAACAGGGAAAAATGTGGCAGCAAAATGACTGCAAATAGTAGCAATTGCAGGAAATGTCGAAAATGGATACCATCATACAAATTGCAAGCAGAGAACGTTTGCTTGGATATTTTTCCTTAATTTTTTTGCAGTGTAGTACCAACGATAGTGATAGAAAATAACCAATAAGAAACCGAGAACAACAGCTGTCCCAGAATAGAGTCTTGAGTATGTAGACAGTTGCTGTGATTTATCCTTAATATTCCATCAACATAAAGAAAATATCAATTTGGAGACAAATCTTAGTTCCGTATCCACTTTTGAGCGTCAAAAATTATTGAAATTTTCAATAAATTTAACATGAATACGATTAATGCATCCTGGGATTCAAATAGCTTCCA
Organism: Oxycera nigricornis; assembly: GCA_963942545.1. Lineage (NCBI taxonomy): Eukaryota > Metazoa > Arthropoda > Insecta > Diptera > Stratiomyidae > Oxycera > Oxycera nigricornis. The sequence goes on from OZ012662.1 coordinate 101,547,293, forward strand.
TAAAATAAAATTTTAAAGTAGTTAAATATGAACTAGTAGACTGATGCAACCCATCTTTATTAATTTGAAAGAAAAAGCAATATTTATGTATTATAAGTATTTTAATATCAACATTTTTAGAATAAAAATATACTATTTTAGAATTTTATTACTTAATATGTTCTTGTTTTACTTTCTCTATTTTTGAAATATTCATAAATATTGTGTTTCGAGAAATTTGATTTTTAAACCCTTTGGATGGAAAATTTCATAAAATTATCGTTGAAAACTTCTCGAAAATTAACCGATGTTTGCTTCAAATGAAAATTTGTCGTTCCACGGATAAATCTTCTTTTTTTTTTATTTAATATAAGAAATTAATTTGCGATCTACCAGGCAGTATATAATTTTAGAATAAACACTTGAACTGTGTTTCTTTCAATTGAAGTTTGATTTTCATTATTTTATATCGACTAATAACGATGCTTCGATACGTGACATTTTTAATCAGTTAACGCTTGCGTTAATCCCATCTTCAAACCACATTTTTGTTATCAAAAATCTACACGGGTGTTAAATAGGATTTTCTCGACGACATTCATGTTTTAAGAAAGTGAATTAATTCACAATGCTTTTTATCACTTCTTTTATGAATAACCATGTTCGAAATAATTATCATAATTGAATACATGTCAACGAGACAACATCGTTCATACACAATGATACCTTTGTAAAAGAAACCTAAACCGCATTTATCTATATCCATTTTTCCTGAAAGTATCAACTGACACATACTAATCGTATTAAGTAATTGCTTATTACAACATATGCATGTTAAACATGTCCGATAATATCTCATTTTATTCTAAACGTTCAACAACATTGTCTACAATCTATTTACATTGTCTACAATGTACCCACATACATGTATTATATGCATATAAGTAACGACAATAAAAAGATACTTTGCTTGGAAGAAGTGCAGCAAAAACTAGATGTACTTTGTCAATTACGTACAAAGATGGGAAATTGCATAACTTTGTCTTGAACCATGGGCACATTGAGAGATGATGTCCTAGACATTCATTGTTGTATTTTTTTTAGTAAGATGTGAATCTGCCGGATTATTGTTGATAGATTCGAATTGAATCTTGTTAATTTTTTTTTCCAGAAGATACCGATTGTTTTATAAATACTCTAGACGATTCTAGATATTCGGTGGTGTTTTGTCGATAAAATTATACCCAGCCAGCTTGTCTGCAATTAAGCTCGTGCGAGTGTATCTATAATTAGTATACCAACAAATTGAAAATGAAATGAATTGAACAGATATCAACAGAGCATTTGTAAATTGTGAATGGCAGTCAGCGTTGACTTTAATATTTTTTTATATTTCAAACGACAATATGGCTTTGCATATAAAACTATTAGCATCCAACTCAAAGTGATCTCTTGACAACATCTTTGAAAATAGAAAATGTTTCGTTACATACTTCTTAAAAAATATTTCGAAAATCATTGCAGACAATTTTACGTAAAAGTCGAACAGATGTTTGTTCTATTTTTAAGTAAATTTTCAAAAAAAAAATCTCTTGAAATTCGTTCCTCGCCATAGTCAAATGACATCGTTCACGTGATGTTAAATATAAAAATAAACTTCATACATACCATTGGTATTATACTTGTTTGCTGGTGAAACAATGTAACCAACAATCTCTTAGATAACGTGTGCTTGCACACACAGTTGAATATATGTATTCAAATTCATAAAAAAGGGGGCTCGTCTCTTGTGGGGAAGCCAAGGCTTCATAAATGCATAATGGGCTTTCGTCTATATATAATTGATTCATTTGCTATGAATTTAGATATCATTTATCTTTCTGATTGCGTGATGTCGATGTGTCATAGAAAATGGGATTTTAAGCTTTTACAGTGGGAAATTTCCCAATGAAAAGAATGTGTGTTTCAAACTGAGAGCAGATTAGCCTAATATTCTAATGCATCGAATATTAGATTTTCGAAATGCTACACGACAATAAAGTAAATGGGAACACATCAGAATACTTTAGGACTTAAATACTACTTCCAGTATTCCGAAAAGAAATCATAGTTACAGCTATTACTTTTTTTTTGCTTCTAGCAGTCACGATGTTTTGAATTGCAACATTTTCAAAATGTAACATTTGTAGCGCATAAGTAATGATAAGAAGAAAATATTGATTTTTTAGGACAGAATTTGATATTTTCTCAATTTGAGAAAAGTATTCAAAGATCTTAATGGCCAATATCATGCAACATATATACTAAAAATAACATTACAAATTTAAATCTACTCTCACAGCAAAGCCTGGTGAATTTTGAAAGTACAAACTTAAGAAATGCACACATTAATCTGTATTTACACAAGTTGTTATTGATTTCTCGTGCACGTAAAATGTTATAATTGATGTACGAACTGAAATATATATATTTCAATATAATATACAAATATTTCGAAAAATCTTCCAACTTGTGATCTTGAAGAGAAACTTAGGAACTTCAAGATGTTTGTACGAAAAATTAACATACATCATCGACTCTAGACAATAATGAAGCTCAAAAAAATTAATTAGCGCCAAAATTAGGTTATATTAACATTGTTAATTTAAAAGCGAATAGATTATTCTTTACGCCATTTTTCTTGGAAGAAAATATTCTTAAATCGATATTTGATTTATTGCAAAGTTTGTTTTGCGCCCATAAAAATAATTATGAACATTCCGTAGAACAACTGAGGTAAGCATTTTGTTAATGCTTCGATAATTTTTTATAGAATATAGATTATTCAGAACCTTTAACATTGCAGAACGCAAAAGAATGGAAGGTTTTCATGCTAGCTAAATTAAATTCTGGAATTAAAAATCTATGTTTCTAGAATGTTCAAAATGTTTAGCAACCTTTTTCTTAATTTAAACCAGAATGACTCGTCCCTGATTCTAGTTTTTTAATAAAAATGTATCATCTACTTTATTTGAATTAATGTTAGAGTGATTCCATTTATTTCAGATTCGAGTGAATCATTTTTGAATTTGATAATTTAAGTGAATTTAAGCATTGCATTGGAAAGAATTTTAAGTAATGTATTTATTTGTAAAGAATCATTTTTCGAAGAGAGCTTTTTTTTAAATCTGAACTATTATTCAATTTTCAATGACCAGATCTTATGTTTGCATATTTTTGGGTCAGAAAAATAAACGTTTAATTTAAAAGGTTTTCTCAAAAATATTTTTTTTTACTTGGTACCTAAATATGTTTAATAAATACAGCTGTTTACACGGTTGCAACGCTCTTAACACTTTCGGGCAGTGAAAGCAACCAACAAATTTATCTATAATTTGCAATTCATTATTTTTCTACTTAACACTTCTTAACAGTCATTTTTCTGAGTTTGAAAAATAAAGAGATTATTTACAAGATTTCGACAAAAATCGTTTTATTTCGATTTTCGTGCATTCATATTTTTAACTTCCCAGTATATGGGAAGTTCTTGTTTTTTCTTGTAAAGACATTGTTTCCCATTTTTGAGAAATGGAGTTGAATTTGAAAATCATTTTGAAGGTTGTCCTGGTTTTTTTCGAATAATTCCAAAAATTTAGACTGACTTGAACAACAAAGGTTTATAGCCAATGCAATATTTTAGATTTTCGTGTCGTTAATTTCAACTTAACTTTGTAACCAAAAATAATAATATTTTCTATGATTTGTTTGCTGGTCATTCTGATATTAAAAGTATTTTTTTTTTTTGGTTAAAATTCCTTTTCTAAAATAAATTTTCTCATTTTAGTCTACTTTTCTATTAAAATGCGAAATAATTTTTGAGAAATTTTCATTTTTGTTTCGAAAATTTATTGCATCTCCAAAATCCTTCATTAGGACAGGCTTGAAAGTAAAATCAGGCGGATTATATTAAGTTGACTGAAATTTTAGTATAAACTAGTTCAGTTTAGTCTCATTTATTAATGGAAAACTAAACGAATTTTTTTTACTCGTTAATATAACAAAATTTTCAGATAAACTTTCTATTTGATGTTAGATTTTTAACGTTTGCCCGTATTTCAGTAAACTTTTCAAGTTTCCAAAAAAGTTTATGTTGAACCTTTCATCCAATTTTTATTGATTTTGTCATTTTTTCTAAAAGAAAATGGAATTGTTCGTCGTAGTAAATGCTTATTCCATAAAATTTTTGGTTCAAAATGTATGCTTCGATTTATTGAACATTTAACGGATCTAAAAATAAATTACCTCTAATTTTTATAATAATAAATTTAAATGTTTCTGCTCCTCCTAAAACTTTCGTCTGGTCAATCTTTGTTTTCTATAAAATTTCTAATGTTTTCAAAGCATAAATATGATATTTGTTGTTTAGATTAAAGTTTTATTTTTAGGGCTAAATCAATTCAATTATGTAAAGGCCAAAATTCTTTGGGTATTAATAAAGTTTTGTATGGATGAAGTGAATTAAATTTTCTATATCAAACTATTAGTACAAATACTACATTATATCCCTTGCAAAATAAGTAGAATACGTCCCCCAAATAATTTAATCGCTGAGGAAGACCAAACGATTACGGTCGAAAATCGATTCTGAATCTTATTAAAAATCTCATAAAATTTGAAGGAAGTTTTTTATGAAAAACAATTACATGAATTAGATATACTAAATTTAGTTTTAGTCTTTTAGCCCTATTTCAGTCAAAAGATCTGATAACAAATATAATCAGGAACATAATGTCTGCTTTAATTTTTTTAATTATAGCGATTACATCAGCTTTAGTGTGGGGAATGAAACATGTTTGCTAATTATTGGTCAGAACTTAGATTGAATAGCAATAATTATCATACTAAATTTCGGTTAAATCAGGGACAATTCAGAGTTATCGGATTTGATTCTCAAAGAATTTTAAGCATACTAGATCTAACAGCATTGACATTTAATTCAGGAAGTACCTAGTATTTTCCGCGTGTTGCATCTGCCACTGTTCGTGATCTCAAAGTATGCGTCTTCCTACTTCCCAATCCATGCCAGCCAACCATCCAACAGTGCTAAGCAACCATTCAAATTATTTTTAAGCAAAAACCACTTTGAAAAATTATCAACTTTTCTAATAGTTGCTTCGTCAATGTCATATTAGCACTTGCTAAGACCAGTTAGTCACTGAATTTCTCCCAATCTAGCGCGAATTCATTCAACCTGTAAAATAGTTTTTTTAACACAATCAAACATTGTCATCCCCGTTTGCTCTGCGCCCGCGTCAACTGATTTGATTAACGCATTCAGTGGAAGTTTTCAGTTGAATTTCACGAGGTCAGAGACATGCGGAGAGATAGATATAGACAGACAGCCATTAAACTTTGACGAAGAGAAGCACTAAATAGATTGCAAACAAGCTGCAAGACCGGTACCCACCGGTGTGCCGGTAAACATGGATCACATGCTGGTCGGGAGGAACCGACCTGGTGAGCTTAAGTTTCAGTGGAGCAGAGTGTGCTTCCAAGACCCCTAGAAAGAGTGGATCCAAAAAGCAGTAGTACAATGCTAGCACAAGTGGTAGTGCACTGGGCTTGCATACATACACATGCTGCTCTAACAAATTTTTCCACCCCCGCATCGATTAAACTGGGCTCCACTTCAGACTTCACTATGGTCGCGGCCCCGTTGACGAGGGAATATCGATTCTAATATTTTGGCATTCCTTGCGGCTTCACCCACTGGGGTGGAAGTTGCGTAACCGAAAAGCAAGATATCGATTGGCGCGACTGTCGGGAGGAAACTTAAAGTCCGAGACAGGCTAACAAAAGGGAGCTGTTCAACCTACGAGCAAAGTACCATTCAAAGCTACTAAATGGCTTAAAATCAGCAATTCACGTAATAGCTTGTAATCCATTTCTGCGACTATTCACCCCTGTGACGGACTCCATTCTAGACAGAAGTGGTAGATAGCCGGCAATATGGCATCCTCCCCATGCCACCTACATTCACTTGGGGCCAGAAATGAAGCCGGCGCCGAGGGAACGTCAAAGCCCATGCAGACTCACGTATTACGTAACGCGAAGACTCCAATTATTTGCACATTTTTTCGCCGACACGGGGCCAAAAGGGTTCGCTCCCAGCACGTTTCCCTAAAATCTTTTACTTACCGTCATGTTGTGTTCAACAAGTTTTTCGCTGGAGCACATTAGGTAAACGAAATAGGCCCGAAACAGTTCCCATGTTGTCTTACTTTTGAACGCCGCCAAAGGATCACTGAAGCCAACATCGAGGGGGTCACGCTGCGGCTTGGCCGGAGTGTTGGGGTCAAAGGGCTCGGCCTTCTTGCGATGGCCCGCTATGCTGCCAGCAGCTGTTGCCGCTACCGCTTGCGAACGTTGACGGGCAACTACAAATCGCAGGAATCGCTCATCCCTTCGTAGGTTGCGGAATAGTTGCTGCTCGAAGGAGTGCTGACGTGGTGATCCTTGCTTCGACTGCGAGCTCGCATTGAAGCTGAGCTTCCTGGCTGGCGACGAGGACCACGAGCCGGCTGCAGAGTTTGCACTTCTGTAAACAAAATTCACTCGGTGATGGCAAATCGAACGCAAAAACGCCATTACACAAATTTGACGGTGGATTCAGAGTAAAAATCGACGGTTGCTACTTTTTAATACGTTTTGCGCTGGAATAAAACACTGCCGGACCGACTCGAAATTTTCGTTCGTAATCAAACACCCAAGGATTGAAGCAACAAAGCCCGCTGCGGGTGGATTGAATTTTTCCTGGATACTCTTTTCGCACAGGACGATTTATCGCAGATCCGGAACAAACCTTTCCTGCTCACCGCCTGGTTTCGAATCGAATAGCTCACAAACAGTACGAGTGACACCAGCTCACTTGAGTCCTGCCACCATTCGAATAATTTTCAGGACGAATTTACTGTTGAGTGATGGCGAAGGGATGACGAAGCACGAGGAACAAAACAAGGAAGAGAGTGAATCAGGACGTGCAACCGAGTCACGGGTGAACGCGCACACCCCCAATTTCTCCGACTGACGAGCCTCCTTAATCAACTTCCCCGACTTTTCCTGTTCGAATTTTTTGGCTTCGTTGCGCTTTTCACTTTATGTATTTGGACACGTTATGTAAGATTACTTACAGATGTTTCGTCGGGCCGTGTAGGGAAATTTCGGATCGATTTTTTCAGGACGCAAAAAAGACGTCAGCGACTAACCACGGAATATGGGTTCGGCTCCCAAAATTCGTGAGTTCGAGAATTTTCGATATAAAAGGACGACGTGAATCGGTTAGTCACGCGAAAAGTTCTCTACGCCGATGGTGAAAGAAATGCGAAAACACGTAGGATAGAACGAAATGTTCGGTTGGTTGCTTCGCGCACTGAGTTTAGCCAATGCTGCTCCTTTGCGAGTGGGTACAGTTTTCGGTTTTCGGATCTCTTATCGTCACCACTGTAAAATCTTTGTTGCCCGGTATGTAAATGTTCCGAGAGCTTTCCACAGACTGAACGGAATCTTTTCTTGGCACCGAAAATTGCCTGCTAGGACGGAGAACAATAATTAGTTGCGCTGGTGCGCTCAGGGAAAACCAGCTTCCCCTCAGCGTTCCGCTTGGCTTTCTACGCAAAATCCGCTATTGAATCGCGGAATTCGCAAGAGAGCAACCGGTTCACGGTGTTGTTGTAAAGCTTCCGTGCCAATTCTATCGTCAGAGATCTATCTTCACGAGAATTCGTAACCTAGCTAATGCCGCGCATTCATCTAAAGGAAACCTGTTCATCACGATAATGGAAATCATCGTTCCTTGAAGTTTCAAAGATGCTTCCATGATTCCTGGCCGGGCACAGGTAATAAACCATCCTGAACGAAAAATGCACATGGTATCAATCGTGGGGCAGAAGCTTTGTATCTGCCACATGAGAGATTCCCAGATGCTCTGATTTCAGATGAAGATACAGAGATTCAGCCAAATTGCGAGTACTCTCAATGAGGAGGGATACGTATATGTGGGTTACCTGAAAAGACAACAGTGCAGTTTGCCGGTTAAAAAGAAAACTTCAATGGATCGGAATGTGGAAACGGCTCACTTTGTGAAAATACAGTACAGTCCATAAGATATTGGAAACTATACGTATCCCAGCTGCTGTATTAGTTGCAAGAATCAAAATATTGGTTGCAAAATGTGTTGTCCGGCGTAAATATACTCTCCCAGAAAATGTGTTTTAAGAATTATTTCCGTAGTGCCGAGATGCAGGAACTGATCGACATCTTTTGAAGTGTTCCACTTTAAAAAACGGTTTCAGCCAAATTTAAAAAAAACTAAAAATATGCAAATTACATACAAAATTATTTCAAGTTTAAGGCCTGCCACCCCCCCCCCGGCCCTCTTGCCAACCCGCGCGGGATGGTAAAGGACCGGAGGGCGACGGGAGGATTACAAAACGTGTGTCAAAAGTGCTATCTTTATTTATATTACACTTACGGTAAAAATTGCATTTTTTTATTTTTTATATCTTTATTCGTTGTTAATTTTTTTATTTTTCACAAATTCTTTTATTTTTTAATTTCTTCGAGTTTTAAACAAGTCTTAAAATCACTTCCCAGTTTCATATGATCTCTGGAAATAGGCAAAATAACAGTTTTTTCAATGGAGGAACCCCTATAACTTCTCATGGGGTCGTGACCGCCGCGAACTTTTTATGACATAGTAGTAGGGGAACCCCCTTTTCCATCCCCTCTACTCTACTCTGCTCGATTCTGCTGTAAATTTTATTAACATTCAGACCACAAAATATGATAGAACTTAGGGTTAAAAACATTCTAGCAGATGTGTCAATCACACTTTCAAAACGGAAAAAATCACACAATCCTGAAAATTGGCACAGACTATATATAGTCCAGCTTGAAGTCGTTCAGGTTGATACCCCCAACCTAAAATAAGAAAAAAAGTAGGGATTAAACTTCTTTCAAAAAATAAATAAAATATAAAAATATTTGTACTTCTAAAAGTTAAGTACAAAAAAATCATTAAAATAATTAAACTAAAACAAACAAATTAGAATAATTATTATCATTTAAAATGGAAACGCACATGATTATTAATGAAGTGTAAAAACATTACCATCAATCAGATATGTGCTAAATTTTGAATTCTAAGCCTAAGGCACCAAAAATCACATGTTTAGCCAAAAAAGATACTAGCAGCGCATCCTTATTTTGAAAGTTACTCCTAACAATCACGTGCAAGATTATTTTCAAATCGTAGCGAGACTATGTTTTCGATTCGTAAGAGAAAAAGAGGTGTAACCAACCGCCGCGCATTCGTAACTTTTACTGAAGATGCCGAGCTGCTATCGGTCTGAGTCCTTGGGCAATATCTCTAGTTGCTCCCCGTTCTCATAAGGCAGATTGTGGAAACTGACTTCTGTATGTAAATTAACATGAAAAAAGCTAATTGTTGAAAAAATTTCTCAGCAAACCTTACGAAAATCAGACGGATCTTCAAAAATATTTCATATCAATCAAAATATTTGTTGTTTAGTTTGTTAACTTTTAAATTGCTGCACATCAATTTCAAATAGACAATTATTTTTCAATGACTTTTGTTAACCTTTTAACAAACGCAAATTCAGTCAACTTGAATATGTATAATATTTATCTCATTTTTCAACTTTGGCATTTATCTTCTACAACTATAAAATCAATTTATGGTCAAACGATTTGTTTTTGAAATATATTTTGAGCTGTTGAGTAATGGAAATAGAAAATCTGGAATCATAAAACATATTTTTCAAGAGGAAATTTATACCTGCACCATTAAACAGTATTCCAAGCAAAACCAACTATTTCTGGATCAGATTTTTTTTGTATTTAAGATTAGTGAGTCCAGAAATATAATGTATGTAACATAAAACAATTTGAAATTTTTATAAATCACTGCCTCAGCATTTTTATGGCATTAATTAAGATAGTAGAAGTTTAGAAGTGTCGATCGCTGCAATGAATCTTTCTTGTAGTTCATTATAGGTCGTTATAAGTTCCAATCAGTCGCCCATGCAATGTTTCTTTCAGATTTCACATAACTACCGCTCCCTGTTTCCAATTGAGAGAAAACCAATCGTAAAGAAATTATCGATTCAAGTTGTATAATATTGTTTTTAAATTCATCCGACTTTCTTCGGCAAACATGTGTTTATCTTAAACGTGAAACATCTGTTAACCATCCATAATCTATTAAATTAAAGGTGTACCCATCCATAATATCCATTGATATCTTCAACTCTGCAGAAAGAAAGGCAAAAAAAACATTAATATCTCACTAATTGTACGTACCCACACATTCCGAATCATCAACAATTCAGCAGCGTTGCATCCGAAACCGAAAGTTAATTGTCCATTTTACAGTCTTACCTCCTGCCTACTTCCTTTGAATCACTTCAATCCGCACTCGAAGTGGTAGCAACTTCTGCAATTATTACCCTTACTCACTCGGCTTCGTCCAATTACTTCTGATTACTCGCTTTCCGTCCAGTCAGTCCAAACGGTAGTTAAAATTATGTTTTCAAGATACAAACAAACAAACATACCAATGTTCATCTTCCAACGAATCTACCAGAAACGTACGATCGTTCCTATGCTTCTTGCGATTCGACCAGCACTCACCATTCATATCCATCCGATATTTATCGATTACAAAACCAGATTTCTGCTAGTCACCTCCTCTTCACTAACTACATGAACATGGAAGCAATATCCATTGTCTGTAACATATATGCAACACAATTCCACATCCGAGCCGTCGAAGGCATGCAACGAAATCAATTCGTGTGGAACAAAAGATATTTTTTCATGAATTAAAACTAAAAAAATTTAAAACAGCGAAACGATTGCGAATATGCTTCATAACGATTTTATCCGTTGACCGTTGAAGATTGCGCGAATCTTGACCAAGGAAAAGATAATTTTTTAGCGGAAATACAGAAGTTTCCATACAGATTTGACTCGATACCAGAGATGTATCTGGTCGGTCGTGGTATTCTTGCGGTTAGCACGGTGGTGACTATTTTCGCGAGCGTTGTTTGTGCATCGGGTCAAAATGGACCAGTACCGAGTGTTAATTTTCTCTTTGAAACATTTAGTCCTTATAGTGTGGTGAAGTTTTTTGAGTTCAGCGATAAAGGATGGAATATCAGTGAGAATTGTTTGAAGAATATGTATAATTTTCTGGAAGGATTACAACGTGGATCTGTGTGGGCTGTTAAATGTGAGTGTCTCCGACAATTCAATTTAGAGGATAATATGTTTTGGACCTTCTAAATATTCAGTGAACAGTGTTACGTGGTATTTATTTTTTGTAATTTTTTTTTTTTCAACGTTGGAAGCTGGAAATCTTCAAAAGATACCGATCAGCTCCTGCCTCTCGGCATGCGGGATTTCTATCGCCTAAAACCACCTCCGTCTCTTCAATCACTCGCTCCATTTCAATAATTCTCCGTAGTTATATTTCAGTACATAGTACTTCCCAGACGATAAGAATCGATATAAGGGACAGTACCAATTTTTTTTTAAATCTATGATATAAATCAGATAAACTTCACTGATCTTATAAGGATGTTTTGAAGCGTCATTTACTCCAAATATTATTTTTCACTAAAAAATAAAAATAAATGCAGAAGAACTCACCATTATGAGCTAAAAAATTAGAGATCGCAGTGAGGCCAAAAATGTAGGGCAACAAAACTCCATTCTAAATTCTAATCAGTTTGAAATTAACTTATTTTGCAAGTGTACCATGTCAGTCAATTTTTTTTTTGCGTTTTCCGAAAATGGTAGTCTGTTTTACATTTCTAATCGCCACAATTAATTTCCAATTTTCTTTAAATCGGCGTTTTTTATCAATTATTTACGCTGTTGTTGCATGCTCACACGAGTTTAAACTTTAGTGGAAATAGGAATTGTTACATGAGAAAATGTTATGTTTGGTTTAATAAAATTTAGAGAAAGTGGGTGAATTTTTATTATGTTATTTGAACGTTTAAGTGTTTAGGAATTGAGTATTTCAGTGTGGATCATCGTCATTTTCAGGGCAGTTTTTTGCAAATACACTTCGTGAGATTAGTTGTTCAACTAAGAAAATTATTTATGACATTGAAATTGAAATGCTTGAAAACATGTTGTTGAATCTTTCAAAAAATTCACATTTATGACATAAAAAATAATATTTTTCAACAAGAGTTGAACGCTCCCACAAAATTTTTCTTTAGAAGAACGTATCATTTCTCATTTAAAGATTTTCAAGAAATGAAAAAAAAAACATATAATAAACTGAATTGAAGTTACAAGTCTGAAACTGCCATTCAAATAATTTTTAAACACTTATTCAGACCATAAAAGAATTAATTCTTTCACAATCTGAATCTTTCTCATAGATAGTTTTTTATGGGTTTATAACGACTGCTACTTACTAATTTAAAATATTCTGATGATTTAATCAATTTTACTCAGAAAATTGTTTTACAAACATCATGATTTTTCATTCATTGCTTCAAGTTTATTTTATTATTTTACAAGTTATCTTACAAACCAAAGTTAAAACTACTGTCCTGGTCTTAGTGTTCAAACCGTTGTTCAAAGAAACTAAACTCACTAATTTCGTAATTTCGTAATTTAAAGCACTTGTAAGAATCAATCCAAAAAATCTTAAAAATGCTGATTCAAAATTGCCACTGAAATAAATTTTGGTAATTTTAAATCCAACTGATTTTTTTCATATAAATACATCTAACTAATTATATTTTCGAATTATTTTTATTCTTAATAATGCACTTTTCTTTTAAAGTCCTTTAAGAGATTAGACATATTTACTTCAAATTTCCAGCATGAATAAAAATGTTAAACTGTTTAAGCCTTGAGATAATTATAATTTTATATCAACACTAATGACCCACAATAGAAATTCGTTTAGTTTTACTTGCAGAATCGATGAAAACTCATTAAGTCATTAACTCTTACCACTTTTCTAATTATTTCCTTATAAATTCATCTGACCATATCAAAGAATAAAATCCCAGAACTGATGAAATATTTCGTCAGCTGTCAAATTGGCTGTCAGCTGACAGATCAAAATGACATTTGGCTTCAGTTTCGCGTGATAAGTCATCATGGATAGATGTACAAGCAGGCATTGTGCCGATGTGGTTGATATTAAATATCAAATTAAGCAATGTTGCATAAGAGTCATTAGATTTTTTTATCAAGCTGACTTTTGAATGAATGGTTTTGTCAATAAGAAGATATACTGAATTTGGAACATCTTCATGCTTGATAAATTTTTAACGCCAAAACTTATAGGAACATTAAATTTGGCATCTCTGAAAACTTTGCTACAAAATATGTCATTTTATTTGTGGAGGAAAACAATAACAAATAATTTAGAATCTATTTTGTAAATATTAGACATTTATTAGTTAATGCCAAATAAATGTTATAATTGATTTTTTAAACAATATTTGACCCATGAAATTCAAATATCCTAGCGCAAAGTTAATGCTGAAATCAATATAGATCTTTGCATCCGCAAAAACCACCATCTTCACATACATCACACCATCATAAACTCATCAAAACCAAAAAAAGAAGTTTCGTTTTCAATTGCTTTTCACTTCACATCGATTCCGCAATTGGAAAATGATGATGGTGATATTCACCTAATTTTTCTGATTATTTGTGCAAATTCAAATTGAATTTCAAAAAATTATTGTTTCTATAATTATTTCTTCCCTCCTTTGCCGTTAACGATACGCGTGCGTACTTACATGAAACACTCTCTCATTACACGTATCGCCTTGCAATAGACGGGAAATTTTCCAGAGCATATTTTCATCTTAATCTTAAGATGATGAGGCCGATCTGTTTAAAGGTTGCATGCATGTTCGATAGCGAAGACGATGGTGAAGATGAGGCCGGCGATGTTGCTGATGTTACCCAGTATGTTGAATGAAAGCGCGAGATTCAAAACATGACTATTTTGTAATTAGAATCAAATTGGGAATTTTCGTATGGAATTGTAAAAATCTTCGATTGTTTCGCTAGGCTTTTCATTTTTCTTATTTTATGGTAGTTGCTGTTTTTTTCTTCTATCGCTCGTATAAAATTTCCAATCGAACGATGGCAAAAAAAACGGAGAAAAGAAAATTGAAAGTGTTTCAGTGGGTATGCAATGGGACGCATAGTCGGAAATTGATTGTTTTGGGTTTCAGTGTTTGTGGTGTTTTGTAATGGTGTTTAACTCAATTCAGGTTTGAAGCCGATGAGAATGTGGTTTATCGATAATTGATAGATAATTTCAACGGCAATTAAAGATTTCTGATTATGAAATGATTGGAAAATTGATGTAATCCAGCGAAATGTACATGAAAGTCGAGAAAAAACAACAGAATGACTTTTCCATCTTTGTAAATATCTTTCGATGTTGACTGTGTGATTAGCAGGTTTTTAATTATGTAACAATTATGAGGTTTCCTGTTAACTTTTGAAGTTTTTATCGACTGGTTGTAATTTCCAGATTTCTTTTTGCTTATTTATGTAAGTAAGTATTCTACTTCACGTTCCTATTTTGTAAGGCAATACCATTCATAATCATATTTATAATTCAAAAACTTTAAAACAATAGTATTTCTCCTTAAATTTAGGTGTTTTCCGAATCAAATCGATTACTTTGTTAATCAAGTTGCCAATTTTCCAAGTCAAATTGGCGCTTTTCCAGATCAAATTGCTTCATTTCCAGATCAAATTATTGCTTTTTCAATATCAGTTGGGCTGAGTTGCTCTAATTTGATTTGAAAAATCACCAATTTGGTTCGAAAAGTAACAAAAAGGAAATTTTGATTCCAAAAAGATTTTTATATCAATAATACAATTACTTTATTTTATATTTCTGCAAAAAGTCGATGTATCTCTGCTTAAATTGTTTGTGGACAAATGTTAATCGCCAAAAAACAATTTTTCCGAGACATTTTATTTGAAACGAATTCAATAATTACAAAATTTGTGGCGATGAAAATTTCCGAAAATTTTTCAGACGTATGAATTAGGTGCTGAGTTTTCTCAAAAAATCAATAGATATTTAAAATAAATATTTTTCCAATATAAGTTTCTTAGGAATAGTTTCAACGAAGAATTTATTCGAAATAATAAGCAAACTCAGACTTGCTTTCAAGGCCACCATGAAAACCCATTATTATGGTTTTTACTTAACCTTTACTTAGCAAATAAAAATTCAATGTGCATATTTTTGTAATTTTTTAAAACACTTGAGTATTTTTTATTGAGTAAAACCAAACTTTATACATATGAATTAGGGTACGTCTTATAAATTTTTTTATTAAACGATTCAAATTAGCCCAAAAAAGCTCACAAAAATATTCACTCATATCCTTTCAAATAAATTTATAATGCATTTGCTAGTAAACATCGGAATTATATTTTTTCTGCAATATATCAACATTATGTCGACAATTTTCTGGCAAATATATTATTGCAGGAATAACTTTTCTTAAGAATATATGATTTAATAAATTCACCCAAAAACACTTCATGAAGGACTGTGAAAATACAAAAAAAATATTTCATATATTTTTCAACCAAAATCGGTTGCTTGTGATTTTTTTGAATAAAAATTTGCCTGCGAAACGACACAGTCAAAGTTTAAAAATAGTACATAAAAATGTCCAACAGCAAATGTTTGTAAATTAATTTGCGGCTAGTATTTGTGTTGTAATTTTGAGTGAAAAAAAAACAAAGTTCTGGAAATTTTCTGTCAACCTTTCAAGGAAAACTACTTATTATGATAAAATTAAAAAGAAAATATGAAAAATTAAAAAGAAATTATAAATAGCTACAAAAATTTGAGATTTCCGACTGTCATAATCTCTTTAGTAATCTTTAGACAGTTATTACAATTTTTTTTCGGAGTCTTAATATCAAATTTCTTTATTTTACGGACGATCTTCTAACGATATTTACATTTTAATCAATTTTTTACCGTCATATTCAGTATACGATAGCTCTGAATACTACAGCGGAAATACATTCAGTGGCAATCGATATCGTCTGGACACATCATCACAATGCCGCCAATTACAAAGCGAGCATTTAAATGTCCTGAAAATGCATTGGAGCCTGAAGACAAACACAACAGTTGTCCCATTTCCAGTGCAACTGATCAACGCCAAATACCAGTTGGAAATGCAACACAATTTCTATGACGTGAGATCCTTCAGGATTCGTTTGATTTTTGAACAACGATATAATCATATTTTTTTATTTAGGTATTTCCAATTCAACAATCTATTTGCTTTCCTAAAAACTGTGATAATAAGGATTTGCAACAGATTTTGGCGGCACCTTCTGTGCCTGCAAATCAGATCCTAAATAATATGACTCTCATGGAGTTTCGTTCAGTCGACGGAGTATACGATGTGTTGCAGGATAGTAGTTTTTACACACTGATGTAAGTAGAGAAGGGTACCAAGAGCAAGCGAATAAAATTAAATTGTAACCGATTTTTTGAAGATCATTGCTGGTCATTGTTCTTGCCATCACACTGTGCTCATATTTGTACGAACGTTTTTGGGAGATGCAACAACATGATCTACCCGACGAGAAGAAGAGCTCTGAAACAGATAGTGGTTCGTCCTTGCCGAGTAATTTGACGGTGGATGATTTAAATTGTGCACTAGAACAAGTGTCTAAGCTGAGCAATTGCGATAAGAACTCCTTGACCAAAGTTAATATGCATCATTCCGCCGAATGTATGACAATCAATAATATGAACAATAACAATCATGTGAATCTAGTGAAAGTGAAGAAAGTCAAAACCAGAAATTCAGCGACAATCAGTTTGGACATCATAGCAGGGAATTGTGAGTTTGGTATGTGCACAAATCATTGAGACTTTTTACCATTTTATTAAATTTCGTCACTTGTAGCTAAAACAACGAAAAAATTTCAAATACCTACAAATAGTGGTCCTTTTGCCAAACTTCTAGTTTCGTTTTCATGGCGAATGAATCTGAACGATTTCAAAGGACGAACACGAGGTGAATGGGAAATATCATCGATTCGAGGACTGCAAGTTATTTGCACCGTGCTACTGATATCTGCGTATAGCTGTTCCATGATGGAATATCTGTCGAACAATCGATACACTCTCACGGATTCTACCAAGAAGCTTCTGAGTTTTGCTAGGAGAAATGCAACGTATTTGATAGACATGTTCTTCTTTTTGGGGTAAATAGAGCTTGTATTGATGCAAAATTCATTTATAGTTATAAACAATATTTCAGTGGTGCCAATCTAACATATCTTTATTTCAAAACGAGCCGCCAAGGCAAGTGCAAAGTACTCGAGCAGATATTGCATTTTGTCGCGATGATCACGTACAAGATTTGCTGGTGAGTAACTCTGAAGCATTTCAGCGAAGTTATTATTTCGATTTTAAATTATATTTTAGCATAATTCTACCGTACTTTATGGTATTGCTGTGCGTTGAACTTATGGCCAAATATAGTCGTGCCAACTCAGCTCTAGATCTTCCCTCATACGATCACATGACTTGCGCCCATGATAAATGGTTAAACGTATTGTACATTGAGAATTTTTTCCCAATTTTCGAAAGAGTAAGTTAAAAAGATACTTGATTATTCAAACAAGCAATTTATTTTAAATTTAAATAACTACCCTTTAAATTGATCGGAGAAATCAATTTAACTTCAATTTTTACTTTCCAACATAATCTTCAAAATGTATTTTCTTTTACAGTGTATGCTCTGGACATGGTTCATTTCAATAGAAGTTCACTTTTTCGTGGTAGCCTGTCTTGTATTGCTGCTAGCTCAGATCCATCCAAAATATGCCGGTGCAATTTGTACTGGCATTTTTATAGCTTCAATTTTAGCTACGACCGTTGTTGAAGTTGACTACATGCCCGCTGTAAAGTATGCAATTTTTAAAATAATATCTTGAAATGAAGCTTAAAAGCTTTCAATTTTCAATTTTCTTCAACAATTGTAGGCAAAATGTTGAACACGAACTCACCACATTTTATCTATTGTTCGATAAAATCTGGGTACGAATACCACCGTATCTGTTGGGTATGTGTCTTGGCTACACATTGTACAAAACCCAAGGCAAATTTAAGATGAACATTTTCGTGATTGTTTTCGGTGAGTTTTATTTTGATGTACTACGTTGGGATGTTGTAGGTTGGATAGTGAATAGTTAAATTTAATTAATTTAATTGTAGGTTGGATAGCTTGTGTCTTGATTTTAGCTGGATTCGCCTATGGATTTCAAACGGTGGAGTTTCGTGTTAATCCCTGGGTAAGAGCGATTATAAGCACTTTGGGCCACACAATTTGGAGTATGGTGTTGTTTTGGATAGTCCTGGCGAGCATATCACAGTATGGAGGTTAGTTTTGCAAAGGTTCACTAATTTACCATCATCAATAGAGCCGAAAATTTATTTGGCAAGAAAAGTGCGTATTTATGACTTCAATCTTCGCATTACTGCGAGCTGCAATTAACTCTTTCCATCGTGTTTTTTCATACTTTCAAAAAGACTCCTTTAGTAGTGCCCAGTTAAGGAGGGAAATCGCATACGACGATTCAAAAAAATCGACTTTTTTATTGCAAAAATGGAAAGTTTAGCTTTTCAAGAGTATGCTCAACCGATGAGACCGATTTTCGAAGTCCTTCTTATATTTTTGGGGCAACAACCGAAGCGCGCTCGAGTATACCGCACGGTCTATTGAATGGAGCGATCACAGACAAGCTGGGCGGGATTACGCAGCCATCTTTTTATGAATATTTCTTACTTTGTATGTATTGGGGCAGGTATTAATCGAAATATTTTTAAAAAAAATAACTTTTTGGACAAAAATAAAAAACAATTAAAATAATTTTAAAAAAAATATAAAAAACTAAAATGCTTGGATTGCTTTCACGTTAAATCACATACACAATAATGAGAAACTCGGACGACGGATATCCACGAAGAACAGCTTCTAATTTTGCGAATTTTGATGATAATCACTTAAAATCATTTTTTTTTTTTAAGAAAAACATCAGAAAAAAAGCGTGAAAATAGGCCTCCTAATGTGATTTCCCTCCTTAAATAAAAGTCGATTAGAATTTTTCTCGAATACTTTAGAAATAGAACAACGGGCTGGTAAATTTAAATGGACGCATTGTTTCTGAGTACGTTGAAATCATGGGTTCAATTGATTATCTAAATAAATAAGTTGTTTGGTGCGAAAATATTACATGAAAGCCAATAAAATATGCTCTGAATTTTGAATGTTCAATGAACGATTATCATCGAAGTGGACAAATGATTCGTAAAAAAAACTAAACAAAATTCAAACCAAATAAGATTCCATCGGCAACACCCACTAATTTTTAATTTTTTTCCAAATATTTCATGGAAATTTATTGAATTTTTGCAAATTCTCTTTCTTATTCGTGATTTTCGCACTGTTTCTCTTATAATTAGGCACAGTTTTTTCTTACTATATTAGATTTAATTTCACCTTAAAAATATCGTATCATCGACATTATTTTATTAGTATAACCATTTTTAGGTACTCATATCACAAATTGATTTCGTTCACGTGTGAAATTGCCGTGAAAAATGTAATAAATTAAACTGTTAAAAAGAAAGGAATCATTCTAGGTATTAAAAAATGAGATAATTTTAAAAATATATTTTACCTTGAGACGAATGAAAGGTGTTCAGGAAAATTGAATATGTCAATATTTTTTTGAAGTTTATGATTTTTTGTTAACTTGGACGCGTAATTTTAGATGGACCGAAAATTGGTTACTCATAATTTAGCTTTAAACGCTTCGACAGTATATTTTGTTTTCCATCGAATAAACAATTATTTTTGACGTTAATTTGCAACTAAGAAAATAAATAATGGCAATGGAAACATATGTTAATACCAATTCATTGATAAATTGAAATTTCATTTAGTATTGAAGAATGTGTGTTTCTTTCGCTAACCTTCACTAAATTTATTTTGAAAGTCTTGAACTATTAAAAGATCCAAGAACAACTTGAAGCTATCTGCATAGAAATTCTTTTCTTCATTCTGCTTGGTTATATTTAAAAAACGATTAGCTGTAAGTTTCGTTCTTTCTTTCCGGATATTAAAAAAAATCATATCAAGGTCAAAAATCAATTTTTCAAATCTAAATCACACTTTTATGTATGAAAATTGCTTTTCAAATTGTTCCTCCACTCATTCCAACAGTTTCGACAAAAATGGAGCATCATAAAAAAGACTTCCACATTTAACTTCAATTTACACAAGACATCACACAAAACCTAAACTTTTTTCTGTAGAAATTTTGCTTTTCATCATTTCTCACCGAAATTATGCTTGCCAAGTATGTTTCTTAATGCCGGTAGCACACGGTAACCAACTTTTACACGAATGGCTAAGCAGATTTTACGATTATTTTATGGATCATACTTCTTTCGAATTTAGCTGAGCATTTATTTATGTATGAGTCGTGGAATTTAAGAAAAACTTTGCAATTCAAGTAGTTCCATTAATTTGTTCAAAATTTACATTACTCCGGCATTATTCTTCTGCTCAAAAATGTATCTACATCGTCATTAGCTCGATCAGGATGATAATTTACTCAACTTTATAGCATCATCTAGTTTGCATCATTTTGCCGACACAATTACACCATTTCGAGGTTGAAAAAAGCAACGAAATTCCAAAAGAAAAGAAACATAATTTGGCGTGTAATCTGCGATAAAATTTCTACAATTGCAATAATGCAATACGCCTAACAATCTTTCAATGTTTGCATCTTTTCCTGATTCATTTCAAACACCTCGGATTTGATTATGACAAGAGAAAAAAAAGCAAAATCTAGTCAAATCAGCAACAGAGGTGTGATGCAAACAAACCCAAAAAAATTGTTAATAACAATTATCAGACAGTTGGTAAATGTAATGTTGATGTTTCCACGGCTGCAAGTGAAATCCTCATCATCAACATTGCCATCATTAATTGTTGGTAACTTTAATTATTATTGTTAATTGTAGATAGTTTTCAGCGTGCAATCGTAACTGTGTTGTTAGCCAGTTGGCTAGGTGTCGTGGTAGATTTGTAGTATCTTTGATTGCATCTTAGCTGGACCGTTGGAGGTCACAAAAAATGTCACGATACACGATTTAAAAACAAATACGGCGAAAGAAAAATTGCACAATGTCAATGCTAAGTGGTTGTTTTTTTTGGTGAAATTTGAATATGTTATATAAGGAGATTGAATTGAATGAAAAACAGATACTTTGGGTGGATAGAGATACACATAGGCATACTGAGGTGCGCATTTTTGGTGAATGTTGTCAAAATGTGAATTAGATTGGTGCGAAAAGGCCAGTGATGGACAGTTTTAAAGGTTAGGAGAGTGATGATGTGTTTTTTCGTTTAGAGGTAATTGCGATGAAGAATCTGTTGATGATTTTGCTGAGATTGATGATGACATCAATAATTAATCGCATCCAATACAAAGTCATAACACACTCGGAAAATTTTGGAGGCTGATATTACTTTCAAAAAATTCAATTTTTAACGCTCCTTTTTCTCCTACTAATTTTTAATTTAAATTTTGAGAATGTATTAGAAATAGATCATCAAAATTTTTCGTGGGTATGACTGTCTCGAAATTTCTTAAGTTTTCGTCTGACGAACTTCTACAAACCCCTTTTGTTAAATGGCTGACAACAAATAAAATTAATGTAAAGTATACTGATAAATTTTTATTACTAGCTGTAATGATAGTGTAGTCTAGGTTTGAATTTTTTTTACTGTCGATGTTCAGCTTTTGAACATTTTTGTTTATTTCCAAAAATGCAAATAGAATTCACGAAAAATGTTACATGAAAAATTTGCGTCATTTTGGAAAGTGATATAAGAATTATTATAAATATATCAGTATACAGTACTGTTCAAAAAAAAATTTGCTCACCGATAATTTATGTTTAAACTTTTGTGACTTAATTTTTTTCAATTTTTTTTACTGAAAACTGTTCAAAAACACAATAACTAAACTAGTATTTGTCCAAAAATATTTCACTATTGTTTAACAATCAAAAACTGGAAAAAGACGAAAAACTATTATTTTTTGATAAAAGTGATTTTATTTTTTATTAAAATTTTACAAAAGCAGTAATGATAATAGAATTAAAAATATTTTATTTGAAATTTATATACAGTTGACATTTTTTTTTATATTTAGCTACCCCACCCTTTCCGCCGTATTACTTCTCTGCATCACTTGGGCATAGATGCAATAGTTTTTGTAATGTCTCACGTGATATCGTCTCCCAGGTGTCATTAATCAGATTTTTTAACGCTTCTTTGGTGCTCGGCCATTCCTTTGTTACTTTTAATTTAATGATAGCCCAGAGATATTCGATTGGATTTAGATCTGGGCTATATGGCGGCCAATTCATAGTGGAGATATTCATTTCCCAAAAGTAGTCTGTGATCTAAGAATGGTAAAACAAAAAAGAAGAAGTGATTTAAAATCTTGCGAATAATTTAAGGTTAAACTAGGCAAGATAATCTTCAGAATGAAACACTTTTTACCTTTTTTGCTTTGTGGCATGGCACATTATCCTGTTGAAATATGAAGTCGCACGTTTTTCCGAAAAGCTTTAGCACCCTAAGTTCCAGGTGATGGTTCAAAACATTTAAATACACATCTGCGTTCATATTTGTTTCCACAAATGCTAATTCCCCAAGTTCATCTACAGAAAAACAGCCGCAGACCATTATACCTTCCGATTTGGGAGGTAGTGCCTGCATGCACTGGTCACTGAGCCTTTCTCCCGGTCTTCGACGTACGCAGATCCTTCCATCGCCGACATGCAGTTTAAATTTGGATTCATATAAGAAGATGACCTGGTACCACATCTTTTCAGTCCAATTTTGATGTTCCTGCGTCCAAATCATGCGAGCTCGTTTGGCCGAAACACTAAGAAACGGCTTTTTAGCACAACTTTGACTCCTCAAACCGGCTTTTATGAACCTTCTTCTCACTTTGCTTGAAGAAATCGTTTTGCCTGTATGACCTAAAGAGCTCCTTAAGTCCGAAGATGTTTTAAAACGATTCCGTAGGCTTTGGACCTCAAAAAACGGTCATCCACTAAAGTGGTCGTCCTAGGCCTTCCGGAACCGCTTTTTCTTTTCGTTGTGCCTGTCTCGCGATATTTTTTCAACATCCAGGCCACCGTACGTTGGGAACCACCCACTCGAGCTGTGATAGCTCGAGTTGATAACTTACCCTTAGACAACAACAATATATTGGTTTTTATATAAGCACTAACTTTTCCCATTTTGTGCACTTGTAGCTTCAAGTAACAACCTTAACTAAACTAAAAAAAATCGTCTAAGACCTCAGCTATTTATAGACTCTTAAAGGACCTAGATAATACCAGAAAGCAATTAAAATCATTGCTTTCTTGGAATTTGTCAAAATATGGGCATTTCCAAAAATTTGTATGGTGAGCAATATTTTTTGCGCAGTACTGTATATGTATATACTGATTAATTTAGGTATGAAAACATTCCCTGAAATTGAATGCGCTACTATTCGGAAAATTCTGGATGCACGTGATCCTTTTTATAAGATATAATCCCTTGGAGTTTCTATTCTAATTGATGAAGATCATATTATGAACTTTTTCATTTAAAAAAAGTTGAATTTTAAATAACATTTTATTTTACAGGAAGTCTAAC
The DNA here is from genome assembly GCA_963942545.1 of Oxycera nigricornis. Classification (NCBI taxonomy): domain Eukaryota; kingdom Metazoa; phylum Arthropoda; class Insecta; order Diptera; family Stratiomyidae; genus Oxycera; species Oxycera nigricornis. Next base: position 101,571,124 of record OZ012662.1, read on the forward strand.
CAACATTCTCAAATCAAAAATTTTCAATTCCCTCGGAAAATTGACAAACTGCTGTTTGTTGGTAGGACCATTGATAATACGAACCATGCTGCAAATCAATGAGAGTGGAATTAACTTGTCACTAGGATATATGGTAATTGTTCTAACTTTAACTTTTATTAAATGACTAAAAAATAATAATTTGATATATCTTTTCATCAATTTCAGTTCACCAATTGGATTGGCTTCTTATTATCGTCGTATACGTTAGCTTTTTTTCTGTATATGCTGTTTGAAGCACCTGTGTTAATTTTATTGAAAATGACCTATAAATTAATGAAGAAAACAGCTTTATAGCGTGTGATTTCCTGAATAGATTTGTAAAAATTATGTTTATTAATTATTTATTGATTAGTTTATAATAAATATTTACTTAAAGTTGAATTGAGTTTGAAGATTTTAATGCCATTATATGAATAGGTATTTCATATAAAACATAAGACTTAAGCGAGTAACCTGACTAAACAACTATTAGAAATTATTGAACAAATGATTTTATTCCAGATTTGAATTTTTCAAAAGGCACTTTCCAGAATATGTGTATGAAAGCCATCATAAATTGAACTGGATTTGCTATATGTAAGTATGCATAAATAAAGCGAATTAAAATTACAGATCCTCAACATGGAAATTGATAATTATATTTAAATTCGGGCGATGCACACTCTTTGACAAATTACTCACTATAAAAAACCTTTCACCAGAAAAACCTCAAAAACTTCCTGCATTTCTTGTTATGTAAACCATTTAATTTGATCAGTACCATAGAGAAAGTACAACTACCCACATATGTATTCATTCAATTTGTGCAAACTTTCGTTGTCTGGTTTAATTTAATGAAGTGATTCTTTAAAACCAAAATAAAAACAAGAAATGAAAAAAAAACACTTTCTCTTCGTATTTAATCTAATTAGACGACAAAAACCATATTAATTTCAACACCAAAATGAAGGTTTTAACAATGTCAACTCACTATTACTTTTATTTTCACCTACACCTGTTCGTCATTCGTTTTCTTAATTAGTCACTAGAAATGTTTAATTAACGTGAAGTACCGAAAGACAATCAGTGGTATGTGGTTTTACGATGCGTACGATTTCTTCATAAGTTGAAAAATTTCGATTGCATGGGTTAAATTCATTTTCATCAGATTTTCCAGGTTTGATGGCATCAAACAAATTCATTTCCTGTTCAAATGGAACAGAAATGTTATGCTCGGTTAACATAATTGTTATGTGATGGAGAGCAATATATATGCGATTGCAATTTAATTATGGGAAGATGTTGAACATAATTAGGGTTATTAATGGTTGTAATTAGCTGGCGCTGCATTCTGCAACGCACTGTGATGTTAACCATTATCTTGAATATATGATTGCATTCACTCTTTTGGAACACGTATTTTGAGTCTGATTTTTTTTCTGAGTTCAATTGCAATTTTTGATTGTAATACTTAAAAAGGAAGTTTTTTTAAGGTTTACAAATGTCGAGAAGCAAAACTGTTGCGATTTTGAATTTCTAAATAAGATAAGAGGGTTTAAATATACCTTATTTTGTTGTTTTGCTTAAATCACCCAATAACCTAATCCAAATCTGTAGATAGTCGCAAATAGAGCACTCACAGCTATCTCATACAATTACAAGAATAATTAAATTACATGACCAGCTGAACCCAAGCAATGGTTGCACTCAAGTGGTTGTTCACAGCTCAACAGCCTTAAGCTTGCAATTTACGAAAACCCAAGCAGTTATATCACACCAATTTGAAACGTTAAAGTGCTTCGTCATTACAACCGTAACCATCATCTGCAACAGCATCTTAGCCGAACAAACAAGCCACGTAACCACTAACAAACAGTTGAGCTTATCATGCCGTAGACGATACTAAAAATCTCAAGCTAATGATGCCCTGTACAAAGATACTTCCTAAATGAAAATTAACATCATACAGGGATCTTCCCAATATCTCCGATGGATTCAACCTATATTTGCATCGAACACATTAACAAACTAAATTAAATGAAAACACTTTGATTCATGTCTTCTTTTCAAGCATTTCTTAGTAATCAATGATGGTTGCAAAAAAACATATGAGCCCGCTGATGTTAGTGTTGTTATATGTAAAAGGTGTAAATATCTAAGGCAAGTAGGTATCATTCCACGCTATAAATCAGTGTTACATAGATGAAAGAGCCTAGTAACGATTTGAAAATTAAGTATATCTGTATCTATCTAATCTAAGTTTAAAGCATCTTAAAGATGTACACTATTGCGTAGATTTTATATTTCACAGAGTGTTAGTGAGTTTTAAACCAATATTTATTTAAAAGAATTTGGCATTCCTCGTAAATTTTCCCTCGAAAAACAATTTAAAATAAAATGAGCATGTAAACACTAAATCTTGCATCGAATTACAATGAAATTTTGGGTTTGCAGGAATGAACTATGAACTAATTCCCACAATCTTTTGATTTTCACTAGCCACTTTTCACACGATATGCAGGCAAACAATTTTGGTTTTCAAAACTGCACCTTTGATGTTAAGATAGCTTTAAAACTGAAAGTGACCATATTCTTCCTCTCGATCTTTTTATTTGTAACTCTCAAACGACTCACATTTTGAAAACCGATAGATGGATCTTAAACCCCAAACTTTTTGTGTCTAGATAAAGAAATTGTGGTCATAAATCTATCACCATACTCAAAATAAAAAGATCGAGTCCAATAAATTATATTCGTCTGCTATTCAGTAAATAACCCTTCCCATCTACCTTCATGTCCACCCACTTCTATTAGGATAAAGTGAAGCATGCATCTAACACCATATGTGTGTGATCATGTTTAGGGAAGTGAAAGTGTTTTTAACGTTTCATCGATTCGTAGCACTTCAATTGTATGTACTGCGACTTAATATTTTTTTTTAAATGGATGTGAAACAGGTATTGTGATGGTGCACACAGCATTTCTTTAAGTTATCACCGTGAGGTGTGAACTTCAGTAGCTCTTGCTTTCCGGGATAATTTTTATGGTATGCTTTGTCATGAAATTTTTATGGTCCACTTTGGATATGTGTCCAGTGATTGATGATAGAAAGACGCAATGTGCCGTGGAATTTGAATGGTGACGCAGATGAGATTCAGATAACCCACCTTAATTGTACATACCCACTGCTGTTCGCATATGAACTTTTCAAGAAGATTATATGTCCACATAATTTACTATAATGATTTCAATAGAAGCATCGAAATTTCGGTAGGCTGGTAAGAAGCGTAAAATGCTTTTTTTGGAGCCATGACAATTCATCTCTTGCATTTCAGAGGATAAAGTTTGGGGGTGGTTGAGAGCGCTTGGATTATTTTCGTGCCCCTAATAACGGGCATAAACTTGGACTACGTTGATTTCATTTTTGGACTGACCAAATGTAAATAGAATAAAATAGAATCCATCTTTTGCCAAGAATCACCTTGTAATTTTTTTGACGTTCCTTTTTGGAATTTTAAAACGTTTGTACATCTCAAAAATAAAATTTCTCAACATATATCAAAATTTGTACTTATTTTAAAGTCTGTGACCAACAGATGTACTCTTGCAGATCAGTAATAAGAGCTTCTAAGACATCAAGTAAAATCTTCGTAGCTTCTTAGACATCAAGTAAATTTTTGAAATTTTAATTTGAACGTGAGTGGAGCAAATGTAGCAAATATCTATGAATAAAAATCTCCGAGAAAGAGAGTTTTATAAGTGTGTTTGGCAAAATAATTTTTTAAATATTTTCGTAAAGACTACAAATTTTGAGAGCCAACTTATAAAAATGGCAAACTCTGTATTTATAAAGTTCTTTTTTAGTTGAAGCAGTTTTCTTCGACAGCAAATACGCTGCACATGAATTGCAAATTGTAACCTTAAATGAAGAAACACATGAAATTTTATCTTGAATCAGCTTTCCATTGAATATTGATGCATTTCCATAAACTGTAATCCACTTTGAATATAAACAAAACTAAAATAATGTATGAAAAGTATTCTATTCTTTCGGTAAAAGTTGTTTTGAAAATATATGCTCATTTATTCTCGATTTTTTTTTGTATAATTCATATTTTAAACAACATTTCACTCTGAGTCCACATCATAATTTTTGAAATAATTTATTTATGTGCATATACAGTGCATATTTATTTTGGTCATATTTTCACCAAAATTTGAAATATTAATGCATCAATTTTCAGGTAGTTTTCATATGAGATATCAAAACAAATAAATCAATAATTCAACAGCACATTTAAAACTTTCGCAGATGTTCAAAATATTTGCATGATATTTTGAAAAGTATTTTTGATAAAATGAATGAATTTGATATTTTTTTGAATATACAAATTGATCTATTTAAGTTTATTTAGAATTTGTTTAAGATAAGGTTTCATAAAGGATGTGTGACTATGTTCCACATTAATTTTTCCGTGACATTTTGTAGGAATTCTTTAAATAGAAATTTTTGAGTTTGTATATTTTTATAAAAAAAAATATTTGTTACATTTTTCCACAGTATTTTGGCCAAGAATTTTCTTTTTAGCATTGAAAAAATAGAGTGAATTTTGACTAAAAGTTAAATTGCAAATTTAAAGAGGTGGCTTCGTTTCCAATCAGAAATGGTTAGTTGATTTATTTATATTTATTATTGTCAATATATAAGATAGCTGCAGCAACAACAACAGCAAATTAATTTAATTTTCAAGAGTTTTTGAATAAACTTTGTCTTCTTGATTTTAATCTATTTCTCCTAACGCAAAGTGAAAGAGCCCTAGTGAATACGGTGAGATAAATTTACACCAGAATCTGCAAGGTTGCTCCTAAATTAAATGCGGTCATAATTTCAGCTAAATAACCCAAAATGTCCAAACTTTAGTAGGCATTAACTTGTCTTTAATAATGCTTATTTATGAATACTGTTATCACTAAGATGCTAACAAAATCAATTACTAGAATGAGTTTTGCTATTTTGGTTTTCAAAGATTGAAGCCAGTGATCGATTCCTTGTTGCCATACGAAAGAGATAAGGTCGTCAGTTGAGGCCCAGTGGAATGTTAGAATATGATAATACTATCTAAACTGAATCAAGGATTGTTGTATAATGCTGGTTATATCATACATTACTGGAAATTCAGTCCTAGCGTAGTAGTAAACTAGTCACAGCATATATTGTATGTAGTCATAAATCTTTAGTGCTTGCGTATTTACATAAATGAAATGTGATTAAGCAAATAGTAGTTGAATACGTAAAGATGAGGATCTATCCAGTTAGAAGAGTAATACAGCGATTTCATTCGATGCGCGGATTGAAAATAAATACTTTTGTAGTAATGCTGCCTTTCTCTTTTGTAAGATTGAAGATTTTAACTTACTTCAAAATTCAAGAAATTTTATTTTTAAAACATTAACGCTGCTCACTGTTCTTGCTTTATTCGATGGTAAGTCTATGGGATAGATTCGTTTTTCGAAAAAAATTGTTGCCTAGAAATAGCAATGGAAGATAATTGACAAGTTCTTTTCTCCAAAGTTCAACCATATACATATATCAAAAGTATTGCCACTTCGGAGAGAAAAATATGTACAAATTTTTCGTTAGCTTCGAAGTAGAAAGAAAGAATCGAACAATTTCAAAACCAATAAACATTATTTGACTGTTTGATTTGCTTTCAAATATTGCAATCTAAGCTTCTGTTAAATTTTCATGATTACTTCTTAAGTCGAAATAACTATTTTCGTTTTTATTTTGCACTTTAAACGGTATGCTTCCTTTCAAAATTCTTATCACTTATATTGTATTTTGGGGCATGATTATATGAATTTTTTCTCAAAACGCCTTTGATTTTAACTTTAAAAAATCACAAATTCAAATAAGTACCTACACTAAAATGTGGGTGCCACACGCTTAAATCCGCGTAATTATTATTTAATATGTTCAATATATAGTTTCTATTCAAGCGCATCTCGTGTGAGAGTATGTTTCATATTACAGCAAAAATAAACAGTTTTAATTTGAATATCGTAAACGAGTAACCGAAAATGAGCAATTTTGATTTAATTATCATGACTAAAATTCAAAAATGGATTGCATTTACTACACGCATGAATTATTACTGGAATTTGATTTTAACATTTATTCATGTGCGCCCACTATGTTATCCTCTCCGCAACATCTTCAGTAAATCTTAACTTCGACCGTAAATTTGTACAAACAAACATAACAAGCATAAGATTGTCGATAGCTTTTTCATTTGAACGAGAAAAAAGATATATTTTGAAAAATATTCAACCACCAACAGCACTACGAATGTCTCATACAAATATGTATTGCATAACAAATTCAACTGAAATTAGCACGTATGTAGCATACATATGTACATCATAAATGCTGGTTACGTTGTCCACATATTCCAAGCAGCTATTTAATCTAGCTATCGCATTCGTCTAGCGATTTTTCCAAAACAATTTTCACAGTCGATCAGCAAAAATAACACCTCGTGCACAATGGCATAGGCCATGGATAAATAATGCCAAGCTCAGCTTAAGCCAGAGGTTGGACGCGACTCTCTTCGTCTTTATCAAACTGGAGTTGTCTCCATTTTCCGGGCCGGGCCATTATTCTACAATACATTTAGATACATTTATGCACATCAGATACAGCTGTGGTAACGATCTATTTTGCTTGCAGGTACATGTGCAGGATGCAAAAATACACAGATTGGTTTTAAAGATAGATATTTGACAAGCAAATATTATTCATAATATATGGTAATTACAGAAAATGAAAGTTTTTCACCACGAAAAAAACGTACGATTATTGCTATTTGCTTTTTGACGATGAATAAAATGATTAACGCGAATGTCCTTATGTTTTTCAAAGGTTTCTTTTTGCACGGAGGATGTAAAAAAAATTTGAAGAAGCAATACAACAAATTAAATCATTATATTCTTGGTATCTTCATGTCTGCAAATCCATATGAAATTTAACCAACGATTTGTTTGGAAATAAAATGTTTTATTAATTTTTGTTGCATAACTTGTTCGACTCGTCGACAACACAAGAAAAAAACATATTGCTTGGTGAGGCAAATTTTTAAACACATGCATTTTCACGTTTGCATACCTACACCGACTTGCAAGTGAGTCGGAGAGTCGATAAAGGACAAAAACCGAATGGTTTTCGATGGAAGGTATTGAAGAAGGCAGGTGTCTTCACAGGCGACCTCTATAAAAACCTTGAAAAAAATTATATTTTCCATTTTGTACCTACAAACAAACCAGTGTTTCTTTTACATGTCTTTTCTGTTGGAATATATTCCAGAAATTAAGATCACATACGATTTAAGGAAATGGAAAGAACATACATTAATTGGTTAGCACCCATTATATATTTGATCTTTATTTGCTTGTAGGAACTTGGTAACTCTTCACCCTTGACCGTCTTGTTGTTTTTCTACAGGCCATGGCTATATTATTCTTTACTGTTATTCTTATTTCATAAAATTGTCTTGGAAATTGCGGAAACATGATTTTGTGTTCAAGAAAAATTTTACACAGCAAAAAATTGCCTAATGCCTAGATACTAAACTATTGGCTTTTGCTTTTTTTGCCTGAAAAGATGCATAATTTTTACCAGGTTTTGAATACATTTAAGATTTTTCTTATCTTGAAAAAAACATTTCCGGCTAATTAGTTTCGCTTATCTAAGAAATACATTTTGTGAGCATGTTTCTGCATTTAAATATTATTATTATTGTATCGGAAAAAATTTACCTTTAGTTTAAATCTTCATCAGGTATGCAAAATTAGCTATAAAATGCGACAAAAAAACGTCTAATCCATTCATATTGTCAGATCACTCTTGAAAAGATGTCACGAAATCAAGAAAAAGTGCATAGTTTAATTGTGTGTAAATACCTGAAAAATCTCCATCGTAAATATTCGGTACTAGCAAAGAAAACCAACTCGTCGATTGCAACAGCGAAACGAACGATTATAAAGTACAAAAAGGGCCTACCTGTTGCTAGAAAGTCTGGATCAGGTAGAAAAAAGCTCCATCCGATACAAATTTGAGCCGAAAGGTAAAGTGGAAATTATTGCAGAGTCCTAACACATCCATTCGAGATATGGCTCAAAAATTGCAAACATCGAACGCAATGATTCACAGGATTAAGAAACATTATAATCTTAGATCATATAAAGTCCAAAAAGTATTCGATCGATCTGACGAAAAGGAGTAAGAAGCGAAAAATCTGGCTCGAAAGCTATGCAAGGATTACCCGACCAAATTCGATTGTGTTGTGTTGGACGATGAAACATACGTGAAGGCCGATTTCGTACAGTTGCCTGGTCAGAGCTTCTATACAGCAGGATCAAAGGGTGGTGTTAGCCCAAAACATAAAACCAAAAAAGTACCAGATTTCCCAAGCGATATATATGATTTGGCGGGCAATATGTCGATGTGGTCTTAGATCAGAGGGTAGCGAAGGGTACCATCAACTCAGCAGTATACATCAAAGAGTGTTTAGAGAAGCGACTCAAACCATTTATCGAGAAACACGACCCATCTTTAGCATTTTGGCCAGATTTAGCCACAGGTCATTATACTTTATCAACAATGAAGTGGTATGAGGATAACAACATCTTCGTGGTACTGAGAGCAGCCAACCCTCCAAACTGTACAGAACCTCGACCAATTGAAAGATATTGGGCTGGAATGAAGAAAACATCAAAGAAAACAAATAAAATTGCTAAAATCAAAAAGGGTTTTCAAAATATGTGGAGAAACATATATAACATATATATAATATAAGACATAATTATAAAGGTCATTTTTCGATACACTCCTTAACATCGATGAAATATTTTTTGCGCTTTTCCAAGATATCAAGTATTTTTTTTTTGGCTCTGATAAAGTTGTATCCTTAGGTATTTTAGATGTCAAAATAAAACTGTTGCAAGTTTATTCATGGTATCATATTATTTTGCTGGGAACAGCTTTTATGTTATTTTGCCTTAAAAAAAATATAGAACTTGTTTTTTCGTCCAATAGTTATTTAAAAAATGTACACACTGCAAAGAAAATTTTCTGATTATTTTCAGATCCCATTCAAACATTTGTATATTTTTTCCGACACTAAATTTTTTTCATCTAATTTTTCCAAGAAGAATATTTTGATGAGTAATTATGAATGCAGACCTAGAACACGGTTTTTTGGTATGGGTTTCTGATTCATTCAAAACAAAAGTGAGTCCTGGTGGATCAAAGAAGTAAACTGCAATCATTCAAATGGAAACATACGCTGTAGGCTAATCATTATTGACTAAAAAAGCATCCAAGGGAGGTCCCAAAATCCGTCATCTCTTAGATTTTCCAAATAGGTTTCATACCAACGACCGTAGTAGCAGGCATAGGACACCAACTTCTTGCATACCAGCGGAGAATTAGCAACTTCTTCCGATATTTTCTCGTTCCTACGAATCCTGTAGTAGACCAAACCTAGATTTGGAATGATGATAGCCGTGTAGCGTTTAAGACTCTCAACTCTCGCACACGAATCCTCTTTACATTCGCAAAGTTTCAAGTGTTATCCTTGTTATGTGGATGTCAGAGCACATAGAAAACGGCGAGGAAGATCACTTTGTAAATTGAACAAAAGAGTATCTTTTTAGGTCTTTAGGTAGGGAAGCAAGATCGAGTTAAGGCTGTACTCGGTAATATTAGATAGAAAAGCTTAGAAGGAAGAACCTATTGAACGTTTTTTTATAGGCCAATTTTCAGATTGTAGGCTTGTACATTTTACAAAGAAAGTAAGAATACTGATCGCGGATCTTTTAATTGATCTCATTTTAAATATCTGGTGCATTATGCCGATCCTACCGTTCCTTGTAAATTTTAAATGGATTTTCATTTGTGTGACTTTTCGTTCAGAAAATTACACAGAATCGGCAAACCCAGAAAGAAATTGATGAGTTTTTCAATTCCTTTCGACTTCATCGCAAAAAAGAGACTGTTGATAGGCTTTTAAAATCATTTTGAACGAAGAAATAGCGCTTAAAGGGATTTGCCATTGTCCGAAACAAACAACATTAAAAGAGTAACCAAGATTTTGGAATTGGTTACCAAAATAAGGTACTTCAAGCTGACGTTGCATGGTATTTCGGTTACTACTTGATGTGCAAGTTTCAGCTGAAATTCAGGTCAACCGTCGAAGATCTTCACATATCCCCCAAAACAGCTCCACCTAAAGGCGCTTGGTCCAAGAAATAGGTAGCAGGCAAGTGTGGTTGAAGTGCCAGGCACGACGCCAACGGTAGTAAACAGCTCTTCCATCACTCCGATCACCATTTCAAGAAACGCGCCTACAGTTCGGGGCTGACCACCATCCAACTTAAAGAAAGACGTTTAGTTCACTTTCGTTTATTGTAGACACGTCTGGGTCTGGATTCCGAACCTCGACACCTTCACTCCCGCAGTCGATATCGAACCGTTGATAAGTTCGCTGTACAAGAGCTGGCTTCTCGTTGATCCACGTCACTTTGGACCCCGCGGAAAGTGTTTTAATCAGTTCGCCACTAATTAGCGTACACTGTGTGCACATGACTCTAATTCGTTGCAAAAGACAACGACAATCCCAACTCTTCGACTACCGCCACCGTCGTCGTTGCCGGCCACTATTCCGTCCACCCCGAAAAGTGGTGTAGTAGTCTTGGATTGTTCATCACCATCGTCATTCACCATTCATCGCTCCGTCCATCAGGCAAACGGTCGTATTTCGTCCAAAAACTGCTACAGCGCAGCGGTACCGCTCAACTGTTGAGTGCTTTCTGCATTTCTGCATGGGCCGTTTCCGTATTCGGGTGTTGCTTTGACTGCGATCCGCGATTACGTTACGTTCACGCCACAATCGAAGAAAGTGAAAAGTTGGATAATAGTACGCCATCGAGTCGTTTTTCTTCTCGTTTTCCGTTTTTCGTTTTAAAGTTCACCGAAACTGTTGAAAAATCTGGTGCTTGCGGCTGGCTTCCCTTCTTCATGAGAAAATTGGATTCAAGTGATTTCATTCGATAGCGAAGGTATTTCATCGCGAAAGTGAAAATGTCGACCCGGGCCGTGACGACATAACAATTCGAAGGATTGTCAAGACGTTACTCGCAGTTTTGCAAGTGGTTCTTGTATTCGTTCATTGCATTCAGACACAGTGATTATCAAAACTATCCTCGAATTATCTGGAAAGTGTTGCGCATTGTTGCAAAACGCCACGCCAACCAAAATGACACCGAAACAGTCAACGACATCGTGGCCGCGCTTCGCCATCGGAATCTGCTTAGCCGTTACAATCTGCATGTCACCACACCAATGCCGTGGTGAAATTGCCAACGGTGACGTCAGTTTATCGCGCCAACTGCAATCGTCGAATTTCAGTGCATTCCTTGCGCAATTGGATGCATCCCGATTGGTCCTCGGCAGCCATGGAAACGGACACGCGGCCAACGACGATATTGAGCACATCTACAACCGAAACGCCTCCAAATTGGTGCGAATGAAGGAGCTCTTGGATATTTTCAACATTGAACAGTTGGCGACACTGTGGAGCACAGTGGATGTCGAAATAAGCGAACGTTGCGCGAATGATATGGTGGATTATTTGAATGGATTGAAAGGCGGCGAGTTATGGGCCGTTAAAAGTGAGTACTTCGACTGATTGATTTGTTGTTTATGGTTTCGAAGAACAACGCCATTAGGCGTGCTATTGGCAATGAGTTATGGTTTATGTTCTTCGTGGTTAGGTGGGGTTGGCTATCAATCAGTCAACTGCAGCACTTTTTTCAATAATGTCTGGGGTCAAACCCTCATAAAAAGCGAAATTCACTGTAAAGCAGTGCTAATCGTTATTTTTTCCTCGTAATCATATATGCAGGCATGTCGAAAGAATGCTATAAAAACAATTACATTAAAGTTAGTGCAAAGAAGCAAAAATCCGCTTGCACTTAACATAAATTTCCATTAATTGGCTTGGAAATATATTGAAAAGCGTTGTCTAATCGAATCGAATCGAACCTGCAAGGTTTAGCTGCAAACATGCTTAACGCAAAATAAATACATTTTGCGAAAATAATTGTTTCAAAACTCGTTCTTTAATTTTTGTAATTTTGATTTCTTCACTTCACAATTTTGTTTTTACGAAAACGGCATGTGGGATCAAGTTAATATTAAATTGAATAATTTTTGGATAGGAAGTTTTCTGTCTATGCACTATTCAACATAAGCGATTTAAAATATTTTCAAGTGATCTTAACCATATTTCACTTATTGAAATATTTCAACAAAACTTATTAATATTTTGAACATTTAAGCACACTTTTAAATGAGCTGTAAACTGGATATGTGGTCTTGGAGGAGATCTCATGAAATGATTTAAATCATGCGTGAACGATGTGTGACTTCAACCAAACTTTCATTGAAAACAATTTTAAAAATTTCTCGAAAATCTCGAAAATCGAATTTATTTCTTGTAACCTTACTAAATGATAGAGTTTCAACTTAATTTAAAGATAGCAAATAGCGGATACAATTTTTCCATCTTTTAAGCTCTTCAACCGGCTATTTTTTGTTCTTTAAAAATAACTCTCTCAGGCATGGGATTATAATTTCCAATGCCTGAGAGAGTCTATAGTTCCAAATAAATTTCATAATATTCGAGGACGCGAAACATTTTTTTTGGTCAAGATTTTAATGAATAGTTTATCTACGACATTGTTAACTATATTGATATAGAATTTTATAGATTGAAAAATACTAATTCTGGGAACGCGCCCTCGAGTTATTATTTTTCAAATTGTTGGAACAAGAGTTTGAAACAAAATCAGCAAGAAGTTTATACTAAATTGTCTCTATAAAAATATTATTTATTTCATCAAGCCAGATGCAATTTTATATTCATTTGGTAGAGACAATCGCCAAAAAAAGTTGATTGAACTTTTCCCTGACTTCTGGTATATCTGAATCCTTTGGAATTGAATGCTTTAATATGCTCCATGAAGTCATTTACTTAGACGCTGCTTATCTCTAAAGCTAAAATTAGAAAAATTATTTTAAAGGAGTTGCAGGGAATTTTTGGTGTTAATTTCTAATAGTTACTTATATTTAATTTTGATTTTAGTTTATGAATTTTATATATTTGTGGAGACTATAGTCAAAGCTAATTGTTTTTCAATTTTTGTTATCAAATCATCATAAGAGCGTATTATTATGCATGTAAATTCCAAACCAATCGAAAGACTTTTGAAAATAACATAAATTGCCATTAATTTTCATCATTTTCATCAATGATATCCTTTCAGTGAAAGTGAAACAATACTATATATCGAAATCATTCTTTTCTGCGCTAAAATCGCATTTTGTAACTCAAAGGATTCACATTATGCTGTTTCATGGAAAGTTGCTTGTGTTACGATGGTGTCTTTTTGTTTCTGGTACAATTTTTATTAATAATTCCATGTTACCTCTTTGTGTCACCTATCTTCAAAATGCTGAACGTTTAGCAATGCTCAGAAAAATATCTCATCCATTGAAAGACAACACCTTTCTATGTGAATAGCATTTTTCAAACTGACGAAATTTTTTACAGTTTATGAATTTTAAGATTTTTTTTTATTTAAAAATAATTCTTTTTAGTTGTTTTACAAAATAACAATGTTAGTTTTTTATTGAAGATAAATAGTGAATGAGTATAAGCCCATTTTAGGTTTGAAACTTTACCAATAGCTCCCGTTTTTCTTTTGACTTTTTCCCAAACACTATAAGCTTTGTATTAATTTTTTGTTCTACTCTGACAGTTTACCATTTTATCTTAATGAATTTCGAAATAATTGCAGTTAAATAATTAAAAAATTAAAATTAAAAATGATCAAAGACATTTTTCTCAGTTGGTAAAATACAGACTTTCATTTAAATATCTCTTAGCAATATCTTCAAAACTGTGGGACTAGGTTACATTTCTTGAAAAATCATCGTTGAGCCGTAGATACTATTTTTTTTAAATATCAAGAATTAAATTTGCTTTTAATAAGTTTTGCATATATTTGGATCGTACCGCTTGTATTATTTTCACATTTTACATGAGGTATATTAAGCGATATTTCAAAACTTACTTTTATTTTTCGGCACTAAACAATTTTATGTCAGTTTTCTTAGCTGGATGAGCAGCAAAGCTGTGTTCTATTAAATTTATAATTCTTTGCGTCCATTTTGTAATTCATTAAAATTAAACTGATAAAAGCTATTTTCAATGCACTCCTGTTTCATTTTTCCATAATTTTAATTTGTAAAAGTTTGAATACAATGCTTTTATTGTATTTATACTTTATGAAATATGACAATATATTTATCAAATCTGATGGCTGCGCTAGAAAAACTCTTAAATTTTTTTTAAAAAAATTTCAACAAAATATATTCCTATCAATGAAAAATTATGTAAAATCATCCCTTGATTGACATTAGGCAGTTTTTGGCTTCAGCAATATCTTCAGCATTTAATTTTAATCAATTTATGTAATTTTCTCTGAATTACAAACACTTCGTAAAGTAACGAAGAAAACTAAACAACAATTTCGCCCACATGATCACACAAAAGCTTATAAATATTCATATCTGATGGCTTCTTAGAGCTATGTATCTTTGTTGTATTTTTCCGAAAAATGATACTAGCCAACTACAAGTGAAAGGCAAAAACTTAATTGATAAATTTTAGCTATGATGGGTTTTTTTACGCGACAAAATAAACACGATAAAATAGTATTTAAATAATTTCTGCAATCTAACGTAACTCATATGAATATGCAGTTAATATTAATAACAAACTGAAACGTAACATGGATCCCTACAAAACGCACTATGATAATGTAAAAGATGGAAAAATTTAGAGTGCAAGTTAGGTTCAAAATGGAAAGTGCTTTATTTGAATATGTGGAAAGTGAAATCGTATCTAATTTTTGTGGTTATGAAAGTCAGCATGTGATTATTCAAATGAGCAGAGTTTATTCAGAGTTTAATATTTAAATTAGAATATTAGGTTCACATGCACTTTTTACGAATGCGAAAATATGATGACTTCAGCTGAATGTGCGATAATTGAACTTGAATAGCCTGTTTGAATGAAAATAATAGAAGAAAGATAATAATGTTTAAGTAAAATTACACAGTGACGAGTTATTAAGAAAGACTAATTCATATAAGTTCAGCTAACGTCTGGATAAGTTGATAAATGACAATATAAAATTGTGTGCCTTCCAATGTATATTTATTTCAGTTTTGTTTCAAATTTTCGTAGGCAAGTATGACTTTATTTCTGTTAACTTACTTGTAAAGTTCAATTAGTTGAGAACAGAACACTTTTCAATAAATTCAATGCTGCTCACGTTTCTGGCTGCTAGCATAAAATCAAAAATTCAAATCAAAGTTTTTAATTTGGGCCTTCGTTGTTCTTACACGACATTCAACTAATGTACTTTTCTGCTTTATTTATTGTTATATTTCAATTTATGTTGCTTTGTTCTACTTAACTTTATGATCTCGTTTTATTTCCTACTGTAGATAAGATAACCATACAAGTCTTCAAAAACACTTCTAAATATGTCTGCCTTGCATTTTTAACTTGAAATATTTGAATGAACATTCTTAACAATCTTCAAACAAGCAACCTCAAGTATCAGTCTGGATTTTAAAATGTTAAACAAAAAATTATGTCTACTATCAAATATTTTTACACATTCTACAAGGCTTCCTGCCACTTAACGAAACTATTCATGAGCGGCATCAATTTATCCACGGATTTTCTACGCCTAAAGCATTTGATACCGCTTTGCTGCTAATATGAAATGTAAACTGAATTATAATTCAATTGCAAACAGTATGATGGCCATTTATATTTCAAATAAAATGCAAACACCACGAAAAAAAATACATCAAAAACCACAACCTTGCTTCGATCATCATCCTCATAATGATCACAGCGAAATCTCAATGATTTATGTCTGCGCATCCGTATCTACCTAATGTGTCAAGCGTGTATCTTATATCTGTAGTTCAAGAGTTCGAAAACACTTTATTAAAATTCGTAGGAGACTATGTTCAATGACTGCGAAGATTTGCGTGTACTATTACACTAGCAGTAATAGTTAATTATCATAAATTAGTACTCGTAGTACATTCGTTATGTCATTGCTAGGCATGTAAAGCTGTCGGCACTAGTTTACATATGAGTATGTATGCAAAATGTGCAATTTAGATATGCTAGTCTGGAGCTTTCGCTAGTTATTTTAGTTTGCTAAATATTTGCATATCTAAATTATTTTCATTCATTCTTGCTCATATGCATGACCTTCAGAAGTGGAGAACTTTGTGTTGGAAAACAAAATCCGAATTCTGCGATAAACTTATCCATAGAAATGAAATTGAAAATTTCATTCAAAAAAATCATTTGTATGATTTTTTGTTGGTTGTATGTGTAAGCTTTTTGGTAAAGGTTTTTTTCACAATTAGTTAAAGTCGTGGTTTGTTTTGGCAAACCTAATATTTTCGACATATACGTATTTTTGCTACAAGTCGTAGCCGAAATATGTATGTATATGTTGGAAATAAGTGATTTTTTAAAGCAACGCCACGACTTTAACTTACATAATTTTTTTTCTTTTTTGGATGTTCTCACAACACCTCCAACTTTCAGAGAATTCTTTGATTTTTTTCAACAATTCTCTTTGAATTTTTTTTGAATAATATTTAATATTGGAAAGTTAAAACCCTGATATAAAATTTTTCCGACAAATATATAAAAAAAATTGTTTTCATTTTAAATATATTTTAAATATTTTTCGATTACATGTTTAGGTACCCTACAGATTTTATCTTCAAATTCATTTCGAAGTTGTATGAAATTTTTGAGTAATATGTGGGATTTTCTAGTAAAATTTTTAGTATTCTAATTTCAAAAGTTTTTTACTCGAAATTTATGCTAGTAATAACAAGTGAGATATTTTTGCCATGATATAAAATGTGCAACTTTTATTTGAAATATATATCACTTAAGGGGAGAGGGGTAGGATTATTTTTCAAGTTTTTCAATACATATTTAAGGGTTATTTTTCACAATATGGTAAAAAAATATTTATTTATAAGCTAAGGACACAATAGTGTAACATTTCAAGAGTCTTCTGTTAAATTTTTGTGTAAAAATATTATGAATTGAGCCGCTGTCAGGAAATCTTCGTATACACTCAAAAAGCAATAAGATCTCGTTAGTTCATGAGTTTTTCGAGGTAACAATGATGACTTTTTTCATTTTATTGATTTTCCAATTTTTAGAAGTAAAAGTAGACAATTTTTTAAATTTATGATTATTGATTGATAAAAATCGCCAAGTTTAGTGTTTTAAAATAAATTATAACCTTAAAAAGTCTAAATTTTCTATATTGTTACCTCGTAATTTATGTACATATAAAGTAAGTGTGCAAAATTTGCGAAGGATCAAATTAGTAGTTTTTGAATTACAGTGATCACCGAAAAAAACTAAATTTGAGAGAAACGTGTTAAAAAATGCATAATAATAGCAAAGTTGGTTGGAGAGCATATATTCAAAATGACTGTATCGCCGCCAGTTTTGCTCCGATCAATATTAAATTTTAACTGGATACTTTTGAAGAGCTGTAGTATGGAATAATGAGAGGAGGAACTATATAAAATACAAAAAGTATATTCAATCTTACTTTTAGAAATAATGACCATAGTAGTGGAATCAAGTTGTACCTAAAGAAATAATTATTTCAGCTACTGCTAACATTGTTTCTAAGGCAACCACAATTTTTTTCACTTGGATTATATTTTGAATGAACACTATGCTCAAAACTACTTTAAGTGAGTTTTAATAATAGTTATTCATAGTTAATAAGGGAAATTGCAAAAATGGAGCTGAATCCAGGTATTTGTTATCGAAAATATGTGTCGTTTCAATTTTTCCTTAGATTCATGTTGGAAGGTTATTAAAAAATAGGTGAAAATAATTTCCAGTTCATCTGTTTATCTGCTAAAATAAATTTTAAAAATTTTAGATTAATTTCAATAGAATTTCTTGAGGTCATCAACAAAAAGTCCAACAATTTTTTAAAATGAGTTTTCATGATTAAAAAAATGCCTCTTTCATGAAAAAACAATCGTTATATCTAAAACGCTGATTTTATTTATATAAAATGATTACAAAATCATTAAATTTCTGCAACAAATACAATTTTAACTAAAACTCACCATTTAAATTTTCTATTCAAAACATTTTCCATTAAGTCAAATGTCTTTTCTTTAAACTACCACTTGCTACATCAAAGACACAACATACAACACTGTTCACATGATTTGTCACATTATCCATCAGTTATAATTTAATGCATCCAATGTACCTTACGTACGTTCATGTTCATATGGTATGGTGGTCTTGATTAGCAATCATCAACGATGAAAGTGTTATTACTTCATACAAGTATCATCAACACGCTATTGTACCCTAGACAAGTGGTTTTCGTTGTTGTCTTTTCTGTCTTGTATCTAAATTTGCTCAGATTGAAGCATTATGCGTCGACAAACGTTTGTAAAAGTTTGCAACACGAAAGACACAATATTCACTCAACCCTGTTGATGGGTGCTTAATGTTGTGAATTTACTTTAAAATGGTGAATTGCGAAGAAATGATTTTTCAGATGTACAATTCTGCTTGTACTTCGGTGGTGCAATTGTTTAAGGCGCACAATAGTTGCTTGGGACTTATTTGAAAGTTACAAATGTTTTTTTTCTTCAAATGCATGTCTTAATAATATGGTCATTCGTTGCATATTGCTGCAATTCATGTAATCCAAATAGTTATGCTTCATATTTCTTGTGATCAAAAATTTCCTCAATAATTTGTAAAATGGTCTTATCTACAATCTAAGGCATTTCTACAATTTTCAATTGCTTTTCCTGATATTACTCAACATTATCCAAATGCATTCAATTCCACGCACCAAATCCCTTGTTACTTCCTTAACTTTGAACAATTGAAATGAGACGAAAAATCAACCAATCATGTAAACTGTCTATTCAGTATGATAAACTACTTATTTCTGAAATATGTATGTATCTGATAAAATAAAAACATGCAACACTTGTTTCATAGATCGCATAATAGACAAGCCACCGCCGACAACATTATCTAGATGGAAAGTGATTAATATTTAAGTTATGTATGATGTCAGTGAAAATACATACTATCCACTCAACCACGTGCTTTGAGAAATATTATATATAATCAAAGTGAAATGGTTTTGTTGTCTATCGATGGATGAGGCGAAAGAATGCCAAGAAGCATTTTAATGAGCTAGCTTCTTCTGAATTGTTGCTCGGTGAAGTGTGAGATGTATGTACATGTATTTGCTAATGAATTTTAAATATTCCAACAAATTGATGTATGACTTCAATGCAAAAACGTTTATTTAATGAGTGGCAGATGAAAAGTGTTTCTGATGATCATTTCTGTCTGCTTTGTTAATGTATGAAGATGTGAACACATTTCACATAAACTCAAGTAATAGAGATTCAAAAGAATTACAAACAGTCAATCCGTTAGTAGATTAAGATTTAAACAGAAGACATAACAAAATAACTTTCCGCAAGAAAAAGTAGTCGCTCGTTTTCATTTTGATTTTTCTTTCATGGGTGGTCTTTATCTTTTTATCTTTCCTAAAATTTCAATTCATTTGGTTTCCTCAAAGCTGGCTTGGATGATTTCTATACACATTTCGATATTCCTGCTCGTTATTTGATTCAAATATCCTCTAATTTCACTCATCAGCCTTATTTCTACCAATAAATTTTATTTTTCTCCGTGTTTTTTATTGTTCTTTCTAATGTATTCTTACATCTTACATCTTTCGTCTTTCTTCTTGCGATTGTAGAATTTAATAAATTAAAGGAACTCATTTTCAATCCCGAAAACAATTGAGGCGCAGTTTTGCAAAAGGGTAAAAGCGCCAAAATCGAAAAAATCGAGTTTTATATCGATTTTCATGTAAAATTTCACGAGGAATCGAATGGTCACGTTCCGGTTTGTCGAAACGGGACGAATCCCACCTTTTAAAGCATGAATTTTTTTCAAAACGGTACTATTTCTATAGTTTTTTCAAAATGTTACATAGTTTATATCCTTTCCCTATAAATAAAATTGATACCAATGTGTCAACAACATCACATAACAGTGAGATTTAAATTAAATTAAATCAAATAGCATCAATAGAAAACCCATCTCTTGGGCTAGGGTGGAAATGGTTTTACAAAACGGTATAGAAATCGGATGTATACCATTTTGCGAAACCTCCCCAATTTCATAGTTAACTTCCCATCTGATGGAACAAGTAATTGAATCATGTTGATAGATAAATACAATCTCGCTACATTCTAGATAATTTAGCAACAATTTAATTTTTCAAAAATGAAAATTCCAAGAGTATAATTGTTTTTTTTTGATTCCCGAAAATTCAGCTTTTTGGAACAGTACCCTTTTGTAAAACTGTGCCTCAATTCCCAATTTCACAAGAAAGCTAAACAGCATTAAGGGGTTATACCTATGTGAATTTATTTTTTTTCTCAATTTTTTTTTATTGGCTAAATGTATGCTAACACATCCCTAGAATTGAAATCAAAAAAAGATCCAAATACTAATTTTCCATAAAGTTCCTAAATTAATTTGTTTTCAACGAGGAAGGCCTTGTTGATGTTTCAAAATCCTTTTCCTGTGTTGAAAAACATATTCGCTAAATATTTTAAGATCTTAGTTTTGAAAAATTATTTCGATTTAAAAAAATAATCGAATTAAAATATTTAAATATATCTTTTTTCGTTTTAGTAATAAAATTTTGGGTGGAACGTAATTTTTCTGTACATTTTTCCAACAATTTCAAGTTAAAGGTTTTGTGGACAAAATTCTGGAACGATTGTATATTTTTGTGGAATTTATTATTTTTTCATTTGTTTTCGAAACGAAATTGTTTTTACCAAGGAAGAATTTTGATAGAACAATAATAAGAATAATTTAATAATTTAAAATTCAAATGATTAATAAATAGATCCAAATGAAAAAAAAATTAAAACGAATGGTTTTAATCCACTCTATTTTGGAAATTTTGGTATCCATCACGAGCAAACTGAAATTTGAACCTTTTCCAATCTTTGTCGCTTTTCGTTTATATTTGTATCTTCATTATTACTGTTGCATTTGCTAGCTTCTTTTACATTTCATACTCCTACAATTTTATAACCGTTTTTAGTTGCCTTCAGCCATTTTTATTATCTTTGAGTGATTCCTAATCGACCTTTGAACCTCTTATTTGGAAATTTTTGTCGTATATAGCAAAGCAGCTTCTTTAATATATTTTCATGGTGACTTTACCACTATCCACTTGTTAATCATGATCAAGAAATTTACTTGAAATCGTGGGTTTCAAATTTTTTTATGGATATGGCAAATGGCAGAGGTTTGGCTTAGTACAGTTTTGGAGTAGCATATTTTCATTTAATATTTATATGTATTTACTAGTTCATATAAATGTTAAGGCTTGGATTTCAATTTATTAAAAAATTGCATAATTCAAGAAAGAGTCAACGTAGTCGTTAAAGAATAAAAAAGTGTCATGTAATTTCAATGCGCTCAACAGCTTATAATTTGTTATATACTGTAGCACAAATACGCTCTGAAAATTTATTTAACTTTGCAAAAAAAACAGCATAAGATCAACAAAACAAAAAAATTATCCAATCACATAACAGAGTTCCGAGTGCCATCTTCATTTTGCTGGGATTATCTAAATCCTTCCTTAAATACAAATCACACTGACTTGTAGTTTATTTCATAACTTAAAATCCACAGCTAAATCTTAAACACATTACTCGTTCCATTCAGTTCCATGAAAATGTTAGAAAGTTCCACTAATCCATCATTAAACATCTTCACACTTTTCTCGGGCACAACTTAACACCTTATGCAACATTTTCGCGACGAAATAAGCAAAATAATTTTGCATTGCAAATTTTCTGAGAAATTAGTGAAAAATGAAAACGGATACTTTGATGAATTTTTATCCATTACTGAATAAACATTTTTTTCTCTGCTCACCCTCGCACTTTTGATGCCAGATACTTGAGGGCTTTGTATAAATTCGCCTCCACAAACTAGAAAGTTTTTTTTAAATACATTTTGGAAACATGCAATTAAATGCTGTTTGTGTTTTTGAAATTTCTTCGCCTACTGTAAGGCATTCATAGTGGAATTTATAGTGAAATTTTGAATTGTATAAAATAAATCCGAGAAGTAAATATCAGCTGAAAAATAGATTATTGGTGAAAATAAACCATTTTTGTTTCATGAAAGTTTCCAGCAATAATGTGAATATCGTTCTAGAAAAAATTACCTTTCAATTCAAAGACAATTGGAAGGTTCATGAGTTGCATGTTTATTTGATTAAATCCTATTGGAAATTTTTCTACCATGTCTTAGAAAAATTTTAATAACTGATCGTGGATGCATACAGTGGGTAAAAAAAGTTAAAGCACGACGCACCCAGCAAGAAAAGTTTTAACTTTTCAGTGATATTTTTATCGAGAATGTTTTTATTTTCACATTATATCAGGAGATTAGAATGTATATTTCAGTAACATTGCAAAAAAATACCAATCACACAACAACTTTTAAACACAATAAATACCCCAAAAAAGTTAAGGCACGATATAGTTTTATCTGAGGTTATTTGATTTGTTGTAGATTTTTTCCTGTTAAATTTTAGAAACTTACTCACTATTAATAATTTGTGGACTTTGCTTGCATTCTTATGACTTTCTGGAGGTGTTTTGGCATCGATTTGACCGACGTTTTGCAAACAGCTGGTGAAATATTTTCCCATTTCCCATTACGAATCGCAACTTTATTTTTTAGGTGGTACCATAGATGCTCTATGGGGCTTAAATCTGGGGACTGATCAGGTACTTTAATCACTTTTGGGCAGTTATAAATAGTTAAAGTCGCTCCGAGGTATGTTTGAGATTGTTATCCTGGTACAGGCCAAAAGAGTTTAAAATCCTCATCTTTTCAGCACTTTGTCAAATATTCCTTTTGAGAATATTTAGATAGTAATGTTGATCCATCCTGCCATTTAAAATTTCTTAGTTTCCAGGTCCAGAAGCAACCATACAACCCCATAGAGTAATGTTCCCACCGCCGTGTTTTACTGTGGGATTGGTATGCTTGAAATTGAACTCACTATTTGGTTTTCACCAAACATACCACCTCCCATCAGATCCGAACAGGTTAATTTTTGTTTCGTCAACAAAAATAACCCTTTTCCAGAAGAACATCAAATTTTTTGCGCTAATGTACGGTTTTCGTCGGCAAATCCTGCATTTAGAGTCCGACTTTTTTAAAATATTTCGTACCGTCTGAGCAGACACTTCTTTTTTGAAGCGTTTTTTTAACTTCATTGCGTAAAAATGGGGCACTTTATCTTGGATCCTTTTAAATTTCTTTCACAATCCATTTTTCTTCTCGCTCAGTTAGCATTTTTGGCCTTCCTGATTGAGGTTTTGTTTCGAATGATTTTGTTTTTTATATGCTATTACAACGTTTCTGACAGTATATTTTGATTGTTTAACTTAAACACTAAATTTAGCATATGACTTTCCTGTTTGCCAAAGCTGAACTATAATTTCCCGAACTTCTACACTTAATGGTATTCTCTTGGCACTTATTATTTACTCACTTTTAAAATTTATTTTCCTTAATCATTTACTCAACTCAAATGACAGATATTTCATGTAGCGAAAATTCCATGCGAATCTATCGGTGCATTTTTCTCAGAAAAATAAATTATTTGCAGAGTGCCCTAACTTTTTTTGCGTTGTTTTTGATTGGAAAAGTATTTTCCCCCTATATTTAATAATTGTTTTGTGATTGATGTTTTTTTTGTTATGTTAATGAAATATACCTTCCAATCTCCTGATATAATGTGATTAAAATATCACTGAATAGTTAAAACTTTTCTCGCTGGGGAGCCTTAGCTTTTTTTACCCGGTGTAAGTTTCACTCACAAATAAATCCGATTTTCTACCATCATCAAATTAATCGAATCCCACATTGTGTGAAAATACTATCGAAAATAATCAGAAGAGAAGCCTGAGCTGAAGTTTAATCCATCTTTAAGCTTGGCTTGCATGTTGTATTGCAAGACCCATTCGTGTGCTTTATTTTCAAGGTGTGCAATAAACGACCACCGAATTGCATCAGAAGTCAATTGTGGCTTTGGGAACTGTGAAACGCTTGATTTTCATTCAGTCGCTGTTCTTTTTTTGCAATCCACCAGACCAAGTTCGTATGTGGTTTAATCGCATGATTGGAAAATACATTAATGATGTCCCCGCACCAAACTTATCAAGCCCATATGCAAACTTTGAATCCACCTTGCTTGGTGTCGTCGGCTATTTTTTTTTATTCATCGGCAACGCATGGTTTCTTGCAACATG
This sequence comes from Oxycera nigricornis, assembly GCA_963942545.1. NCBI lineage: Eukaryota > Metazoa > Arthropoda > Insecta > Diptera > Stratiomyidae > Oxycera > Oxycera nigricornis. The sequence continues at coordinate 101,595,773 of OZ012662.1, forward strand.
CTCATGTGTGTATATTCCAACGCATCCAAATTTTAAATTGTAAAATTATCAAAGCTAATGTCATCACATATACCATATGGTCATTCATTGCTCACCATTCAATCAAATCAAATAATAATAATAATCGATATTTGTTTAGTAGTAGCGTAAAATTTGGTTCAAGGTTATAACATACGAAATACCACGGATACGCATTGTGAATTTACTGAAGTTGATTAAAATTAGTGAAATGGTTAATTATTTATTTTTGCAATAATTTGCGAACGATATTATACGATTGCATTAATTATCCCGCTAATTACGCTTGATGTAAGATTTCAGTGTTGAACATATATGTTTTGGCAACAATTGGTGTGGAGTATTTCATACCTATTTGAGTATATCGTATTATTGCCGTTGACTTTGGCATTGATCTATGAAAATCAAGTGTTTTACCATGCAAGAGAAGCTGCTGATGTATTCATTGACTTCAATTACGTTTTTATTTGCAATGCGCTTAGCATTAGTTGATGCAAACATTTTGAATTGAATAAATATTAGACGTTTAAATTGGAAGGTGAATGCATATCTGTTATAAGTTGAAGATATTGCTAAATGTTTGCACTAATTGAGAAATTTAAATGCAACGTATGAATGTTGGCATTGATTTTCCAGACAAACACATTAAAAATATCTTACGTCCACGAAGGTTAAACTAGTGTGACAAAATAATCGACCAAAAATGTAAACAAGAGTTTCTACTAAATTCTTGTAAATTTTCGTTGAACTAGTTAATTTTTAGATATTATTTTTTCATTTCAATCTTTGTGACTGATTAGAGTATTGAAATTTCAATGATAAACGCACTTACAGCGCCTCGAGGCTGTTAGAACTTAGCTTTCCAAGTTGATTTCGAATATTTTCAACGATTGTTCGATGCATGCATGCATGCTCATTCTAAAATTTAACTTTATGAAAACTCACAATTATATATAAATATTTTACCAAAGTAGAAATAAATGTGTCTGCATCAAGCATCATTCTTTCTTAAAGATTCTTCTAGGCGTGAAGATGATTTCCTGGATGAAATGTTTGCAAGTTCAAAGAAAATATTTTGACGTAAATATTCTAGTCTAGTCTACAATTTTTAAAATTAAATTCAAAAAACCACGGCATAATTATTAAACATAGCCAAATTGAGATAAATTTGCTTAGTTTCAAGCCGAAAAAATTATCTACCAGAATCAAGTGTTTTTTTTGGAATTATTACATTGTCAATTTTATTTTCGAAATATTTTTCCTTAATATTTTTAATGTTTTTCTTACATTTTTGAAGATATTCTCCCGAGGAAAATATTTTCTTTTAAAATTAGATTAAAAAATTCGTCGAGAGCTCTTTCAACAAATTTTTCCAATATTACGATAAATTCTAAGTAATTGGACATTTTTGGAAAGTTCTCCTCGAAATTTTATATCATAGTTTTTTCATGTAACTGTATTGAATTGTTTTCATCAAAATTCTTATTTCCAAATAACAAGCTTGAAATTTGGATCATTCAACACGTTTTTCTTGCGAAATTTGCTGAAATACAAACAGTATTCCTTTGAAAGTCACCTTGCAAAGATAGGTTTGCAGCTTTTTTCACACGATTATTTCCTGCAAATATATTTTACGAAAATTTTGTCAGGATTTTTTCATTTAAATAATTATGGATTTGCAGAATCCACTTATATTAAAATAATGTATTTTTTTCTTTCTTAAAAGGTTCTGATTTTGAGAAAAAACCTGGTAGCAATCTATTCAAAAAATATTCTAGTGAAAGATTTTGAAATATTCTTGATTTTTTTCATTGAATTGTAGTAAATAATGCCCTTTAAAATTTCAAATAATAGATTAATTAAATTTCGATAAACATTTTTTTCAATGTATTGATTCAAATAACACAACAAAATTATTGTTTGATAAATGCTTAATCGATGAATCAGATTTTTTCACCAGAAAAAAGGTTAGAAAAACTTATTTATTTATTTTGTCTACCAGAAAAAAAGGTTTGAAAAATGTTATTTAATCTTTGAAAATTTTATCAAACGAAAGAAAATTTGTTTTATCATTTCTTTTATAAATTAAAAAACATCCAATAGGGTTCTTTCAATATTTTGTCAAATGTTGACTAGGAGAAGTGTTTATTATTTTATAATTAGTCGATTATGTCTAATCTCAAAATAACTGAAAAAGCTTGGATATGGAACGATTGCCAGTTATTTCGAATCATCTTTTTCCACTACGACCCAAATGTCTAATTTTTAGAAAGGAGGCCATTAAGCCGGAAAAATACAATAGGCCACAATATTTCAACCACCTAAAAAATCGAGTCTTTAAAACCTAATCCTAAAAATACGTACGGTTTAGAAATAAATTTCGATTTTATAAGAATAATTTCATGTCGGCGAATAGCGAAAAAGTATTTCCGGTTTGAACTATTATTTCTGCGAACTTAAAATCTGTTAATTTATATATCAAAGGGTACTTTTGCCATTTCACATTGAATATCAAACAAATTTTTATATCAATCTCGCATTAATTAATCTCCTCATGCACATATTTCGTGGCGCCAACCTCCAAAAATTTGCCTTTCATTTAAATACTTAGAATAGTTTTTCTGAATTTTTTCAATTTGAAAAATTATCAATAGCTTGAATATGTACTTTCTTTGCCTTACTTTTCAAAACAAACAAACTAAGTAGAACCATCTTTAAAGACAAACTATTTCCTGACCCAATTTCAAATACAAAAACTTTGAAATCAAAACAAGCATTGAACTCTCTTTTCACTAATTTATCGACTTCAAATTCACTCTATATGTTCTTTCTTCATTGAACTATTGCTGTTTTTTGCCTAAAAGAAATCATTCAACTTGTGTTTATTCTTCAACAATCTCTTGAAAATATATTGAAATCTTGTTGAGTTTTGCTTTGATTTTCAAAAATAAAACAAGTACCTGTTTCATTGTTTTATCTTTCACTGATCATCGAACCAAACAACTGGGTATATTAGTGACCATTGGGAAAAAACCATTGTTGAGGCCATCAGCAATTGCACTATAGATCCAAGTTACTGGAGTTTTGTTTTTGTTTGTCCACTATTTATACGTTGTGCCAAGTATTGCTTTCACCTGATTTTTGTACGAAGTAGACTTGTTTATTGCTATCAAATCTCCAAATGGACGTTTTTGTGCATCAGGCATTTGAATAATCTTGAATTAACTCTGTTACACCTTCGAACATTTCCCAAAATTAAATAAGTAAAACCACAACCATTAAAGGATTTCAAGAGCTTGAACCTGTTACCCTTTCGACCACATTTTTCTTACAGTTGGTAATAATTCAAATTAGACATACAACATTTATAAAAATGCAACAAATTACGCCACGAAATATGACTAAAAACAACAACTAATGTCCAAGACAAGCATTAACACCTGAAGATGTCAAGGTGAGCTGAATTTTTGTCTGGATTAAGAAAAAATAACCACATATAGTGCACATTCGTGTACGTTAAAAACATGTCTATGACACTTTCAAATTAGTAGCCAATGACCAAAACATGCATTTACATCAAGTAAGGTAGAAAAATGGGTGTTAAAATGTTGAAGGCCAAACGAGTGATAAGTGATTTAGACAATTTTGACTGAATGCTTCAGTAGAAGATAGTAAGGTAAATGTAAGGACACTAATGTGATGTCAGGGTTTTTTCTTCGAACATTGTCAATGCAAAATAAAAATGCAACACATTTTTATTAAAGCTCTAAAATCACTCATTTATTTAACACCTTACAATTTATGTGACAAAAAACCTTGTTTTTCTGCATAAAAAAATAAACTCCAGTCAAAAAATTCGCCAACATGCATACAAAACAATCTCAGCCGTTGCAACACCTAATCACTTGCAAATCAACAATAATCAGCTATATCTCAAACCAATTCCCTCTATGAGTGTCCCCAAAATTTAAAAAACCCCTTTAAATCTCAACACGACCGCACATTTAAAATCTGCACTATTCCAAAATATGTACATACGTGCTTTTGCCATTTCTAAATCACGGAAGACTCTTGAGAAAGTTGTGCAGCCAACAATCTCTTTATTTCGCCGTACAAAATGCATTTGCAACATGAGCGCAATCGTACTTGGATTAAGTCAATCATCACCATCATAAACTCTGGTGATTTTTCCAAGAAATGCCGCCACGTCAATTTTCTCTTGCAATATTTTGCAATGCTTGTGGTGTTGCACAAATAAAAGGTTTTGCAGGTGGAGATCATCGTCATTACAAAATATTGACAAACGTTCAGGAGAAAACAGCATCAACGGATCTCTTTGCACGACTTGTGACCTCATCGAAGAGGGCTATTACCATGAGTCAAGCGGATAAAAAATAACGAATTGCTAAGTATTTGGTAAGAGATTTGATTGGTTCATGATTTCCGTGTAAGAAACTTTCGTTTGCCATATGGGAATGAGAAGTCGATTAGTCTTCGCGGTAAGCATGACCTCTAGCCTAGTTATGACACGAAAATCCTCAATTTTAATCACCACAGCAAATCATCTTTTCCAAACATAATTGCACCATGGCGTCTTACTCCCATCTGCAAACAAAATGTACCGGCGCGAATGTCTGCCATCTGCGTTGTAATACAAAAGACTTAAACGTGTAACCTGATTTAATTGAACATGTGCGCGGCAAAGTATCTTTTCCGCTGATTTACTTCCGCATCGTTGCCTAATAGGCAATGATCGTTATGTGTATTGCAAATTAGTAGCAATTTCATACTATCTACTCAATTGTATGCACTTTTCATTAGACTTAAACAATTTTTGCACGAACCAAATCTGCGAGTTTTTATGCATCTGCAAAGTGGTTTGGATGACTGGTGCCTCCGTTGGCGTGCCGGGGGCCGTCGAGGGTTTTGTAATGTTAAGCACGGAATACGTTATGTTTTTTTTTGCACAATAACAACAATATGTTTCGCTTTATCTGGATTTATGTCTATTTGTTAATACGAAAGATAAATGTAGGAGAGAAAATTCGAGAAAGTGTAAGAAATTGTTGGGTGTTTCACAAAAATAGATGCAAATAACTGTGTCAATATTTTTTTCCAATCACAACTTATTGCTAATGATTGAATTATAGTTCAAGATTTTTTGAATTTAACTCTTTGATGAGAATCATTTTGAATAATTAAATATGTATGATTCTTACAGCTTATTTTGCAAATATTTATCTACACTTTACTATCAAAAAAATATAGAATTTGCTGAAAATCATCCTGAAATTGTTCTAGTGTTTATTAAGCCCCATTTTTTTAATACTTTTGAATTGTTTAAGCTATCTCTAACTGTGGTATTAAAGAAAGCTTCATTGTGATGCATTCATTTTTTCTGATTACAAAATTATTTACCAAACTTTCAAAGAATATCATCCGAAAATTTCTTTCTAAATATTCTCAACTATTTAAAAAGAAAAAAATTATAAATAGCAATCACTCCAAAATTATTCATCCATTATTAATCAATTATTCTGATATTGTTTTGTAGCTCAAAAATCACGATGTTGCATTTTTGAATGATGCTGAAATTCTTTATTTGAAATTTTGAAGTTGACTTCATCTTATTCTGAAGTTAATTATGATAATTCACAAAATTTACAAATGAAGACAGTGTGAATTGTAATAAACAAATGCTAATATAGTTCTCAGAGTTGAAAATTGAAGATAATTATTATTATTACATCAATTTGATGATTTTTTTAAAATTCATTGTCGAAATTTTTTATGACACATGAGGTAGTAAAATGTATTATGGCAAAAAATTTCGTCCTGTAATGTTTCAAAAAGCAAGATGTAAGATAAATAATTTCAGGACACAGAAGGCAACAATAAAAATTTGAGTAACCAATAAATATAAATAAGAAACAGCTCAAAATAAAGAGCCGAATCAAAGAAATGAGACCAAAAAGCTAATATTTTTAAGGTAGGGTATATAGATGCAAGTGTGCACTGCGATTTTCAATTATTTTGCTCAAAAACTTTTCAAAAATATATATGTATAATAAATATTGAAATTTCGTAGTTTGTAGTTTGCAGGAATTTTAATTTGATAACTCGGTTTTGTTTTTATTATATGAATTACATCGTTTTCGTGATATTTTTTTATTCAATACATCTTTTAATAGTCATGCCGCCCAAAAATTTCGTTATTATTTTGATAAAAAAAAACTTTTTTCATGTTCGGGAAAAAATATATAGAACGATGAAAATAATTTCAAAATTTATTTATTCAAAAAAAAAATCAGTTTCACCCGACGTTTTTCCACGAAAAACATATTGATAAAAAATGTTGTGTTAATGAATAAAAAGCTGATACTTTAGGCGTATACTAGTATCTTATCTTTTGCTCATAATGTTTTGTTAAGACTTGCATACACATATACTGAAAGAAGTAGATGTGGAAGTTTTTTTTAAGATTTTTAATTCATTTCTTAACAATTTTCATATGGTGTTAAAATAATTTTTATAAGCTGTTATCCCTTTTAATAAATAAAACTTGTTCAATTTAAACTCAACTCAAAAAATTAATGACGAACTCGTTGTTATTTAAATAAAAAGTGCTAATGTCATGTATGTGAAAATTTTCTAACAATTTTATGATTTTTGAGGATTCAGGTTGGTTGTATTTAAGTTTTACACTTCGCACAATACATAGCTCCAAAAACTACATGAATGGAGCCTAGACTTATTCAATTAATACTAAGCCTTCATTAAAAAAATAATTTGTGTGCATATGAAAGAGTGACAATATATCTTTATAATTTTTCAAAAATTTCAATATTTGAATCAATTTTTCATGGCGATTTTGCAATTTTGTATTTGTTTTCAAAACATATCATAAAATTTATTTTAAAGAAGGATTATAATACTTTGCTAGACCAAATTGAGGCATCAACGTATTATGAGATTAAAATGTCTAAATTTCTTTAAAACTTTAGTGGCATTTCAATTTTAGTATTATTTGTTTTATGTTGCATTTAAATATCAGTAAGTTTTTCTGGCCAATACCTCAATTGACTATTAGCATTGATTTTTTTTCAAGATTAAAGAATATAACACTTTTTAAAATGATTTATTTTGAAAATGATTTATTTTCCTATCCTGGTCAATTATTTATATATTTTGTTCGAAAAAAATACCTACAAGCACAAACTTTAACCATTTAAACTGCGGTACGTTCACTCTTATTCAAGACTTTTTATTGCGTTATCCTCCAAATCAACCATTTTCAATATCGTCATCACCATCGCCATATCATCATCACATATCTGAACCCAACTGCCTTGAATTCTTGTTTATCTACAATTTTCCTTTTCAATATTTCCCTGGTCGTGGTCGTTTCCTCGACCTCAGCCTCAGACCTGCATTCTTGTGCTGTTCACCCAAGCAACTGGACTGTGAAAAGAGCGGCTGAGGTCCATTGGTGCACCAAGCATTGCAATGCACTCAAAACCTGGCTTAACTGCATCATATTATGAATTATTCGTACGCGAAAACGAAAATCTTGAAAAGTGCATTCAAGTTTATAAACACCTTAAGAAAAACAAGTCTTGGAAGACTTCAAGGCTCGAACGACCTGGAGATATACCTCGCGGGCGCCAATCTGCAATTTACCATTTTGTACGTTCTGTTGTCGAGTCTAGCCCAGACCATGCACGCAAACTTGATGGGTCTACCTCGCGTTACACCTGAGCAATTCAGAGCACAGAACCCAAACCGTGGACGAAGACCACATACGTTATTACAAATGTGTGGCGGTAAACATCACCTGAGCATCGTCTTACCGGTAGTGCAAACTTTGCAGTCAATCCACTTCTCCATGCGAATTGTATGCCAATCTTCAAATCCATAAAATCCACCATTGATTCTTTTGATTTGGCTGCACCGCCAAGACGCACGATGGCTATGTAATATGGACAAAAGCAGGCCGAGGAAGACTATCTTCAGTCGTTAATCGTTGCCGTGCATGAGTTTTGCATGTAGAGAAAGTGTTGCGCAATCTCACCTGTTTTTCTTTCGCTGGTTATGGACAGGTACAGGTAATATTGTAGGTCTATTGAATAAATTACACTAGACGACAAAATGATTGATTGCTTTTGTTTAAGAAAGTCATCAAAGGCGTCATTATGTGGCGATAGATATTAAAATTGGAGATTTAATTTCGATAGGCTTTCGGGTTTATTGACGTTGTCAATGAAATTAAAAACCTTTTTTTTGTTGATTAAGTTTCGTATAAGGAGCTATTAAAATGAAACAAACGAATCAATGTTGAACTTTTGATGGAAACGGATCTTAGACTTATATATCGTGAAGCAAAGATATAGGTTTAGCTCTTAAAAAGTCAAAAAACTGAATAGATATCCATTCGAAACTCAATTTTGAAGAGGCGAAATCACATTAGACGCGCATTAGCTGTTCAAGAGTATGCTCAAAAAGATTGACACCGATATTCGAAGTCCTTCTTATATTTTCAAGGCAAGAAGCGAAGCGCGCTCGAGTATACCGCACGGCCTATTGAAAGGAGCGATCGCAGACAAGTTGGGTGGGACTACGCAGCTGTCTTTCTATGAATCTAGCTTACTTTGCATGTATTTGGGCAGGTTTTACAAACAAGAAGATGTTTTTTTTCAGGTATCGCTGTGTATATAGGAGTAACACACAAGTCACGTCAATACTCAATTTTTGGTAATTTGTTTTTAAGTGTGTTTATCTCGTAAAGCGTTTTTTCCGACTTGAGTGCATTATATCTCAGCGAATTTTTAACCGATCTTCAAAAACCAAAGATTTTTTTAATTCTTTTTAAATTTGCCTCTAATTCACGGATAATACGGATTAAAATTTGCGATTTAGAGTTTTTTATGTCAAAAGCGCGAAAAAATGGCAATTTTTTCAAACGCGTCACAAATTTTCAATTTTCCAAATTTTCGCTCGAAATCTAGCTCATCGAGTAATTACACATATAATTTTTTTGTTTAATTTATTTGGATTGCTTTCATATTAACAATGTACACTCCAGCATGCACGGCAATGAGAGACTCGGACGACGGACCTCCATGAAGAACAGTTTTTAACTTTGCGAATTTTGATGATAATTTTTTAGAGTAGACGCAGCAAAATGAATGTTGGAATGCTTCAAAGTTTTCTAATACATTTGCAAATACTTGCGAAAACTACCTACAAGATTCTATGACCCTAAAAATGAAGCAAAATTTTAACATATTCACTCATTGTTTCACATCATTAGAGACCCTTAAAGTGTAACATGATGCTATCCTTCTTCTAATTTTGTAAGAAAATGAAGGTGAATATTCTTACATAAATATATTAATATTTCAACTGAAAGAACGAAATACAGAACACTACAATTTTTCAATAGTTTTTCTGACTCGGACTTCCATGAAATTTCTGGATTTTATGATATGCAATCCTAAGTAATCCAAGAGTTCCGCTTCTCAATCAAGGAATTTTAAAAGATTTTTGTTAAACAGCTTCTTTGATAACAAAAAGTGTTGATGCAGAACTGTGGAACAAAATTTTAATACCATCAAAACAATCATTTTCGTACAAAAAAAACTTTTGAATCTCAAATAATTGATTGGATGTGTAGGTTTTTCAAAAACGTTGCAGATTTTTTCGATTTTGTGCAAGAATAAATTTATATGAATGAGTCAGAATCATTTTTTGGGTGTCCATTAAGTAAATTGTTTATATTTTTTTGTGATAATGCTTCATTTTTTTGCTGAACTTTGTACAAGCATTCGATAGTTTATTGTATGTTCCACAAATATGTTTGCTAGATTGCTTCAGTATTTTTGCCAAGAATATTTTTTTCCTTCCATTTTACTCAGTAAAATTATGCTGTTTTCTTAATAGGCATTTAAAAAAAATATTACTTCGTCCGAAAATGATTCCAGGCCACATTGAAATTCAATTATGGTTTTTCACTCAAGTCAAGCATTTCAAATATTCCGTAGGTGCTCAAGCTTAAATTTTCAACAGACACAATAGAAGTTAGTATTGGGATCAAAATGCTAGTGTAGCAATAACAGTTCTACAACTTTAAAGTCCAATTGGTCACTCAGTAATTATGCATCATCAAGTCAAAAAACTATAATGAAATATATTTGTAAACGAAGTATAATCTAGAAAAAAATAAAACAATATGCTTGAAAATTTCAAACAAAGAATTGCATCAAGGATTTAGAAAAAAAAGTATTATTGTTTTGGACACACAATTCTTGTGTGTCTTAAATGCAACAAAAATACTCACGTTAACTGAAACTCAACAAAGAGTTGTTGAAAGTTTTAAAACAAACTTTTTCCCCGAGCAAACTAAGACACGAAATGATGCATAATACTTGACTACACCACTCACCATCATTCAACCAAACCTAAGCTAAGATATGCTTATGTAGAAACTGGGCACGTACGAGAAGATATTCACATTGCACACATTACAGATGTTGCAGCTAAACCATTATTAAATACTCAAAGAAATTCAATTTCATTTCATAATTTTACGTAACAGGTGAATGAGTAGTACTTAATAGGCGTAAATGTTGTTGTTGCATTTATTACTACCTGTACTTATATTAACTCGTACTAGCCATCAACAAAGTTGCCTCAAAGATAGTTAATGTTTTGAGTTGTTTTTTAAATGATTTAAGTTTTATATGTATGCTCTTTATGAAAATATAATAATTTCAATATCGTTTGACCTAAATAATGCATGGAAAATAAATGCAACGTGTTATCAGATAAACTTACGTTAAAGACACGATACCAGGAAATGTTTTATGCAAAAACTGTTTTATGTTGGATGCTTGGGTACGTGTCCAATAATATTGGAATTTGTAAAAGGGCTGTGTCCTAGATAGATGTTAAATATACATTTAAAAAGTTAATAAATAATTATAAACAACGTTTCGGAGTGCCGTTTCTGCTTTGATCAAAAACTTGAAGGTTTTGTTGAGTTATTTTTAATGCAACTTAGTTTCCACATTAACGGAATACTAGACAACATGTATAGTTGCTGTTAAAATGTATATATTAACGTGAAAAGATTTCAAGCTATGCATTACTGATCCACTTAATAAAAGCAAACCATCCATCAACCTCTGCATAAATAAACAATCAGAATCACCTTGCACATTCAATAATTCATTTGGAGCACATGCTCTTGAAACACGACATGGTTCACTCCCTGACTAAAACAATGATTGCATCTTTCATTCATGAATTGCATCACCATCATAATTATCATAAGATGTCGGCAAAATATCACCAATTATGTTTCTATGCTACTTTCAAAATTATTCACAAGCTTGAGAGATGCAGCAATTGTATCTGAACTTGAAAGCGGAAACCATATCCAATTAAATATATTTGCTACTGGTCATTTCTAATATTTGTTGAAAGAGAAATTAATAATAAGTAACAGATGAATTTGGTAATTGGCTTGTTTTGAAATGAAATTGCAAAAGAATTTAAGTTTTTTAAAGTACCATCTTAATGCATGGTTTTGTGGTATTTTAAAATATATCAATTAATAGATATTTTGTTCTGGCCCTAAATTTTCGAACAAAAAATATAGTTTTATTATTTCGTGTGCATGGAAATATAAAAAAACTGTTTTTCAGAAAGAATTTCATTAATTTTGCCGTAGAATATGCAGTTGTTATTCTGAATGGAATCACTTCATTCGAATTTCAGTATAGTCTTTTATAGTACGATTTAAACAATGATATTTTATCATTGTCAAATGCAATTTATTATGAGGATGCACTTCTATTTGCCATATGTTAATAACAAACAATGCAAAGTAACTATTCAAACCAGCCGTGAAGCATATGACTAAACAATTTAACAAGTCAATATTTAAAGCATGTTTTCCTACAAATTAGCCCATCAACCCATAATTCCCAAAAACAATCTTAATTTGTTTTTAATTAATCTACACACGATGTATTTCAATTTTTTCTCCAATCACTTAAATTTCATTCATTCATTCATGCATTAATTTTCCTAACGAAACATTAACGTAACAAAAGATCAACTTTCGCCATTTTTTCGCATAAATATTTTTTCTGTGTGACTTAAAAAATCCGCTTACAAGCTATGATTCGCATGAACTAGGAAAAAATTTTAATACTGTATTAATACAGATTGGCTTGCATTTTAAGGAGAACCATATAATAGAAATGATTGCAAATATAATCTGTAATGGTAATAATAACAACAACGAAATTAATGGGGTTTTATTCGGTTCGTTATGATTTAGTCTGATTGTTTGATAATATCAATAAATCTTTTATTGATAACCAAAATAAATGCTTTGCTGATTGTTGCTTTGAAAATTGCTTAAAGTTATTTCAACCAGGAAGTAGTTTTTTTCAGATGTACAAAGATCCAATTTGTAATTAGAGATTAATGATTGTTTCGAAGAATTTTGTAATGGGTGAGTGAAATTTTTGATTGGAAATATTATCTGATAGAAAATAGGTACTGTACCTTTGCTTTATAGAAATTGTTAATGTTGGCTGAATAAAATGGTTTGATGCATGAAATGTTGTTTAACAATGATTGACAATAATTTGGATTGATTATTTGTGAACCATTGTTTTTTGACTACGCCTTTTCTGAAATTATGATGTTTTGAAATGAGGTGTTGAAGTGAAAAAGTACGTACGATAATACGCCGCTTTTATTTTCATGTTTTGTGATTATATCTATGTTGCTTTCTAATTTGGATGAATAACAATCAGACTCAAGTTCAAAAATAGTGTCAAAATAAATCTGAAAGGGAGTTAAGGCGAGATAATATTTAGAAATCATTGTCATCGAATGAATATAAAGTCTTCAACTAAAGTTTATTATGGTAAGCAATTATTTGATCAGCAAAAAACCTTTGCTCTAAGAAAGTAAGCTTTATATAGTCAAATTTGTCATATTTTTTCACTTTTTTCTTTTGTGTAAATAAGGATTTCAAAATGGGATGAATTGTTTTTTAAGGAACCCTTTTTTAGAAGCAGTTTGTCAGTAAATAAATGAAGCAAAATGTAGACAAATTAAAAAAAACATCTAAAAAATATTTTAAATAAATTTTATCCAAAATATATTTAACTAGGTTTTAAGTGATGAATCAAATGATCTTTCATTTTGAGCTGAAAAAATTTAGAGATGTCTTGCATTAACTATTTTTCGAGGATTTTGTGTAGATTTCTTTGTCAAAGTCAATTTTTAATTGATTGTAAGATATATCAAAAAATGGTGGTTGTTTCGAGAAATTGACTTCATAACTAAAATAGTCTGTAGATTAATTTCAAAGATTTAGCTGGAAACGTTTCATTAAAAATTCAAATTTTTGAAAAAATGTTAGCTGCTTATTAAAGCGTCATCGGTACTGAAATAAATTGATTCAATATTTTGTGGGTAGACATCGTTGTAAATGCTGTTCAAGGATATTTTTACCTTCATTGTGTTTTTGATTTATTTCGAGCAAATTAGCGATGATTTATTAGCGCAGAAGAATTGTCTACCAAATTTTTCAACCGTTTCATTGGAGTTTCAAAGCTACTTTTACAAAATTATAGCGCACACCTTTTAAACAAATATTTTCGGGAAAATCAAAAAAAAATTCCACTTCTGTAACTCATTTTTTTGAAACAATTTAATAATCAATGTTTATCGTTACAACGAAATAATAATTTATTTCAATTCATTGAGAAAATATGATAAATTTTAGCTTACTAAGGAGATTATTTTGTACTTAAAACTTTTCGCCTGAAATTGAAATTGCAAATTTTTACTAAAGACAGCTTTTGTTCTGTAATGAAATTTTAACGAATATACCAATTTCCGGAAAATATTAAAATAATGTTAGATTTTTGACTTGACAAATTATATCAATCATTATTTGAAAGTTTTCTTCAATTTTTTTATTATTGAAAAAAATATTCGATAGCAGAAGACAGGCTATCGGCAAAGCTGATATTTACTTTTCTAATATTTTTGAACAAAAGCGAAATCGAAATTAATCACCTAAAACTTAAAGAAATCGGACATTCAAATTATTTATACCCTGAAGAAGAAAACCTGAAAACAATAGAGAGAAAATATGAAAAATCATCTGAAACCTATTGACATATATTCTATGATTTTGCATCCAAATTTTTTAAAATCATATGAATCATAGTGGAAATATTTTCACTAAGTGGCCTACAAATATCATTTCACTCTACTCATAGCATTTTTAATCTCAAATATGCGTTGTCGCAAACAAAATCTGTAATTCATGTAAAAGTTTTGATATTCAAAAAATAGCTTGAATTTATTACAACAATCCATCAAATTTTTAGCGCATTCAAATCTATAAAAAAAAGTCCTCCTTTTTATCATATTTCTATGTCTCTTTCCAAATATACTAGTTTCACGAAAATCTCACCCGAAAACAAGACGATAAACCTGTATTAAGTGGAGCAGAAAATTATAATATGATTTACAATACATACATATGATAATAAGGCAAGTATATGTATATAGACTTGTGTAAGCCGGTTTTCAAAGTAACCAAAAATAATTATCATCAAAATCACAAGATCAAGTCACACCGAATACCGTTGGTTGACGAAGATACAAATCACAAATACCTACACAAAGACACTATCAAAATGATAATAAATTAACCGAAAATAATTAGCATCTTATTCCGAAACGAGACATGCCTCCGACTCACTAACTTTTAAATTAATATAATGGACTTTGTGGCCGTAGATATTCATCCAAAATGCAAACTTGAAGATGGATGGATGTTGAAAGCAAATCGAGTTTATTTCAACATTTAATTGTATGATGAAGATGGATTTTTTTCGACATTTTTTTCTAGCTGATCCATATCGGAATTCGTTGTAAATTGCCAAATGAAATCGATAAAATTGCATTATCCTTTGGTAATATCGCACAATAATTATGATGAATGATGAGCACAATATCTTGTAAATCTATGAATTGTGTTTATTATGAAACAAAAAGGTGCCGTGAGTTTTTTCATTGCTATATAATGAAATTATTAATTAATCTGCATACATGAAGTTATTTTGCATTCATAAGGCACATATTTGATTTATTTCTTCAATTTTGGAAAAAGCAAATTCACAGCAAGCTAATTGAAATGTGTGAAGACAGAGAAAAGTGTGAAGACAGCAACTTTAAACGGTCATTTCAATATACCACAGGAAGTTTCATTGTTCAAATGCATGAGGTGCGATCCATGTTTCGTGCAAATTGATCCACATTTGCTGGAATTTTGGATAGCCTAAGATGAAGCAATATGAGATGACACTCGTATTTGAATAAAACTGTATTTACAAAGATTGAATTTAGCTGCACAAGCCAACCAATCCTCAATGTCTGTTTAACCTTTCCCGACTATTTCTATTTATATTAGACATGTAACTTTCTTCATGCTTCTCTGTTTGCGTATCTATAAATTTTCAAAGCATTTTCACAAGCTTAAAGTACATCTTTGTATGCCCTACCAGTGCCATCAACTCAGTGCATTCGTACTTTGTATCTTTTGTGCCATCGACTACCACAAATATTGCATAACCGACTAGGGCACACAAGATTTCCATGTGACGCATATATGATCGCGTAATACGGTATAGTCCGCGGAATTTCAGTTATAGATTGTATGCGTTTAACCACGCGCCAACAACATATTCATATGTATTGATATCTACCAACAGTTCATACATATGGATATTTTCAAAGAGAGGAACAATTCAAGCTTCATTGGATATCCCCAGCCGGTCCGCGATAGAGGCTTTTTAAAAAATAAGTTATGAAATTTTTTCAAGCAAAAGATAATAGTTTTCACTTTCGTTTGGAGAGTGTGATTAAACATCGACCGATTTCTTTTTATTTTGTTGCTTTTAATCCACACATGTGGTAGTGATGATATTCATGCGGGAGAAAATACAGAAGAAGATGAAGGAATGATGGTGAATTTTTTTTAAATTGATCCTGATACTTTTGATCTAAATTTTTTTATGTCATCTTAAAAAAATGATTTTATAATGAAATGTTTTGAAAAAAATCCTCAATAATTTTCACATACCAAATATCACTAGATCATAAAATTTCGAAATCTCTTTGAAAGAGCAATTTTTTTCAGCCAAATTATGCCTAATTACATATAAGACAAAATTTTGGTTTTAATAGAAAAAATATATGTTCCAATTTTATTCAAGCATTTGAAGTACTTCAAAAAATTTCTCAACATTTACTACAATATTTTCTCTCTTTTCATTTCCAGTGGACGATGCGACAGGACATTATACATCAGGCTATTTTTATGGCAACAACTATTGGATGGGATCATTGTCATTGTGTACAAGTATTCATAAATCAGATGACGATCATTCAGCGAAACATATTAAAAAGAATGATGGTCTACCATTTTCACATTCGATTGGTTCGCATGGCATTTTAACTAAACATGAAAATCCACCATTTCATCCTGGATTTTATGTGGTGAAAGTTTTGGTGAATGAATCGCTATTAGCACCAAATGTAAGTAGACAGGCTTAATTTCTTATAATTCGTGTCGAGAATATATAGGGTCCCGAAATAAACCCTAGCTTTAAAACAAATTAAAGTTAGAGACAATTTCTCCTAGAATCGTCATAAAAATAGGCTCTTCGTAGGATTTCTAGCCATTTCTTTTTTTATATGTTTAAGAAGTACGATTTGTAGAAACTCGTCGATACTTCATTGATATAAAAACATTTTTTCATAGAATTTTCATAAATTTTGGGCATATTTTAGTTTGTAAATTATGCTTGACTTTGCTATTTTATTGAGCTTGAATTTTTTGAATGTGATGCAGAAAAACAATCCGAAGTAAATGGGAAGTGTGGTTTCTGGGTGACGGATGTCATCTTCTTCAGGTGCTGTCATTTCCATCCGCAACCAGACAGCACGACCACGGTTAGGCTTGTTGATGGGTTAAGCTCGTTATATTTCAACTATTTTATTATTTGTATCCGCGAAGTATAACAACTGTCAATTGGTTCGTATATATGCTTACGTCGCTATTCTATATTAATCAGTTTTATCATGGGTTAGAACCTCCTAGTCTAGTCAACAACTTCGTCTTCTAGTGTGCTTTTGGTTAGCAACTCACTAACACTATTATTGGACATTAATGGAGGTTCTTATTTTCAGGCTTATAGCCCGGTATAACCGTGGTCGTGCTGTGATGGCGGATGGAAATGACAGAACCTGAAGAGGATGCCATCCGTCACCCCGAAACCACACTTCCCATTTAATAATATACCGGGCTATAAGCCTGGAAACAAGAACCTCCATTAATGTGCAATAATAGTGTTAGTGAGTTGCTAACCAAAAGCACACTAGAAGACGAAGTTGTTGACTAGACTAGGAGGTTCTAACCCATGATAAAACTGACTAATATAGAATCCAGAGTAGTTTAAAATTATCTGGGCTAGTAATAATTTCATCAGCTCATTGATAATGCAAGTGTAAATTGCAAGAGTATCATCTTTATACATCATGAGCTTGACACTATACAAAGAATATACAGTGAAATTTCTATCGTATATTGCAAATATTTTAAGAATCAAAATAATTTCAAAGGGGTTATTTTTAAAAATCTATCGACTCTCTGCTCAAATACATACGAAACGGAAGCATTTTTTAAAAAAACTGTGATTCTAAATTTAATTCCAACGATCATAATAAAAAGAGATCGAATTCAAACTAATACTAACCAAATTTATTTCTTTTTAGTGATTGGAATGATCAATAATACTATGCAGATACATTTAAATTTTATTTGTTTCCTTTAGACACGAACCGTCCATGTTGGAGTTTGTCTACCAGCAACATGTTCCCTGAGTGATGTCGAAAAATTGACTGTATTCTCACAAAATAACATTGCTAGCCGAGAAATGAAGGTTCTTTCAATCCGATCACCAACTAAATATGACTATAATATTTGGACTGATACAACATTCATCATTCTTATGTATGTCTTCACAATTTTCTCGTCCTTTGATTGTTCTAATCATACAATATTCCTATCAGCATAATTTCTACTATTGTGTTCATCCTATTGGTTGCCGGTACAGGATACGATATTATCCTGACCAGACGTTATAAAAGGGCACTTCAACGAAGCCACAACGACAGCTTGGCACATAGCGAAACCTCATCTGGAATCGGTTGCACGACGTACGATCTGACCGATGTCGTTCCTCATGATCTGAAAAAGGATCTCACAGTCAACATTCAATTGCCACATACCATGAACAACAACAATTCCGATGAACATTTGGCCAGCGAATGTCGGGATCCTGCTCGTGTAGGACTCCTTGCCGAAATCGTACTCTCATTCTCGGCCATCACCAATTTCAATGCAATCTGCGATCGTAGTGTGGGATCAGATACAATTCCATGTATACATGGACTACGTGCCATTTCCATGGCTTGGGTGATCCTTGGTCATACTTGTATTGTAGTCTTCAAATATTCCGACAATATGGAGCTGAGAAAAGTGGTTGAGCAGAATTTCCTATTCCAAGCAATCACCAACGGAGCATTCAGTGTGGATACATTCTTCTTTATTAGTGGCTTTTTGGTGTCATTCATTTATTTCCGCACAAATGCCAAGGGAAAATTGGAAAAACTGTCGAAGGGTGTTAGTGAAGTGACCGCCGGAACATATCATTTTCTGGGTTTGGTTGGATATCGTTTTGTAAGGTGAGTAAAATTGAGTAGGGAATATATCGTAAACACTTCAATTGATCCTGGAGAGGAAAACATGATAAATTGCAAAAAGTATATGAAAGTATATAATTGGAAATATTTTTAAAACATTTCAAATTAAACCATAGTTTGATCCCATCCAAAAAAGCTGTGATTTGTGGACATTTTATCGCATTGTACCATACATACTTTCTTTTGTATCGTATATGGAGGTCACGAATAATTTCTGAAATTACACCGATTTGGAGAATTTTTTTTTCGATAGTTTAATATTCGAATCAGTTTACGTGATGTTGCATACTATTTTTTGGCTTAAGGGGTCTACCCTTTTTAAGCAGTGTAAAAACGGGTCATTTTCAATATTTTTTTCGATAAGTTTAAATTATAAATATTGATAAAAGAGGGATTACACTTAATAAATTCAGTCTCGTAATACGCAAATATTTTTTTATTCATTTATGTGAGTTTTTATCAATGAAAATGCTGGTTGAAAAAATGTTGTAAAAACGAGACGGGTGTGCGCTGTTTATGAAATTTTCGAGATAATTGGTCTCAAAAAAAAATTCAAATAGTTTTAGGTTCAGTATGTTGATAGCTATAGCGCGAATGGGGCGATTTTTGATTTTTGCAAAATTGACAAAATGGTGGACATTTTTCGAAAAATTACGAAAAAACATGCTGTTTTTTCACCAAAAAAAATTCTTCAAATCAGAATTTCGAAAAATCCTCCATTCATGCTATAGCCGTAGTTATAAAGAATGTCAGGTAAAAAATTGGTGTAAATCGGGTTAGTAGTTCTCGAGATTTCATCAACGCGGCGTCGAAAAACATTGTTTCGAGAAAAACGCGGTTAAAGTTTTTTTCAATGAAGAATCGCGCTCAGGTGACAAATTAAGAGTTGGCCAAAAATACAGTTAGACAGCACGGATCATTACAAAATTTTAATATGATATTTCCGTATATATATACTTTCCAAAAATGCAAGAATTTTTTTTGAAAATGATAAAGAGAGTAGACCTCTTAAGAAAAATAAATGTTTTTGGCAATTTTGACCCTGCGATCCATTTTTTGTGAAACCATATTTTTGAAATTATCGGCCTGAAATTCTAACATTCCCCAAACTAAAAAAAGACTTTACTCCGACGGTAAAAAAATTGGTTCAAAAATTCATCAATGACTCATAGTTAATCCATCGAGCCCGAAAACTATGCCAACAACCTCAAAACAGTGCCAATCCCTCGGAAGCCATCAGTTACAGCATTATTAATCCTTGCTGTCAATTACCTATCTTACAAGGTAGTACATCATGTATATATCGGACAAGGTTGGCTACCAACTTTTGCCTGAAGGTCTACCAAAGTAGCTCACTTATAGCCAATCGATTCGCCCACAATTTTCTGTTTACAAACAGTAAACGCACGATATCCAATGTAATCTACACAGAGATTTGGTGACATATTGAGGCGATTGCCTGCAGGTCTAGCTCTGATTTTTGTCAATATTTAATCCAAATCACCAGACAAATGGTTGATGACCTCCACAGATCACGATCATTGACCATACAATACAGGTATGGTAATTTTTCAAAGTAATTGGATGTGATGCTAGGAAAATGACTCGATTGAAGTCAGATTAAAATGCTTATATGTTCCTAATCCAGAAGAAATAATCTTCAATGTAAAGTTTCGTCTTGATCTCTAAATAACACTTATATTACTACTTATTATATTGATTTTTTCTAGATTAACCGCACCATATCTATTTGTTCTGGGCGTTGTCGAGGTCACAATGAAATATTTGTCACAAGCATCAGTATTTGACCCGCCCACCATGGATCACATAAATTGCCCTAAATACTGGTGGCGAAATATTCTGTACATCAACACACTTTTCCCGGTAGAAGATATGGTAAGGGAATTTGGTATTTTTTTAATTTTCATGGTTCTTAAATCTTCCTCTTCGAATCGCAGTGTATGCTTTGGAGTTGGTACTTAGCCAACGATACCCAATTTTACATTATTGGAGCCATCATCCTCATCATTGGTGTACGACACTTCAAACTAGCTGCCAGTATCCTTGGAGTGTTCATGATCTCGTCGTGGGTCACCACTGCTTCGATTGCTTTTACACACAATCACATGCCCAACACAGACGATCCTCTTGCATTATTCGATAAAATCTACGACAAACCGTGGACCCGTTTAGGACCATATTTAGTTGGCATGTCGGTGGGATGGATCCTGTTCAAAACCAACTGCAAAATTCGTATGAATCGATTGACAATCGGACTAGGATGGACTCTATCGACAGGATGTTTGCTTTTGTTGATTTTCGGATTGTATAATGCGTCGTTGTCTGCTTTTACGGCGGCCGCATATAGTTCGTTGAGTCATTCAGCATGGGCACTATCATTGGCCTGGATCACAATTGCTTGTTCGGCAGGATACGGTGGATATGTGAATTCATTGCTATCAGCCACGTTCATATATCCTTTCTCGAGAGTTACATATTGTGCGTATCTAGTTCATCCAATTGTGATTCGTGGTTTAGCATTGAATTCGGATGCGCCATTACATTTAGGAACTGATTCAATGGTGAGTATTTTTAAAAGATTATTTAATGATTTCAGATTTGTGTTTGAAAATGTAACCCCGATTCGGACTGTTAGGACAATTTAAATTATTCTAGGAACTTCTAGGGAATGCTCATATATCACCGTATAAATAAGACTTACAGCATAGTTGATTCATCGTTTGTTTTTATATGATTTTGTAGCAAGTTGAGTGCTATCCAAGTATTCAACTATTGCTTCTTTTAAATTATTGAAGAATACTTGCTTGTGAACTACTTTAAAGCGTCTTAACTTTCGGTTTATTCCCGTGCAGTTTATTTTTCAATACTCGTACTATTGACTATATCTACTTTTAACTGCTTAAGATTTTACGGTTTAAGTTTTCGATTTGTTACACATTGGACTGTATTCTGAAGGAATATATATATTAAATGCACAAAAAATGATGTTTACTCGATCCTTTGCTTGAAATTTGACGGAAAAATCAAAAGGAATAGTCATCTTTCAAAATTAATAGTCATTCATTCATCTTGAATGGAAAAAATCAACGCTAAAATGATGTAAACTTGGGTGCGCTAAAACTGCATTCGATGCCGTACAACAATTTGTGTTACCATTTTTACTCTTTAAAAATTGTTAATGTAACTTTGATTTTAATTTTGCGGTTGTTAAATTTTTTTCGAAATTGTAGTATATTCTAATTTTGTAAACAAAGTGACAAATAAGGTACCATATCAATATTTACTGAATTGTTTCCTCTTTTCCAGGTGATAACATTCTTCGGACTAGTAGTCTGTTCCTATCTACTATCATTCATTGTATCTATGTCATTCGAAGCACCAGTTGTGACAATGTTAAAAATCATGTCGCCCAACCGTAAAAAGCGAATAGCCTAAGACTGAACAACCTGCTGACTAGGCTATAGAAATTATTAATTACCTAATACCTACCATTACGCTATATATTTTCTTAATAGCAATAATTGTTTGATTGTGTGTCCGAACAAAATACCCAATTGATTACATTCATAGGTAATTATCAATGCATACTTAATTCTCGATTAGAAACTAATGAAATATTTAAATATCTTATTTCGTTTCAGCGCTAAGTGTGTTTTATTTTTGTTATCTATTATCCGAGTTCAAATGACCACATTGATAGGCTGATAAGTTTTCACCATAATCATTATCTTCATTATTCAATAATGTATATTTTTTTGTTATTATTTCTTTTATTTTGTGTACTTAATTAGTGTAAAGAAATGGATGGCTCCGAAAAAAGTTCGTAGTAAAGCTCATTCACATATTTTAATATGAATAATCAAACGAAATATTTGCAACAATATTGAAAATAAAAATTCAAAAAAAAATTATTCAATGAGGACTGGGACGACGTTGCAATCATGTGTACTGAACATATTTTTTTTAAAAATAAATTATTCTCAATTAAGTTTGTTCGTTGGCGAAATTGATGTCCAAAACAAACAGAGAATAAGTTCAAATAAATACAAACAATGTACAATAATGGATCATTAAAAGGAGCTTCATTAAGTGATATTTACATAATTTGTTTTTAAAAAAAAGGAAAACATTTATCCCTTTGTACATTCTTTTTAATTATTTTATTTTTAGACATTTTATAAATATTTTTCTATTTCATTTGATTTTCACATTCATATTTTCGTGTACTATTTGTATAGTGTATTTAATTCGTTTTATTGATTTTTTTGCAATCCAATGATGTAAAGTATGTTTTTATAAATAAGATGTTTAGTGAAATAAACTGTATTTTAGAATAGCTAATTGTTTTTGATATATTTGCGTTACGTTGAGTTGTTTAAGAAACTTTTTGGCTTATTTTGAAAGCTACTCGAATTGCACTCATGGTAAGACCTGGTGTTTTCAGATTTTCCTTCAACTACATTTCGGCAATAGAGTTTTCTTGATTTTTTGGCCACATAACGAGAAGGGTTTGAAATTTTTGGATGGCAAGCCTTTCAAAGATGTATGTATATAGTTCTTAATTATTTTGCTAATATCGAAGAGTGTTATCGTGAATCAGTGTCTTCACCGATTATTCAAATTTTCAAACAAAAATCATTCAAAAATCTAACTTCTTAACGAAGTTGCAGGGATTTAATCTGATCGCTTGCCAATGGTCCTGATTCTTGATTCAAAACTTATTCATTTTTCTCGTGCAAACCATCATTACGACTTTAGAAATTTCCAACGTTTTTCGTTGTCTATTTTGAATTATAATCGATGTCTCTATACTCGATCCATTTTTTTCAATTTTTATAAAAAATTGAAGCGTAAAAATGTTGATTAAAATGTAAACATTTTTCAAAATACTGATTTTTTTATTCAAAAACAAAAAATGGCTTGAAGGACTAAAACTATTATCTTTTATTGGAAAAATCTTCCAGCATTTTTCAGAATCGTCTCTTTTTAGTTCATATTTGATGCAGGAAGTGAAATTTTGATTCGAACGTTGGAAACAAACCCAGGTTTGAAAACTATTGGATAATAAAAATTTCGTCTTCAAAATGTTTCTCAGTTCTCCAAGAATCAAAAAATAATGTGTAAATATTACTTTTCTATATTCTTTTAAATATACCCTTGGAAAAATTCCTTATCCGAGCCCAATTTTTCAAGGTGATGGACGCATGTGACACCTTATCATATTTTAGTATGTTTTGCAGTTGCCAAATCAAATTTTCAAGCTTATAAATTTGAATTTGATGCGACTAGAAAATTTGGATTATGAAAGTTTTCGAATAACAGAGGTTCAACTGTTCAATAAAATGGTTTCTCAGTGTGAGGTCATTTTAAAAACCATTACCATTACTGCGAACGAAATCAGTGATAGCTAACCGAAGCAGAAAAGGATAAATTCCAAACACATTACTGATAAAGTTAAAATCGTGGATTTGATATATCAATTTCTTGTTTTGCCGATAAATTCCTAATTCAGATTTGACTTCTAACCTTTTTCGCTGTTTTGCAGACATTACTGAGTCAAGAAAGTATTAGACCCAGTGGTGGCTTCACAAAGTGTAAGCCTGTCGATTTAATGAAAATTTCATTTTTGAAATATGTAGTAATTTATGAGAAAGCTTCGACTGGCAAACTCTTTCCTACCCGTTCTCATCTTCTTTTCAAAATGGCACAAATCCTACCAGGATAGGGTTTGGCAGACCAAGCTTTCTCATATCTGCTAATAGTAAATTAAATTTTCATTAAATCGATGAATTAATGAGCGGCCCCGTCTATATAGTAAACAAATAAAATGCACGAAGCACTGAACAGTTCGAATTAATCATGTGAAAAATTAGAATCGTTCAAATTATAGAGGCATCTGGTCCAAACTACTGGAAGTTTTCTTTCGATTTACGAAATTTCATTCATGGGTCCTAAAATAAATTCTATTTATAGAGATTTGACTATGATTTCGTAGACACCCTTGTCATCCACGTTAAATGCTTAATCCATTTCACTGCTCTTGTAATTCTTTGATGCTTTTCTGAAAATAATTATAAAAATTGCTTCAAAAATATATATTATTTAAATTTGAAAAAGCAACAACACTGCAATCCCTATTTGACTTCAATTTAATTATAATTAATCATCAATTGCATTACAATTCCATTAATTCTAACGACATAAAATTCCATAGTAGATTTATCAACATACCATCTACAAGTTTACATTAAATTTGTTTGTGTTTTGTGCGTATAAAAATTTCACAATACATTTTCAAATAACAATTGGAAAAATATAACAGATAAAAATACTTATTTAGTTATTCCATGAAATAATTTCATGAATACACAATCAATTTGTTGTTGAAAACTTTAAATGTCTATTTAAATGGTTTTTTCGTGAAGAGCATGTCTTTTATGTTGATAAACACTAATAATTGATTGTTAGCAAACAGGATTCGTTTTTTAATTACATTTATTTTATTTGAATTTTTACTTCAGCTACTGAAGATTGGACGAATTGTTACGAAAAAAAGTACAGTATAAAATGGGTAGGATTCATTCTAATTTGGAGCCCATTTGTGCAATGTACAGATCACACAAAAATGTGCCCAATAAATCCATCCCGTAATAATTTTCTAGTTACTAAATCAATCGAAAAAGATTAGTATTGCTTTTTTTCTCGTCTATTTGATCTTTTTGCTCTCAATTGGTTTTGGGTTAGCCTTTGGCTTCACAGAAGAGCTTTGCTGTTCGTCAACTTGTTCGTCTTGGAATGAAACGCCAGCATCAATTCGGCTCTTGTCGACAGGATACAAGTATCGTTGATAGAGATAAATTAGGAATACTATGTCGTCCCGGAAACAGGCAACTCGATGAGCTGTGGGCATTGTTATAATGAATGCAAACAAATCATCGATGAATGTGTTGAACGCCTTGTACATGAATGCACGCCACGGCAACGCGGCCACAGATTTCAGTTTGTAGTTGACGAACAGTTGAGGTAGCATGAACAGGAACCCGAACGCGTAGACTCCATTCACCAACGAGTTGATTGTCCACGAGTACCAGCCCTTGTGCGGTTGATATACTAAAGAATAAATCGCTCCACCGATGCACAGTGGATACAGGAGGTAGCTAAGATATCGCATTGCTTCCTTATCAAATTCTTGCGTCTTCGCTTCGGCCTTCACTGCTGCATTTTGTGCGTCTTGCTTCATGGGACGAATTCCCGTCCACGAGATGTCCAACTTCAATATCTTTTTGCATTTCCACAGCTCGATCAGGGTTCCGATTCCGCACGGAATCAATAGCAACATGGATGTTTTCTCATCCAACAGATATAGGAATATCACAGTTTGGCTGAAAGCGCGCCACAATGTGGTACGCACAGATAAGCCTGCATAGTTGTTCTTCTTCCGCCAGAATAGCACGTCGTTCTTGAAGGACAAGAAGTCGAAGAGCATCTGTATAAAAGATCAAATTTTACTTAATAATATTATCCCTATCGCTTAGTAAATCTAACTTACATGAACACTTCCCACGAAAACTGTCAACAGCAACAAATAGAAATTTGTGTCGGAGAAAACCCCCTTCACTTCGTCGATATCCTTTTTCGAGAATCCAAGCGCCATCATTGACTTCATAGCATGCTCAATCTGCAGCATAAGACGCAGTTTGCCGATACCAATGGGACTAATGTGGAACTGGATTTTCATGGTTGTCGTGTCCTTGGTCACCTCAATTAAGTCGTTGAGGCGCGATTTGAAGAAGTCGCTGGTGACGATTGGCAGGAATTCCCTTTTATTGTTGACCCGAATAAATGGAGCTGTTTCGGGTGGCAAATCCACCGGGCTCACGCTGATGTTGTCAGTAAGGATAACAACATGCGCTCTCGGGTTCAAATGGGTTACTGGTTTCACGTTGTTACCGGCGCCGTCTTTAGGTTTAATGGTGGGTTTTGCCGGCTGTGAAATAAAAGATTTTTAGTCCTTTTTTAAGCCTAGAGAATTGGACTGAGTTAAAGTTCGGATATAGCATTTATTTATCATCTTATTTTCTTGCTTAAAAGGAAACGTATCAACACATATGTTCTTTAATTTTCAGATTGTTGTGTTGCAGAGGTTGGTTACGGAGTGTTTACAGCCATGGAAATTCCCAAATCTTACCTGGTCGCCGAGCAAATTGAAGAATGCCGCTTTTGGTTCCATGTACTCCGTCAGCGAGATCCTCTGGATCACAGTGGGTCCCTCGCGCTGAAGCGTTGTCCACTCTAAAGAACTGTGGTCCAGCGCCAGGACGACGTGCATAAACAACGTCCCATTCCGTCTGGTCTTCAGAGGAATGTCGACTTCCAGTTCCCTGCAATCGAAATTCAGTTTACCAGTGGGACACACCCCAGTGACCACGTACCTTGTTAATTCATTGCGATAATCGAAGTTCCTTACGCTTGCCACCTTCTTCACTTCAGTGGAGACCGGGGAGCGTGTCGGCGACAGGAATAATGCCAATTGGAGTTTTGGATTCGACGCTAAATAGGACGTGTAACAAGGAGTGCTCGAGCATTGGATGTTTCGAAATAACTGCGCCAGGGACCACATAGAGTGCGCGCTGTATATGAGGAACAGGCTCCCGAGGATGGTCGTGATCGACGGAATGTACATTTTGCAGTGAGTCAATGTCGGTATCTCACTTCAGGCAATTCAGAAACTATCTTAAAATTCTCATAGAAATGTCCGGCATTGGCCGTGAAAATCAAAATAAACACACGTCAACCACTCGAAACGTCATGCTCTGACATCTGGCCATACTGGCAAAGCTGATTGGGACTGCCATAGCGAAGGATAGCAAAGAATAGATAGTAGACCAGTTTGCATCAAATCAAACCTGGAATGACAATTCGATTTTGAAGAAATTGCTGGCAAGTTTTTGGATCGTTGTAAGTGAATTGGTTGGCACAGCGTGCGTACAATGTCTGAGGGCTGGTGTCGTGACAAGCTGGAAGGGCTTCAAATAGAGGAAACGCGTTTGGATACACTCAACGAGATTCGGGACCATTTGGCGCAGTGTTCGTCCTCGGAGGCGTCCTTGGTCACCTCGAACTTCCTGGCGTCGCGAGAAATTTCCAGCTGCGCTGAAGGATCGTGTGGAAGGTATTCGTTTTTTATTGTACATACGAAATTATGATTCAAACTATGCATAATTCACCAGCGAGCAAGCGACGCTGGCGTGCGACATCCTTTCGATTTGCCTGTCCCACCTCGATCTGGACACGCCTAACTTCTCGCGCCTCCTGGAACCGTCGCTGCTGCACCAAAACTGGAACGTCAGACTCCTGGCGCTGAACGAACTAATCCGCGTCCTGCAGAAGCGGCCGGACATCAACACGTTCAACCAGAACATAACGATAGCTGTGATCAAATGCCTCGACGCGCCGCAGACGAACGTTGGAGCTGCGGCCATTGAAATCCTTTCTAGAGTCCTTCTGGTCTCTTTCAAAGAAGGAGCCGTGAAGGCGAACGTCCTGCAATGTCTGGACGGTTCCGATGTGGTGAGGTGTCGGGTCTATGAGGTTGCTGTTAACTTGGCTCGAACTTCTGCCGAGATGCTGGACGAGGTGGAGGTGATGCTGGCGCGCATGGTCTCCGAACTGGAAAGCAACGATATTTTGCTCAAACTGAACATACTAGAAATGCTTGTGACCCTGGCAGAGCAGAACCATGGTCTAGTCTACCTGGAAAACAAAGGGGTGTTCGAGACCGTCACGAAGCAAGTGGAGGAAGTCAATAGGAACCCTTTGGGGGCGATATTGATTCCGGGATACATGAAGTTCTTCGGCAAAATTGCATATTCCCAGCCGCAGAAGATTATCATTGGCTATCCCAACATGGTTCACTCGTTGTGCGACTGTTTGGAAAAGGCAGACGTGGAAATCATGCCAACAGCGTTGGATACTCTAGGTACTCAGTACCCTCAACCTGAATGTTGTTCATCTGCAATAACCATTGACTTTCGCAGGCAATCTTGCTCATTCCTCCCAAGGAAAAATTATTCTCGTTGCCAACTACTCTGAACGACTGCGTGAGGTGCTGGAATCGGTCGGCGGTATGTTCCGCAACTACCCGACCGACATCAAGGTGCGTGCTTTCAATGCCTTCGAAATTGTGTTCAAAACCGATGGCCAGGCGAGCAGCGAAGTGTGGTAAGTCCTTTCAGCACTTTCGCCGGCATTCAACAATTTCAAATATGATCTTCGCTCCCGACAGTGAAATAACCAAGAAATGGCATCAACAACTCACTGGCCATTCAGATTTCCGCTTCCTGTTGGAATTCTGCAAAAATCCATTCCCTGAAATCAAAATCGCTTGCCTGGCGCTGGTGAAAACGTTGTGCGCCTACAATTGGGGCATCATGGCGATCCGCGGCAGTGCCGGATTCATTGAATATCTCTTGGATCGGCGCATTGAATTCGACAAGGAATCAATGTTCTTGAAATATGAGATCAATCGCATTCTGTCGAACAAAGTGGATATGTTCGATGCTCACACGATTCTGCAGCTGAAGAAATACGTCGAGGATGGCGTGCTGTACGTGCAAGGTGTCGTCGAAGTGGCCGTGGATGGTTCTTGACGTGGTATCAATGAGTTTTTGCGATTCTCTGTTTATTATGGATTCGATAAATGATGTTTGTTGATGTGTTGTTGAGAGGAGTTCAAAAATATTTGTCTTATCATAAAATTGTGATTTCTCGAAAATGGTTACGAATTATGTTTGTTTTATTGATTTGCGTCGGTGTTAGATTTACTGTAGCTTTCAAATGTAATTTCAAAAATGAATCAATGTTAGAAATTGGTTCAGAAACGTATGAACCAGTGAGTGATTTTGAAGTAGGACTATTTAGAAGGCTTCCGTTAAAGCAGGAAATAAACATTTAGAAATGATCAACCAAAACATATGAATCAGATCTTAAGTTTTTCATTAAATTTCAAGGGTGAAATTCTAAAAAAAATGTTGGCTATTGAAATAGATTGCTATTTTCTACACAAACTGCTTTTGATTATCAATTATCACGCTTTATATAAATCAGATACATTAGTCGTAGCTGTAGAAGTTTTTTGCTTGTATTGCCTTAATAGATATGTCCTCAAATGATGTATCAGGATAATGCCACGATTGCATTGAAAAGTTTAACAGGTCGTTCGATGGAAAAAGCTAACTTCAAGGAACATTGAGAGAAATTTCCGTGTCGCGGCCAAAGCTGCACACATAAAATTGCAGTGACGACTCGAAAAACTGAAAATGAAGTACGTTAATACCCCGACTTACACTACCCCGTTTTACGCGAATTCGGAGATACGCGGTTTCTCTTTTTGATCGCATCAACGTGTTCGGTTTACGACAAGTTCGAACGTGTTCCGTGGAATTGTTTTACATACGCAGTGCACATTATTGATTTATCTTGAATTATGTCATCCAAAAGACCAAAAAATGAGCCATTTGAACCTAACAAGAAACGAAAAACACTTTTTTTGGGGTGTAAACTGAATATTATCAAAGACTTTGAATGGAAAATAAAAATTTGTGAGTTGGCAAAGAAATTTGACATATCGGAATCAACCGTCCGAACGGTTATAAAAAGTAAAGAAAAAATTACGGAAGCTGTGAAAGGCTCTCAAAATTTGAATTGAAGCATTATTCGTAAACGTCACGGTATTATCGCTCAGATGGAAACAATATTACAATTATGGTGTGATAATCAATTAAGACTTAAAAATTGTTGACCAAAACACAGTGTGCTTTCAAGCTAAGCAAATTTTTGAGAGACTAAAAGAAGAAGCTGTAGAGGCGGCCAATAATGAAGAGTTTAAAGCTAGAAACGGCTGGTTCAGCCGATTAAAAAGTCGCAGAGTCGCAGAAAGTGGAGAGGCGGCAAGTGCTGCGTCTCTTTATCCAGAAAAACTCAAGAAAATGATTGGAGATGGTGGTTACTCCAGCCAAAGCATTTTCAATGTAGACGAAACCGGTCTTTTTGTAAGAAAATGCCTAAAAGAACTTTTATTGCGCGTGAAGCGAAAACCTTTCCAGGTTTTAAAGCCGCCAAAAATCGATGCGAATGCAGCTGGTGATTATAAATTGAAACCTCTCTTAGTTTATCGCTCAGAAAATCCAAGAGCCTTAAAAAACAATTCTAAAAATTTAATGCGAAAGCTAAGGTTGACAGCTTCTCTTTTTGAAGACTGGTTTGGTCATCATTTTACTCCTGAAATCGAACGTTATTGCTTATTGAAAGCAATTTCATTTAAGGTGATGCTACTAATTGACAATGCACCAGGTCATCCTTCTACAACTCTAATTAATTTCGATCCATGCGTGCAAGTTGTATTTTTGCCACCAAACACTACCAGTTTGCTTCAACCAATGGTCCACGGAGTCATTAAAACATTTAAAGCTTACTACAAAAGGCAAACATTTGCACATCTGAGACAAAATAGCGAGCTTTCTGACAAAGAATTTTCCAAGAAATTCAATGTTTTAAAAGCTGTAAGAATTATTGGACAATCGTGGAATAAGATTTCACAAAAAACAACTTTGAATGGCGTCTGAAAAAAGCTGTGTCCATTTTTTCCACCACAAAAACCCAAGGAGAATCAGCCTCAGATTCTGAACAAATCGATGGTATAATTAAAGAAGTGGTCGATATTGCCAAACAAATTAATTAAGTGGTGTATGATGATGACGTCCAAGAATTGCTGGATTCACACAATCAAGAGCTAACAATTGACGAGCTTATAGAAATGCGTGAGCATGATCAAGACATTGGACAAACTGATTCAAACTTAACAGAAGGCCTCAGTACAATTGAAAAGAGGTTAAATTTTTTAGGAAAAATATATTCCAATAAAGAGCGTGTTTCTACTACAAAACTGGAAATAAAAAAGTTACTGGCATGCTACGAAGAAATTTTACGTGAGAAGAAGAAAAACTTAACTCGCCAGACTGCATTGTTAGACTATATTAAGCCTTCAAAATCAAAATAAATTCGATTTACGTTGTTTTATTTATAGTAATGTAAATTGTTTTTATTATCTAACATTTTATTAAACATGTTTCTTCTAAATTATTGTTTTATTTAGACTCTGGTCCCGATTACACAAACTTTATACGTATTTATATGCAAAGTTGAACCCCGACTTACGCGAATTCGACTTGCACGGCTATCGGTTGGTCCCACCTATCGCGTAAGTCCGGGATATTACTGTATTCAATCGGTCAGCGACGAGTACACATGAGCTCTAAACATCATTCTATACGATTTTTTTTGAATATCTCAGCATCAAGAGTATGTTTAGATCTTATAACTTTTTCGCGTTCACTTTGGAATATCCTGGTATAGTTGTACGTTTCTTTCAGTGCTTTCAATTCTCTATAATACATTTTGTCAGCCTGAAATAAATATAACATGTTCTCGAATTACTAGACCATTTTCACAGCCCTATGAGTTTTACAAAGATACTATGTTCACTACTCTTAACTAAGTGAACTACCCTTAGATAAAAGAATTCTTTCAAGATTATGATGTCGTTTCGGATACTTCGGAGGGATTGACCAACGCCAGGGGAAGTAGACCTTGCGTCGCCGGTTCCTTGCTTTTATCATGGTTTCAAGTCCTTGCTTAGGATGACTGGGCAATAGAACGAGGTGGGATACAGAAATATCCTTCCGGCTTCCAGACCACTGCAGTGTTTTTCAGGCAAAGGTCATTGCAATAAACAAGGCAGTAGATTGGCTGAGAAATCAGAAAATTTCCATAAGAAACCTGAGTATTTTCTCTGGCAATCAAGCTGCTATCCAAGCATTATCCAACTTGCACACCTCATCCATGATTGTGATGGAATCCCGTACACATTCGAACGTGATGTCACTTCGCTGTCAAGTAATTCTACACTGGGTACCGGGACATAGTGATATACCGGGAAACTACGAAGCGGATACCTTAGCGAGAGCTGACACTGAGCTCCAGGAGTATACACTCACATCCCAAGTCGGCCAACCTCTAGCTTCCATGAAGCAGGGATTTAGGCAGCATTACATGAAGGCTGCAAATAGGGCCTGTTTGCAGGACAACCATGCAAACTTGCCACGCACTGAGTCCCAGACGCACCAAGCAGCTCCTCAACACGAGTAGTGAAACCTTGAGTTCTATCGTGTCCATACTGACGGGGCATTGTCTAATTGGCAGCCACGCAGAAAGATTCGTTTCCTTCAACGATTTCTACCGAAATTGCAGATCGGAACAAGAGGAAGAGACAATCCATCATTTTCTGTGCGAATGCCCAACACTGTCCAGGAAACGCATGAAAACCTTAGGCTCACCCTTCCAAGACAGCCTCACGTAAGTAGCTGACTTGAACATCGGCTGCATAGCCGGGACTTCATACAAGAATCTAAATGGTTCTCATCACCCAGCAGCTAGGTTATTGTGCCGTCTCAATCTTCTGTGGTATCAAAATGGGCCTACTGTGGCCTAAGTGAGCCATATTTTGATAAAGAGGGCTGCCCCTACAACCAACCATGGTGTCGTTTCTTAATAAATTTACAATTTAGTAATCTGAAGTTGCAAATCCTATGTTATTTAAATTTCCTTTTATGCTGTAAGGACTTTGGTCCTATCCAAATTGTTCAGTCTTTAGTCTTTTCCTTGGTCATGGTTTTCATTCAAATATAACATTCTTCTAAATTCATTTAAATCAAATTTTTCAGCAGAATGATAAAAAAAAACTTAAATATCATATGAACCATCAATAATTTAAATCACCATAATCACACCAAAAATCAATCCCTCTCAATCTAAGAATTACAAATACCTATCATTCCTTCACGGCACCACTCCCTATCCTTTTGTTAATAATCCTATTCGTTTCCTTGCATCTCAAACATCCGTCGAACCGGTTCAAGTGTCGAGATAAAGCATATTGTGCATGCACACACCGCACGCAATCCAGGATGGGGCACATAATAAACAGGACTATGGCTTCAACTTACATGGTGGATTAGTGTTAACTGCGCATTGTCCTTTTGTATGATAGCCCCCTATTGCTTCGCCTCTAATCCGATAGATTTACACCCTCCGAAGAGGAAGGATTATGCATTATTATTGATAGCGGCGGTGGTAGGCGACGGTTAATAGCGTCTTTATCAGAAGGTATGAGACCATCGAGAGATGATCAATCGTTAAATAAGGAGGGGGTATAAGGATTTTTGAACTAAAAGTTTAACTAACTAATAATCTATTGTTGAATATGTAAACGGCAAGGAGGTATTTCACTTTCATTTTCTTCAAATCTTTTCTTTGGAGCAATTGATGCATTTATGATGTTTTAGTGTTTGTGGAAGATGAATTCCTTTAAACTGTACACCATTTTGAGGAGTTCGGATGAATAATATACAAAAGGATATTTTGGTGTTTGTATGCACTAATTGATCTAATTAAATAGAATAAACTGATTTGAGCAAACCATGAGTCTTATTTTTAAACTTTTTAAACCTAAATAAAACCATCAGATCTCATTCCCGTTGTTGCATTTTTCTGCAGCCTATTCTACACCTTAGGGTTAATTCACCACTTTCTTCCCGAAAATTATGTATGTATATACATATGCAAGTATATCATCCCCAAATACTCCATTCTCATCACCACCACCACCAACACTGTGTATCCTATCCTTTGGCTTTTCTTGCAGACGTTTCGACTTACGATCTCTGTCTGTTGTTCCTTCCCTTCGAGCAAAACAACCCCCATATCACTCCGATACCATCCCCCACTTCAATTCTATGGCATGCCCTCCCAAGATAAGCACCGTCAATAAATTAAGTGAGGGATTTGTAATGGAAAATTTGTTTTATATGATAATTGGCTTGGACGAAGAAGACGATCATCCTAAGGGTGGTTATGACGCTGGTGATGGTGATAGTGTGGAGTCCTGATTTTAGTCACTTTCTTCGTTGGCGGAAGGCATCCAAAGCCAGGCAAGTTGAAAAGTTTCGATGTCAGCAATGTTTATGTGTTTGGGGGGTGGACGCGGTTGGCCGCGAGGGTGAATGATGCAGAATATTATTTTTCTTGGGACGACTCATCATTTCGATTTGACAGAATTGGATTTTT
Source organism: Oxycera nigricornis (assembly GCA_963942545.1). Lineage (NCBI taxonomy): Eukaryota > Metazoa > Arthropoda > Insecta > Diptera > Stratiomyidae > Oxycera > Oxycera nigricornis. Next base: position 101,630,861 of record OZ012662.1, read on the forward strand.
ATTTAGAAGTTGGCGGTTTTTTCCATTTACTTTTTCGACTCAAATTTTTTTGGTGGCCTCTCGAATTTTTCTGTTATATATATTTTTAATGCTATATGAGATATGCCAGCGTGGGTGGTGGGAGATTCATATTGTGCTCATTGAATCCTAGTTGGTAAACATGTCGATTGGAGTGTAGATGAAATGAAAATCGTCAGCGAAGCGTTATTTATTTTTGCTTTGATGATTTATTATTGGGAAATTAAAAAAAAGTAATATGCAAGAGAAGATGGAGAGTCCTTTTCATCAGAGATATGCGAGCTCATTTGAATTTGGTTGAAATTATTTTTGAACATAAGCGGAGTGTTTCAATAGGTTTTGAAATAAGTCTACGATATGTGTCTTGAATACAAACGACTGATTCAATCCTTATTATTCTGTGTTAAAATTAATACACAACTTGATAATATATAACGTATATCTACATTGAAATGAAGGTCTAGAGTTTCACGTCAATTGAATATCGAATGCAACAAAACTATAAAAATGTTTCCCTCAAGGAAATAAGCAAAATTGTTTTCAAGTTCATAATCAATGGGAAAATACTTTCCTGTAATGTTAAAATACTGTGAAAAATAAAACTCAAGCGCATTTAATTCAGAAAAAATAATTTTTGAGTAAAAATATTTTTTGTATGAAAATATTTAAGATAAATAAATATTTTTACAGTGCAGCCACACCAATGTTCTGGAAAATGTATAATATTCATATATTTTTATAGTATGACACATTAAATTTAATTTACTCAACTTAAAATTTGCGAATTGAATTTGTTCAAAAATAAAATGAATAGAAAAAAATCATCCACTAAATTCTGTAAATTTTTTTCTTCTATTTCACTGAATAATTAGGTAAGTATATTCATCTTGAACAGAAAAGAATCCAAAGATTGACAGAGCATCAAGAATACAGTTTAGAGGAAAGAAATTCAAGCAAGGTTTTGTTTGCGATATGTAAACGAGTTGAATAACCACCAAAAATTTAACGGCAAAGCTAAGTACCAAAAAGTTGTTTTTTGGAGAGAGAAATACATATGCCAAACTATGTAAGATATAAAACACATTTCAGAGCAGCACAAACGAACGCGAACAAAATAAATTTGAACTTAATAGATTCAAAATTTATTTAATCAACAAAATAACCAAAATCTTTTGGGCGGAACAGTTTCTAGATATTTTTCTTTTAAACAAGAATAATACAATTGTTTGGCTTTTAAAATTTATAACTCTATTATTAAGGAGCTGAAATATTGGAGAAAAACTTTTTCAGAAATATAAGTCTACAATAAAACTGCTGTTTGAAGAAATGTATCTATGTTTTGATTGCAGCAAAATTCAAAATAACGGAAAGTCTGTTGGTGATGATAGAGATAAAGTGAAACTGTAACTGCGCATTCAAATTAAAACAAAATACCAAATACTAAATATAAATTTGGGGATAAATAAAAAAGGCAAAAAAATGTCCCGGCAGTTATAAAAATTTTATTATTAAATTATTTCCAATAGCGGCAGTTATTTAAAAACATTTTTAAAAAAGCACAAAATTTAGCATGCGATTGCCAAAAATGACAAAGGCCAAAAGTAAAATATACGAAACAGAGAAAAAATCTGTCGATAGGCAGAAGAACGTCCACAAACATGAACTTTTTTTAGTGGAGAACCAACCGATCAGCAATAATATTTTCCTACAGTACCTATTAAAATCACTCAGTAGCATAAAATCAGGGAACATATTTTTTTAATGGGGCAACTTCTGTTTTGAACATTGAATCGACAAAAAACGTTGCAAAACTATGTTATTCCCGAAAAAGAAGCGGAATAACTTCACCATGTTTTTGGTACTTTCTAAAAAAACAATTATTTTTCGGTCCTGCAAAGAAATCGGAAAGAAACCCAGGATAATTCGTTGCTGTAAATTAGGCTCAAAATAATTGTTTAAACAGAAAAAAATGCAAACAGAACTTCCAGCAGCTAAAATTAAGCAAATACATTTATACAGGAAGTGCGAGACAATTAGAAATAACATTAAAAATTCACTACAATAGTTTTAAGCGTTGATAAAAAAGTTTGGCTCGCTAAAACCAACGAAAAGAAAGTTTACTCATCAAAAATACTGAAAACATTTTTAACAATAAAAATAAATATGTTTCAATAACACAAAACGTTTATGCAAATATCTGTTTCATCGCATATGATTCGACTTTTAAATTCCCAGTTCTCCGTGCCCCAATTTTAACATGTTTTAAGGTCTCAAGAGTCCAAATCCATCGTTTTAAGAGAAATGTCTGTGCGTGTGTATGTACGTATGTGCGTTCGGAATTATTTTTCGTCTCGACTATCTCAAAAACCAAAGGTTATATAGAGGTGAGACCGGTTTCGCGTAATCACGTAATTTAAAACCGAATGAGTTTTCAGCAAAATCGGTTCAGCCGTTTTTTATTGAGGATGAAAAAACTGAAAAAAGACAAAAAAAATCCTTAATTTTGAAACTGTTGATCTTAATTCGTGCAGCTCCGAAGTACCTTCATAGTTATATTATTAATATTGTGTGTTTTAGCAAAATTTTGATCAATGTTGTAAAAAATTTATTTAAAAAAAAATCATGATTAATTTATAGAATTCCAAACTTATATTATCAGGTTTGGGAGAATGCGAGTAGTGACGCTAATGCAGTTAATAATTGGATATTGTTATAACTAATTAAATATTGTTATTAACAATCAAATATTATTAGTTGTAATTTGATATTATAAATATGAAGTCAATTCAGTAACGATGAAACATTCTTAATAACGAATGATTATTATAAATAATAATTAAATGCCCTCAATAATGGTTGTGGATTCCAGGGCCGAGATGGAGGATGAGGAGAAGGACGAAGACAAGGGGATGGACGAGAAGGAGGATGTCGAGGCTTTGGAAGAGGACGACCAGGTGGTGGAGGCGTCTTCCTCTACCAAAGCTTTTAAGGCTAGATAAAAAAATAAAAAAGTAATTATAATAATTTAGAATAATAATTAATAATAACATTAATTATTAATAATAGTAAATCATAATAAAAATAAATTATAGCTTTTTTATTCACCCCACTGGGAAGTTTATCGTGTGGGCCTCAAGGGCGGCACTTAGACCACATTTTTATGAATGGTAATACTAAAAGTAAAAATTTCATTAGATGATCTTATATGTTTGTAGAGTATTTGCATCCGAAAGTCCGCACAAATTTAGAGACGCACAACTTTTAAATATTTTTTTGAATCAATAGAAACTTAGTTTAGAATGAATCTTTTTGTATCTCATAATTCCGCTTGAATTATTTTCATCTACAATATCCTTAAATGATCTAAGAAATCAAGATAATTTAAGAGCTATTCCTGTACAGGATATCTCATCTTTCCCAAATGAAACAAAAATTACAGCCAGATCGAAAACTATTACCGCCCGACAAACACAATCTCAACTTAGCATTTACGCAATCATTCCAGCCACCGAAGATAATTTAGTTTGTCCGGATTTCTATTGTATTCTATTCCCGATTGCGGCGCGCACGTAGCATCAATATTCGTCCTTTTTCCGTATCAATTTGTATGGATGAAATGGTGAAGCCACTTAGCACTAATAAAATCGGAAATTGATCCAATTTCCGTTTACATAGGGAATCAAGTCGAAAAAAAGTCAAAGGAAACTAGGCGGAGTGTAACTATGATTGTTCATTGTTGTGTTGTGTTTTCTATTCACCAAGCTAGCCTGCGCAGAGCCTTCAACGTCTAGGGATCGATGTACCTTAGTAGGCATCTAGGCATGTATTTATTATGTATTGATTCAAAAATCTGCATCCTGTCATCCGAGATGCTTGGTGTTAATAGAACGATATTTGCGTCAATATTTTTAATATGTTGAGGGATGCCGATTCGATAAGTGTTTCAATTATTTACTGGAAATTCATTGTTGCTAAATTGGTAGCACACAGATTCTGACGAGGCTGGATAAAATTCATTTAGGCAAGGAATTTTAGCCTCACCTATTTTTAAAAAGCTTTTAATATTTCCAAAAAATCGCTGGCAGAAACTCTGGCAGCATTCAATCTAGCTTATCTAGAAAGAAGCATGTCCTTTGGCTACCATTTACCATCAAAACACATCCACTAACGCGTAAGTGCTGACGGTTAACATAATCTTTCCCTGGCGAATGATGAACCATCGGTCCACCTTGTCAAGAATTCTCCACGCTCTATACGCTTTCATTCCTCCACAAAATATAGTGTGTCTAGAATCCTTGAGCAAAGCACAAATATCAACCGTTACGAAACAATAAAGGCGAGAAATGAAAATTTATGACGAGACCACCGTCAGGATAATGTAACTAAACGGGTGGATTGGGGGGCGGGGAGCACAAGAGCCTGTTTGAATGGAAGCATCCCCGTGTGTCCGTGCTAGGTGTATTCCGACACTTTTTAGGTGAGGATGTTATTCGGTATTCTGACCTATAACTTCGACACACTCCCCACCAAATCCATGCCCGTATATTACATTGTTGACATGGTGGCCTTAACATTTTCCCTAGGCTTTTGATGCCATCATTTTGAGTTGCGTGCTGGATGGGAGCAGCATCAACTTGAACAGGATGCCACGCTATGATGTCGTAGAACAAGTGTAAGGAAGTCAACTGAAGTGCTATTGTTTAGTCGCGTTAAAGATGTTTTTTTCATTTGCCAGGTTAAACTGTAGGCAGAGAGTGGTGGCTCTAGTCAGGCTAGGGATGTGGTGTGAAGAACAACCAAAAGTGGAGTGTAGGTACTTTTTGTCAGTCGACTTTACGAGCAGTTCAAGTTGATGGGATACAATTTGTTGTCCTTAATCTTGGTTAGATGACAACAAACGATGACTATCACATGGATCCCCTAGTGCTGATGAGGTCGATGATGATTATGAGTTAGTTTCATGAATGTTGTGTACAAAGGACTTGATTCCATAGTGATTTCTTTATATGAAATTACAATTGTGCTAAAGAAGCTTTGTTTTGTCACATACATATGAATGTTTATGAGGCCGAGTAACATAAAAGGATATTTTTAATTTGCTACGGTGATGATTCGCAAGGGGCTCGTAATAGGAAATATATGAAACAATCAAGAAAAAGATAACGTTCTAATATTTGCAGCCTTTTTGAAGATAAAGAAAAGAATATGACAGTTTTTTTTTCAAAATACGAACTTAAAAATAACAGAATGTAATAACTGATGTCTTTTGCGATATTTCCCGAGAATGTACTAAAAATAAAATTGAAAATTATGCCAGACAAAATTTTAGTTTTCAAAAATTAAAAAAATGCAACAGATTTCATAAAATTTGATGCTCAAAACTTTTTCCACTGAAAAATATGACAATAACTTTGTGGGACATGGCACCCTCAATTTTCAAATTTTTGAATTTTTTGGAAAAATGTATTTTTTTTAATGAAAACTAAAACATATCTCGATGAAACTTTGCACATATATTTTGTTAGCTTTAAACTATATAAAAAATAATTTGTTTAATGTTTTTTTGCCACCGTCGTCTGCTACAATTTTTTGAAGAAAAAAAAACACCCAAATAATCACGGTGTGCATGATTACTGCTCGCAGAAAAGTCTTGGGAAAAACCAAAAAACGGGGCATCAATGAACTACAAAAAAATGGATGAAAAAAATGGCGGCGTTTTTTCAATAATCGATGGTTTTTGCCTTTAAAAATCTGCTGTAACTTTAAAAATTATGAACTGATTTTTTCCTCCGTTGTTCATTTGGAGCATTGACATGTGTAGAATAATGTGTTGAATTTTCAGAACGATCGAATAAGTATTTTTTTTAAAATCGTGCACACCAACTTGAAAACCGTAGTTTTGAGAAAATTGTGTTTTAAATTATAATACATTGAAAAAAACCTCACTAAACTCAATCTGTGATGATTTTTTTGTCAGAATTTTTTAAACTATGTTTTTTTTTGCTATGGTCAAATGTTTTTTGATTCGTTCTCTGCTAAACATTCTTTTTTTCGCATGCAAGACACACTCCTTTTTCCGACTATGAAATCAGAACCGTAAGGCTGCATATCCAATATTATATTGAATTCATCGAAAAAAGCACTTGACGCGCCTTGCTATAAAAGCTCACTATGCCTTTAATTAATGGATTTTACTTTCATAATATTAAAATCGTGTTTTTAAAGTTTTATGCTAATAAAATCCATCAAAAAAATCTCGATTTTTCCAAAATTTGAAAGTTTCATGTCTCCTTAAACAATTGCGGCTCGAATAGTGGACAAAATTACTGACAATTTACGAAAACATAAAAACCGTAATAAAAAATTCATCTGAACCCGAAAATATACCATTTTCTAAATAATTATAATCGTCTTTAAAAAATTGTAACTGTTGAGTATTTTCTTAAAGCAATAGTGGGAAAATTGTTCCAATAACAAACAAATTTTTCGAAAAATTTAACGTTTTCTTCAATGAGAATACCAACTTGAAAAATTCATGTTGAAACACTACAAACTATAAAATATTTCTTTTGAATATGTCCGCAAAGTTAGAATAGAAAATTCCTCGAAACATATCAACTTATTTTTCAGATAAACTTATGAAAATATCTTTCAATAAAACTCGAGGGTAAAATGTGTATGTAAAACTGCATGGAAAAATGTCCAACGAAACAAAAGATGGCGAAAGAAATTTCGTAAAAAGTTATTGCTAAAGATTTCAATGCTGCTAAATGTGTTGGTGATTTTTCCAATAAATGATAAATAGAGTCTTGTGTAATCATTGAATCAGGAATTTTTACAATAAATAATTATGATTCACATGAAAAAAAATGAAAATTGATTTGTAAGAAAATTTTGACAAAAATGGTAATTTTAATTGAAAATTTGTTTATATTTTTTCATGAGAAGAATTTCATACGTCAGTGATTAGGAAAACCTCATAAGAGTCTCGTAAAATAATGCCAATGATAAATAAAAAAACATTTACAACAATATTTTACCTTGATTAATGAATTTCAGCTGAAATTGCAATAGTTAGAACAGTACAAACTACGAAAAAAATCTGTTGAAATTTTCAAGTTGAAGATAATATCTTCACTTTTATAATTTTCGTATCAAAATTGATCCAATTCGCACCAAGTTAAGTAGGTTTATATTGACGATAGCAATTTTTTGTCAGCTTAATGGAACATTTAAGCAATTATTTGAATAATCAACTGTAACATTAATATGAAAACAAAAACCCAAATTAAAAATATTTGTGTGTCTCTATTCGTCTCCAATCTTCAATCTCTCTAATCTTTAAAATTTCCTACCGCTATTTACACCAACCACCCTCTTGATTGGTTTTGATATGTCTTTCTACCATCAACTTGGAACTGGTGATGATTTGCAAAATACTGTATTCAAGTTGACCGGCAAAAAATTCTGTTTTCAGGACTTCTATTTTTCGGACATTTCGCACACAAAAAGGTACACAACAAAACGTTAGAATTTACATATAAATCGAAATCCTTTCTGTTTTAACACTTTTCTCACCCGAATCGGTTGATTGTTATGAATCCTGAGGATTTCAAATCCAATCCTAGGATCTTCTACTTTCCATTCAAACATATAAATATGTTCGGGGGTTGTTTTTCGACACCGCATCAGAGATCCTGCTAAAGCATTTTCCCACAAACAATTTAGTACCCTTGCTATTTGTTTGATTTGCCGTATGTTTTTGTTCGTCAAGGATGTTGGTTAGGTGAAAGTTATGTTTATGGTTTATTGAAATGCCAATTTTTGTGCTGATCTTTGCCACTTTTTTTGTCCTCTTGACACTGTCGGGTTTTTTTTTCATTGGCACCGTATCCTTTCAATAGATGACATTTTATTTTATTGGTGACTTTTTAGGATAGATTGGGGATTGGAAAAGGTTCGAGACAATTGACTTTCTAAACTAACTTTTATTTGGTAGTCTATGTTCTTATTGTTTCCAGTATTATATACAGGAGGCAGGATAATATCGCGGCAGAAAAAGGGTTGTATGGTATTCTGGGCGGTGTGTTTTTCTTCTTCCAACTGGCTGGAGGGCGTTTATTGATGGCCCTGTGCTACGGTTGCAAATTTGTAAATTGCTACCATTTGCAATGAGGAGGGTTGTTTCAGGGAGAAGCAAATCGAATTTGAATTTCAAGATGCGGAAAGTGTGAAATGACCAAATCATTCATTTTGTGGACGAATCAAATTTTATTGGAATAGATTGGATTGGATGGGAAAGCGTGGTGTTTCGGAGGATTTGGGTTCTTGATGAAATTATAGGTTTTTCATCCGTTTTCTGCACACTCATTGTAATAGGAATGCAAAACAGGTTGGATGAAATGAAAGATATATTTATTTTACTTTCGAGCTACGTGATGGGAATAAATAAAATTTGCTGGTTCATCATTGGAGTTTTATTCATCCGAGCTCAATCAGAAAAGGAAATAGATGATTTTCACAGGGGTTCGAATGGCGCGTGAGCAAATTTTATTACGTGGATAAAGTATGTATCGTTGATGCTCAGAGGTGATTTATTCTATTTAACGGATAGTAACAGTGCTAATTAATACAGTGAGTATCTTCTTGTAGCATGGGTCTTCTTAATTATGGCATCCAAATATCCTCATTTCTCTAATTAGTTTCCTACTAGTAGAACAGATATGCATTCAAGCACAGTTTCACTTCCACGACATTCACCAATTATTACACAACTCAAGCAAATAATGTTGTTTCCTCCATTAAGAATCCATTCCACAAATATACCTACTAATTAACATTTGCTTCACAGTCTCTTAAATGTTCAATTTAAAATTCCAAATTTTATTATTTCTATAATGATGTCACTATCAGAATTTCTTTCGCCTTATTCTTGTGGCTTTCCCAACGGCAGGCGTCCAACTTCATTCCCAGTGCCGAATGCCAAGGAATCATGTAATTGAGTCAACACACTAATAACCTTAATAATAACTTGCACTTATGCGTCCACGCACGCTCAAATGTGCATATGGATTCACATAAGGTAGGCGTTTGACTCCTTTACTGTTTTTAATCTTTGATAGTTGAATTAACGGCAGGTGCCTTACGGAAAATTTTCTCGGTGGCAATTTAAAAGTTTATGTAAAAATGAGTATCGCGCTGACGCCAACATGATGGTGATTGGTATATATGCGGTTTTATCACGTATCGCGTTGATAATTACGCGACAATAACCGTTAATAGATGATGTTATTAAAAGTAATTTGTGTAAAATATATGATTGTGATTATGATTAGTCCATATTGACCGGTAGCATGTGAGAGAGTATGGAAGGCAGTGGTTTTCAGCAGATTAAATCTTTTGATTTATTGTTTAAAGATGTGTTCCCAATAAAAATTAAATTAATAAAATAATTTAGGTCGCCTATATTAGCTTCTTAAAAATCCATCATTTGATTATCACTGGCCTGTTGAAATCCCTTATTCAATATATATTACATTTAATTATCATAACATCATCGGCAACCCGGAAACTTTTTGTTTTAGTCCGAAAATAGGTAACAAAAAAAGAAAATTTCGACGAGCCTATAAAAAGGTTTGTGCAGATGCTTCTAACAGATGATATGTTATAGACGTAAAGAATAAAGCTTCACTATCATAAAAATGTGTGCCTAATGTTAGAAGAGGGAGGGTCAATAAGTCCTAAGAAAATACCAGATGACGTGCAAAGCATGACACGATATTCTTTCCATAGTAAGCGTCACTTGTAACTAGAGTGCTATCAAAGTTTAAGGCAGATCCTTGAAGTAGTTTCGTTTTTATCGTTGACCAAAGAGAACAACTTTTGTTTGTTTATAACAATGGAGGAAATTTAATGGGAAGCGTGGTTTCGGGGTGTCGGATGGCATCCTCTACAGGTGCTGTCATGTACCATCCGCCACCAGACAGCACCACCACGGTTAGGCTTATTGATGGATTAAGCTCGTTGTACTTCAACTGCTTTGGATAATTATTTTTATCCGCGAAGTATAACGACTGTCAATTTGTTTTTTCGTATATCTGGCCTACGTCGCCCTTCTGTATTAGTTATTTAGCATGGGTTAGAACCTCCTAGTCTAGTCAACAACTTCGCCTTCTAGTGTGCTTTTTGGTTAGCAAGTCACGAACACTATTATTGCAAATTAATGGAGGTTCTTAGGTTCCAGATTTTATGCTGCACCTGAAGAGGATGCCATCCGACACCCCGAAACCACGCTTCCCATTAAATTAATTCATCTTTCAGGACGTCCTATAGAAGTGAGTATACTCGAAATGATCGACAAAATATATATTTAAGAATTGAATTGCGCGAAAAAGTTCGGTATAAGAGTATCAAAAGACACGGGTATTTCAACTTTACATGAAAAATTGGATGTATAAAAAAAGGCCGACAAGGCTATGGCAACAGTTTTTTGGGATGCACGTAGAATTATTTTAATAGACTATTTCCAAAATGTAAAACCAATCACTGTAGATTATAATGCGTCGTTAATGAGCTGGGTGAGTGAAAAATTAAAGGGAAAACGGCCTCATTTGAACTAAAAAAACGGCAATTTTCCAAAATCATATTTTTCTGATGGCTTATAAAATTGGAGGGGTGCTTAGAAAAATGTATTGATCTAAAAAGATATTATGTTGAGAAATAAATAAAATTACCATAAAACTATTTTTTTCTGAGGACTTATTGATCCACCCTCGTACTTTAAATATGATATTGATAGAACTTTATTTTTTCTAGCTTTCCCATTTATATAAAAAAAGTTTATTTTCTTACGACAGTTTTTATCACGTTTAGGCTAGAGTATACCTAACTAAAAATTAATTATTTAAAGTCTATAGTCTCGTTGGTTCGATATAAGTTCTGATTGATTGATTGTTATGCCTAAAAGTACATGAACTTAGTTTTCAAAACCACAAACTGTCCCTGAAATCAATATCATATTTTTATTCTTAGTTTATATCTATATAAAATTTATGATGATTATTCACAAGCATAAAAGTTTGAAGAGCACTGTTTCATGTTGCCAGGCTCCTTTGATTTCTCAGTGCATTTAATTCAAGTGAAGATATCAAAACCGAAATAGTTACAAGGCAACCAGTTGCACATGAGACATTCACTGAGAAATAGGACGTTAGTCTTCCAAATCAGATGCTACGATCATTTGCTCGCCAGCTAGCTTTATACTGAAATCAAGTATATGTGATATTTCAAAACATATAGTATTTTTCTGTTAGGATGTACCCTAAAGCAACATTTCATAGATATCTTCAAGTTCAAGGTAACATATTGCCATGTGTCCTTCTCAGTACCTATTGCACATGGTCCAAGCACACAGTACGTGGCATGATTAAATTATAAAGAACTTAGAGCCATATTCGACTCATTGGCGAGCCTCTTAAATTAACGACGTCGGTTGAACAAGAAGTAACGACTGATCTTGAGATGGTTACGATGATGATTATCTGGCGACCAAGATGAAGGTTATGATCACAGTAATCGATGATGATGATATCCCATATAAAATCATCATAGCTTCGATGCGTTTACAACTAGATGCAGCTAAGATAGTCGCAAGCTTGGCTAATAATGTTATTGGGGTATAGGTCTATTATATTTAAATTGTCGCTAATAAGATTTTCGTCTCTGTGATTATTTAGATGTGTGCCCTTGGCGATGGCAAAGTAAATTGATGTTTCTTTTATCAAAATGAATATGGTCAGATCAGTCAATTTCAAAGCAAATCCGCTTTGATATTCACTTTCTAGACATTTTTACCACTACGTTAGATGTATTAAATTGTAGATTAAACTCTAATACAAAAAAAAATCTTTAATTTTATCTAGATTAAATCTATGTGCTCCTCACTGATAGCATGCACGCTTTATCTGTTTGAAAGTTACAAAAAATATATATAGTCGAAAATACCTTTTGGCTGAAACCATAAAGATGCATCAATTCATTCATTTTATTTCATTCTATATAAAAATCTGAAATCGAAATAAAATCGAATCGGGGCTATTTTTGATACAAAATCGGTAAAAACATTAACAAAATGACAGCAACTATACCCTAAACATTGTCCCATAGAAAAAAATTGTATACACATTGAACAAGGTGAAATTTTATTCCTCGCATCCTTTATCACTCAATGGACCAATGCAAAATGATGATTCTACTGTTTTGTTACGTAATCGTATACCTTCAACCTCCTGTATATATCCTGACGTGAAATAAAAACCAACGGAAAAATGAATATTGCGAAGAATATCATACACTATCTGAACTGTGAAGTGTAACTATATTTTCATAGTTGGATAAATTCCCAGTGCAAACGTACAAATGCTATATTATCCAGCTACATATTGGATAGCTTCAACGGGAGGCCAAATGGAGGAGAATTCTGGCTCATAGGTGCATGTGAAATGGCCACGTCTCTATAAAATGTCCTGGCAATCATAAAAATAATAATGGAACCAAATGGATAGGCACATTCGATATCTATTCGGTGAATCGAATTTTTTTAAAAAAATATATAATAAAAATGAAATAAATTCGCTGGTAGACATGGTTCAGAAGCTTTTTTTATATTCAAATGTGTGTGAAGGGACAATAATGTTGAATTTCAGTTCAAATTTTTTAATGTCTTGGAACTTATTCTTTCTAGGCTCTGTATTAAGCACGATACGTACTGTATTTACAGTTACCTTTGTTCATCATTTGTCTTCACATCTTTACTAGTTGCAGTAAATTAAAATTGAACAAAAATAGATATCAATCGCCTGCAAACAAAAAACAATACCGACTAATTTTATTCCATTGAAAACTGCTTTTAAGTTCTAAATACATAAATTAATTTTGTGATTATTAAGATCTAATTTAATAGTAGCCTCTTTTTAACGGAGAGCATTCGCTAATAAACTGCAGAAAAAAAATTCTAGAGGTTTAATAGTAGAACTGCATTGAACACGACTTGAACTTTCATGAACACGACTATGTATAGTAACATAAGACAAGGTTTAAATTTGGGGAAAAAATATTGTTAGCTTTCAAAAAAAATATGGTCAACATACCTTCAGACCTATATTTTCTTTTCAACTCTGAAAAATTACAACGACTACCGATACAAAATTTGTATGTAAAAATTACAAAAGTTTTCATTTTCTTGGAGTGAAAAAAACAAACCAAAGACCAAATCGTAGAAAGCAATGACTTAAGAAGTTACATAGGTCTTAAAGGAAAATAAACAACTTTTTTAAAAAATTGTATTTTAAAAACCAAAAATTTTATTAACTTCCCAGTATATGGGAAGTTCTTGTAATCGCCTCGAAAATCGAAATTGAAATTTTCAACATTTCTTTACGTTTTGAGGTCTTACGAGTATATTTTAAGTGTTTTTAGAAAGAAGTATGTATGTGTGTGTGTGTGTGTGTGTGTATGTACGTACGTCCGTACGTAAGTGCGTTCGTGGACAGTTTTTTCTACGAGCATAACTCACGTAAACAAAGTCCTATCAACTTCGTTAAGGTGTCAATCGAAGCATCTTTGCAATTTTAAGAGCTGATTAGTTTTTGAGAAACTTCGGTCGAGGGGGTTTGCTGTTTTCACCCCTTGAAGGTCAACCATGTTATGCACTATATCTCACGAACCAAACATGCGATTTTCATCATTAAGGTGTCAATCGACGCGTATTTACATTTTTTTGAATCTATCAAATTTTTTAAAAAATCGTTGAAGCCGTTTTTTAATTTTTTTAAAAAAGTGCAAAAAATTAGGGTTTTTTTCAAAAACACAAAATTTTTAACTTGATTTTCAAACCTAAGTAATCAATGTTTATATTATTTATATACTCCAAATAGTTTTTGTGAAAAAACCAGCAAAAGGTTTTTTCATGATTACAAAAAAAAAAAAAAAAAAAAAAATCATTAAACGTTCAAGGTCATTTACGTCATTCATTATATCTCGAGAACCAAATATAATCTTTCCATCATTAAGGTGTCAATCAACGCGTATCAACATCTTTATGATGTTTTTATATTTTAAAAAAATCGTTAAAGCGATTTTTTTGATTTATTAATTTTGTTTGGAAAAGTAGTGTTTTTTTCAAAAAAAATTGATTTTTAACCTGATTTGCACATCGTAATAGTAAATGTGTATAGAATTTATAAACTTTTATCAACTTTTGTAGAGAAACCAGCAAAAACTTTTCTCATTACAAAAAAAAATAAAAAAAAAATAACCATGTAAAAAGGGTTCATTCGAATCATTATACCTTAAATGTCTTATTCTTAAGACCTTGTTGTAAAGTCAATCAAAGTTTATTAATATTTTCAAAATTTGAGCAGATTTTCAATAGTCTTCACAGCACCATGTTTTAACTTTAATGAAAAAACTGCTTTGAAACATGTCCCCCCTCCGATTGATTCGCGTGAATAATCAATCAAACCAATGCACCGAAATCCTTACGTAATCAATTGACGCTCGCGTAGATGTTATGATTAATATTAAGTCATTCCAATAACTTTTACGAGAAGTTCATTTTTATTATTTGAAGTTATATTATTTCCATAACTATTATTGTGTTTAATATTTTTAATATCTATGTAGATGTTACTGGGAAGTTGACCGTGTGGACCTCATGGGTCGCACCTCACAGCTTCTTTATTTAAAATTTACACACATAAAAATTTAGCATTTTAAGAAAATTTCAGCTAAAAGCATTGGAAATTGTCAATTTTCCTGCAGTTTTCCTCGTCCAACCTTTTTTTGCGGTAGGCAGAATATTTCGGTTCAGGTTCATCTCAAATCAAAACTTCAAAAAAATTCTTAGTTTATGCCCTTGGCTCGTGCTTGAACAAAGGAATTGAAAAAAATTAAATTTGAAGTTTTGAAATGGATTTGAACGAATTTTCGTCTCGTATTTTTTTACCATTTTTCCGATTCTCATCATTTTTAAAATATTTTTTTTTCGTATAAAACAAAAACGAGTCGACCGAATGAAAATCCCTTCGTTCAAGCACGAGTCAATACTATAAAGAGGAACTTTGCAAAGTTTCAGCAAAATCGGTCGATTCGTTCTCGAGAAATCGTGCCTACCGCACGGAAAAACAAAGTTTCGAGAAAAACGCGTTTAAAGTTTTTTAACCGCGATTTAATGAATTAAAGTTATTTTTAAGCGACTTACATCGAGTCGTCGATTCCAGGTCCACACAGTAATTCGTTTGCCTCATTCGCGATGTTTAGAGCATCCTTGTGATGTTTGATGAAAAAGAAAGAAGCTGTTTTAAAAATTTCGATAATTTTTTTGAAAATACAAGACCTATGTAACCCCTTAACACTGCTTTTGAAGCAATTAATTTATCGTTTATTATCGTGCATATCCAATTTCGAGTAGACCGAATCATTTTTGACAGGTTTTCTCTATTTAAAAGATTTTGCAAAGATATCTTTTTAGACATCGAGTTTATTGATATTTTTTAATAGAATTCAAATCAAAATGCCTCGAAATTTTCAATCTAAATTTCAATAAAATCAATGTCTAAAACTTTAAGTTTGGCCAACTTTTCAAAAACATCGAATAAAAGTCAATTCACTAGAATTCGGATAGGCACGAAAAAAAAAACTTCAAAAGCGTAATTCCCTTTATCAAAATGTTCTCACTATTTTAGAATAAAGAAATTATATAACAAGAAAAAGTTATAGGGAAGCTAGGCCAGTTCCACTCTTTTGTGTTAAAAGTGATCCTAATTTACAGCGTTTACACATTTTAAAAACCTTTGACTTGATAAATATCTGTGATGAAGCGGCGGTACAATCAAAGCCAAAACTGAGTTGACCAGCGCCAAAATTTTTAGGTTCTGGAAAATTTTTTACCACACACTCGAAACAGAATAAACATCACAGATAAAATTTATCTAACAGGGTATATTCTAGTGCTGCGGTTAAACCACCAATTGAATGTAAATCATTACTAGGTTTACATTATATTATGTCAATTTGAAAAATTTTAAAAATTAGAATAAAGTAGTAAAGTACAAATAACATTCAAATTTCGGTCAATCATCAAAGAAATATTTACCTTAGCTTTTTATTCACATATTTATTTACTCCAAAAACCATCCAATATTCTAATTTTATCAATAATATACGAATCCCATTTAATTTATGTAGTCTAATTGAGAGCCTCCACACCAATCTAAAGTCACTTTATACTCTTACCACAAATGCATGCCTGTTTTCCATTTGGAAATGTTCCATACAACCCACTGAAGTGTAAAACTCCAGTCAAGCCAAAGGACTCGGTAATTCACTAGGATTTAATTTAAATTAGTTTCGAGTCCCAAAACAACCGCCCATTGCTGCTTCCCATCCTTATGTCATGATGCCATTTTCATTGAAACGTACTTCTTTCACGTTATATAACGATGGGCCTCTTCAAGTCACCAGGACAGCAAGGAGGTGTTATACGATAGAAGTTGGTCTACCCAAACCTTATTGCCATTTATATACAGAACATGAAAGTGGTTGCAAGTTGTGAGATGGAAATGTGAAATGTTACCATTTTGCGAGAAATTTAAATAGATAAAAGTCAAATTACGCAAGAAAACTGAATACAGAAACTCTTAAACAAAATTCAAATGTGAAACTTCGAGATCCTGAACACATATACAAAATTTTGCCCCAAATTTGGTTTCGTCCTTTGAGTAAAAAAATAAAACCAGCAATCTGAAATTCAGAACGGTAACTATGTTAGTTCTCTCTACTTTTGCTTCTTGTGCCAGAGGACTTTTCTTTATAAGCGGTTTTTGAAAAATTACCTTACATTGAATACAACGTAGCACAGGTAATGATGTTAAACAGGAGTTTAAGGTAAAAGTGATGACAAGAAAAATGACTTTAATTTGTGGACAGTGTTTAAGTTGTCGCCTGGTCTAGTTATCTTGTTCACCTCTGTCTCACGACAGAAAGCTGAATAGCAAGAGTGATTACAGGTGTAGTTCTACCAGAACCATGCAACAATATAATACAAAAGGACAGACAGGAGAATTTCTCATCAATATCGATTGACTGTGAATACCGTTTAGTACAGTGTACAGGTCAAGAAATTATACAACGAAACAATTTGTTAAAGCAAACTTACAGCGTAAAGTAAAAAAGGCGAAGCAAAAGATGAGACAACAGGAGCAGGAATCCCTTAGCTGATGCCGTGATGTAATTTGCATTTTAGCGGTGAACAACGACAACAACCAGAACATGGTTTCCAGCAAGGTATATAAACCAGAATAGGTATGATTTATTGCCCTAGGATTCGGCGCCGAGTGACGTAACATCGCACATACACGCCCAGTAGTGCTGCCATCCTGTTTAAAAAATAGATTGAAAAATATTTGGGCAGCCCTGTTCACCTCATTATATATTTCACAATAGACATCTAAACAATGGTAAATGCTACATACCAGAGCTAGTGTTAAAATTACATGCTATAAAATGAAGCGGAGAGAAATATCAAATCAATTGAGCGTGTCAGTTGTTTTCATCTAGTTAGTTAGCAAGACAATAGAATCAATTTTTAACAATAAAAGTAGGATTGTAACTGTTCGACTTTCAGGGCATTCATCGCCAAACCAATAACAGTTACAACAAATTTTATTCGACAACTAATAAAGGATTTCAAAATTCTCTATAATAAACACCGCATCAAGAGCATAATTTTATATAGCGTAGTTTGGAAGTGATGTTGAAAAACGTAAAATGATCCAAAGTGTCGCTATACAATTTGAGTGAAGTCTCTGAAAATTATATTTGATTTATATATTATATACAGTTATATACACTCATCACTTTCTAACTATGCTAGATAGCACTATTCTCTTGGTAAAAAATGACAAAACAATGACATATTCGCAAGAACTACATTCCCAGTCGGAAAAAGAAAAAATTGGCTTCATTCAAAGTGTGCATGAAATCTCACTTGGGTATATTTGGCCACGCCCTCCCCGCCGGATGACGTAACAACAGATCATACCAATGTAGTTTATATACCTTGGTTTCCAGCATGGCTAGGCAACACCTTAGCCTGGCGACATTACCAATAGCAGTCCACAAGACGGTCACGTATGACGCATTTTTCGTAGCAGTACAAAGTTTTTGAGAGGCACTGTATATTGCAAAAGTTGAAAACATTCTAAAGTGAGGATTAAATGTGCTTGCGAGTGAAATGGTGGTGTAAAGGGCGCATGGAGTAGCGTCGAAAAAGAGATTTTCAAGTTTCTGAAAGTCTGTTGTGGAATATAATTTGATAATTTAGATCCTGGAAAATCATTATGTCGCGGCTTGAATGTGTCGAGGACATACAAAGTACAGTTCAAAAGCGTTAACTTTTATGAGGATGCTATTCAAAAACATATCATGTGTAGACATCACGTAGATGGGACGAGAGATAAGCAAAGCATCTGCAAAACGGATTAACATTTATTTATTCGGGAAGTTTTCAAGTTGGTGCATGAACTTTCAATTGATCCTTGAATCATTAATTTCTTTAAAAAAAATATTGTTAAAGTAGTCTAAATTCATGCTATCTTATTCTATTTAACAATAGTGTGTGTTTTGTATCACCTCACCCAATATCACCCTACTACGCACAAGTCCTCCGATTCCAACTTAATTAATGTGTCATTAAAATGTCCTTATCACGGACCGAGCATCTCTTTCCATCTCTATTTACACCACAGTTACATCCTTGTTGACATTGCCGATCTGATCTCATCTTTGTCGATAATAATCAAACAATGAACATACGACTGACTGTGAGGACCTTGCGTCCGGGTACCATTCAAATCTATTCTAAGGACCCCCTGCTGTTCACGTACACACAAATCAGAAGAGCTGACATTCAATACTACTTGTCTTTTTTCCAGAATCTTGTTGGTGATGATGATGATGATGGTGAGGAGAATATTGCGATAGTCGGCTGATAGTTTTGGTTGGACGTTATTGTTGTGCAAATAGAGGTCCTCGTGTCGTGTGATTGCAATTCGTGATTGTTGCAGTACGCGTCAAATATTGTCGTAAATCAGGAATTTGATACTACGTTTGCTCACACTCTTGTGGCACTGAACGGTTCATACATATTGTGGTAAGGAAAAGCTTGATGATAGATTTCGAATTTATGATATCACGTATCAAATATTTCTTTGCTGGTTTTGTAAAAATTGTATTTGTAGTGGAAAAGGTTGAAATATTTGAGCCCAGATCCATTGAATAAATTTAAATATATATTTCAAAATCATTCCAGAGACGTGATATGTAAAAAGACGCCAATAAGGTAAAACTACCAATAACAATTTAATGTAGCAGGGCTTCAATGTCCTTTAAATGGTAATAATGAAAAGCTTCGGCTTCTTGGACGCAATACTGATAAGCTCACAAGTCTGTCAAGATTTCTATCGTCTCATTGACAATACCATACCTAAAAAAAATCTGCAGTCTTTTTCTCTAAATACCATATATTCAATTAGCTTAACGCTGCTGACTTCCATGGTTGTTTTTTCAATTTCCTTCAAACTGATAGTATACGTGTACTTTTGCTATATATTAATATGTTGCTTGACATTTTTAAAATAAAGCAAAACTTGTTTTAGATAACATTTATATTTGTATTGAATGTAATTATTAGGCAAGTTTGTCCCAATTAAAAAAGTTACGGCGGAATAAAATACACACTTAATGTGCAGCCTAGATCACTTTGAAACTTAGAGTGCTAAAATGCATAAATGCGTAAAGCTAGTCCTATTGTCTTCGCAAATAAACTTCGCTGTCCCAAGCCAGTGTAAAAGAGGAGGGATTCTCAACGATCCTCAGAACAACATGCTTTCAACAGGATGCTGAGGTGAAGGTGTGACGAAAAATCGGATGGCATATTTTTAAATGATGATAATGGTAGCCCTAAAATACGGCGATCAATCCGGAGCTTTGGTATGGGGCTCAATTGAAGAGGTTGTGCCTGTGCTTCCTCGAAACCTCACCTTGCCAGCAGTGGAAACAACGCCAAGCGTCGGCTAAGCCATGGCGTACAACGAATGGCCAACGGTCAGCTGCCAGTGCTGGCCCAATACTGGCTGAGTTCTGGGTGACTGCTGGCCCAGTGCTAACCCCCAGCATTGAGCCAGCACTGGCGATCGGCACTGGTGATCGGCACTAGCCCAATGCTTGAAGCCATTATTGAAATATAAAAATTCAGGATACAAGCAGAATGTTAAACGATTTGGAGGAAGTTCAGTAGTGAGCTTCAGTGCAAGATCGTTATATTAATAAGAATTGCTTAGTTATAATGCGAGAATTTATAGTGTTGCATTAATATTGAAATGTAAAGTAAATGGCAAAGAAAACATGTCAGAAATCATTGCATTATTTGCAATTCTTGTTGAACTCATAGTTCATATTGATTGAACGCATAAACGTTCATTCTGCGGGTGTAGGCTGTACAGTATTCCTTTTCGTAGTCATCGATATTTCGAAGAAATGTGTTGCAGGCGAAGGTAAATGGCGTGAAGGTCACACTATTCTTTGTTCTTAGAACGAACACAAGGTAGTCTCCCTAGCACACAATTTTTCATTATTTATTTTTACACCCGAATTGCGTTTTACAATAAGTAGAAGTGTCTCTTGAAACCAAACGAGTATGGTTTCAAGGGTCAAACTAAATTGAATAATTTTCAACAAAACCAGAAAACGTTTAAGATGATTTTGAATTCCTTTTTGAAGCGTAAATACAGCGTCTTCTTGCATGAAAAGTTTTGTTCGATTAAATCAAATTTCATCAATTGAAGAAGTTAACCATAGTTTTTTTGATAGAAGTATTTCCTTAATAAAGAGTATTAGAAAATGGCTCCTGGTATACCTATGTATGAAGCTAAAAAACGAGCAAATTTGTTCTTCAAAGTTTGAGTGGTTTCTACATAGAATGAAAGAAGATCAAGGCGACGTTACGTATGAGAAGAAGCAATAAACCGTCCAAAAAATAAGATGGAAATCATGCATATGGCTATTTTTAACACAACACCAATGGAAGCAGGTCGACTTCAAGTTTTAAGTAGAGACAGAAAGCGATATGCAAGAGAGGCTCATCTTTACCGTTGACCTTAAGCTTCTCGATGTTTATCACTTTAATAATTTTTATCACTTTAATAATTATCTACGTCGCATAAAATTCTTTCAAGCGCTTCTTGACATCTCTTCCACCTTTGCTTAAATTGTTCTCTCTATCACCTGTAATTTATTCATAATTTCTCCTTACCAAACAATCAAAGTTCAAATTTCTTTGAAAATTCAAATATCTTGCGTCTCCATTTTCCGAAATTATCTGAGGAGCTTAAAATAACAACCAGCCAAACACTAAGCATTCTCAACGAGACCTCATCACATAATCCACTTAACCGCACATTTAGCAAAACTGATTTGAATACAAAAGACATTTCTATTTACCCGATGGAGATTTTGCAAACCGTCGCCATCACCACCACCCTCGTCAACTTTCTTACATCGTCCTTGATGCGAGTCCGCGAATGACACCGAGTAGAACATTATGAAAATAAGCTCATGATGGAGCTGATGTGATTTTGACCACAAGTTGAAGTGAAATTGATGTAATTCTGAAAGTGGTGATGCAATCAAGATTGGAAGTTTTACTAATTTTATATTGTTGCTTATGGGAGAGTAGATACTACAAAAAGCATGGTGAACTCGATTTTTCTGTACAGGAAAATGTGTTTTTTTCTGGAACTCTCAAATGTAAACCACTAGCTCCTATCCTAAACCGTCAACATTTGATAAAGCCATCAATCAAAGAGATGAGATACCAGACCTGAAAAGTCCTCCTGAAGATCCATCGTCCTAACAAATTACCCTTGTCTCCGACACCTGTGAGAATGGAATAAAATCATTTTACATTTTTTCTATCAACATTTCCTTATGCGATATTTCATTTTATTCTGAAGCACTTTTTCTACAACCAACATTTTGCTGCCGGTCTTGAAAATCCCGATAAAAAGAATTAAGCCCTCAAATGTCATGAAGGAAGAGCATTTTGTACCGTTTTTTTCCTTCTTGCAACAACATGCTTAATTGCCTGGTAATTAGTAAATTAACAATTTCTTTCGTTGGATCCTACGATCATTATCATCAACACCATCAACTACCTACCGGATATCATTCGAAATGGTAGTTTCGCACAAACATTTCCCGGGACAATTTTCTTAGTGTTTGCACGATCACGGAACACGTGATCAAAGAGCGGCACAGTTGTAAGTTGCAAATTGCATTGAATTCATCATCGGTTGTAAAGTGCATCGTTAATATCTCATTTAAAGAAATGGCAAAGAAAGTCGTAAAAAAGTGTTATGTGTTGTTCTTCTGAGTTGTTTCAAGCGTGGAAAAGATTGATGAGGATCGAGCGTCGAGGATCTGAATAATACTTAAGATGGCATCGGATTGTGGCTGAAATGGCTCAGCAATGTTTTATGGACACATTAAGATTTTCTAGTAATATGGGATTCGTTGAAATACAAAGATCAAGCTGTTATCTAACCCATTTACCTTCAAGAATTTCACAAGATAATTTTTTTTTTTGTATTTAAGAACGTATACTTTGTAGTGTTTAATGGTTCCAAATTAATTGTAAAAAGCTATTCTAGTCAATAATTATTTTGGTTTAAATTATTCTCCCTAACTTTTTCTACTGAATTCAAATCGTTCATACGAATCTTGACGAGACTTGGCTACAGCAATTGAATTGGTACAACTAATAATTACTACTACGAAACAGATTTTGAGGACTATCATTTTGCAAAAAACATAGCTTTACTATTAGACCAGGGCGGATCTGTAGAAAAACGACTACATTTGGCTGTTGAGAGGGGACACACTGATTTTTCCGGAAAAAGTTGTGCAATAATTTGTATAACAATAATGGACTTATTCTCCCTCTCAAAAAATGCGGGAACATGATGTGTGATGTGATGTGTAGAAATTAAAGTTGCGTAATTAAATCTTCTATGAAATACGATTGATTTAATATTTTAAAAAAGTTAACCCTTGCCTCAAAATACCAATAAATACTTGATGGAAGCATGGCTCCAACGACTGGACCCACAGCCGTCCAGAGAAAATTCCTGAGGCCGCCCTAATAATCTGATTTTAATTTTGTCAAATACATTTGATAGGTGAAGTGTTTTTTTGTTTGTGATTAAAATTAGAATTTTCTATATACTTTAGTTTCTGACTTGCAAGATTTCAAATATTTTGATTTTTTTTTAAATTAATTTAGATTCCAAAATCATTATACAAAATCTATCCAAATCGATTTTGATGAAAATTACGTGCTGTTTTATTATATTATAAAGATTTTCAACGCGAATTTCGAAGGTCCTAAGTTCATTCTAACTGGTAAAAAAAATTAAATAAAGAGGTTTTTTCTCCTTTTTTTCATATTTATTGCTATTTTGAGGCAAGGGTAAAATTTTTTAAAATTATAAACCAATCATATCTCATAGAAAATTTAATTACGCAACTTTTATTTTCTCACAACTTTGCTCTAAAATGAATCGTTTTAAAGTTGGAAGTGAGAAAGGTAAGAAAAAATCGAGGTTTTTTATAGTCTTTAAACATTTCGATTTATTTATTAACGTTCCCGACCTTTTTGAGAGGGAGGATAAGTCAGTTATTGTTATACAAGTTATTCCACAACTTTTTCTGCAAAAATCTGTGTGCCTACTCTCAGCAGTCAACTGAAAACAGATCCGCCGTGGTCTATACAATATTGTTGAATTAAATCATTTTAGAAAATTGGTTACTGGGAAATTTTTGATCGCTTTATTTCTATGAAAAACGACCTACATGACATACAAATTGTTTAAAACAAGAAATCAATTTCGCAATCAGGCTTCGGTAGGGCAGACTGTTAAAATACTCTTGAAAAATCTCTCAATAGAACCATGAAAGTTATCTATGAAAAAAATCAGAGAGAACTCCTCTAAGAAAAATTGAGCGAAAAAATCAGATAAAGCCTTTAAGAGATACATGTAAAAAAAATTATCCTACACTAAATAATAACGTGGCCAACAGACCTGTGGAAGTACAAAACTAGGTCTTTCCTGAAATTAGATAAACGGAATGATTTTCCTTTCTAAATTCAACAGCAAAACACGATTCATCGCTGACTACACAATATTACAATGTTTCGCTAATGGAAAAGACAATTGGAATATTTTGGTATTCAACATTAATCCTGGTTTTCCATTTTGGTTGACACACACATAGATTTATCTTGCTTTAAGTCCCTGAAGTTGAAGACAATCTTATTCTTATTATCACCATCAGGATTTAGAACTGCGAGCTTGGAAGAAAACACACCACTGACAAAACACAATTAAATTTTAAATAAGATCATGTTTATTATTATTTTTTAAATAATCCGAATTCTATTATGCATCGTTCACAAAGGACATGTTTCTTTTCGTATCATAGTTTCAAAATATCAAGAATAAAACCCAACCATTGAAGACATCAATTTTCCAAGTTTTACCATTACAGTTTTGACTTATAAGTTTTCAGTTTGACTTTTGAATTTTCTCTGCAGTATTAAAAACTAACACATGAAAATCATATGCATGCTTCAATGCTATTGCTGCTACTTTTGAAATAGATTCTTTTTCTACATGGCTGTTAGATATTTATCTTTTGTTTAAATAAAACTTACTCATATGTTGGTAATTTAACCAAACCCAACTTTACCTTCTGCCTTCGGTTTTTCTTTACTATTTAGGACACCGGAATTGGGAGGCTTACCAAAAACTTTTTTAATTCACAATATAAACGAATTGTTTGGTACCAGGACGGAATGTTATTAAATGAAATACGGCATATGTGAATATTCTAAGAATTCATTTGGATTTGCTGCTATTACGTGCTGTTAGGTTTCTATTTTCTAAGGAGGTTTTATCTGATTTTCGTTATGCAAGGAGATTTTAAAATTCCTTTGTAAGAAAAGTATCATTAGAACATTTTGTGGCTACTTTTTTGATTATTTAAAGTTTGCAGACAATTCTGAATCATTTGTACGATAAATTATGTGAATATTTAATCCAGATAGGTTGATCAGTTAATGGCATATTGCAGAAAAACGAGATACTAAAATTACAAGAAATAAATGTCTCAAATGCAATTCCATTCTTCTGTTTCTCAATCCATCACCTGCATCTCATCAAATATTCCATTTACAATGCAACGTTCAACAATAAAACGAAATTGTAAGAAACTGTATCTAAAGTTTTTCGTTTTCAACAATAAAATAACATTTTATTAGACACACTCACCTTTCTACCACAAATTGTTACCATTGTCTCGTAACTGATTTCATGAGACATTTTTATGGTGGCTGTTTTGCAAAGGACATGCAAAGTATCAAAGCATTGTTGTCTGTACTCTTCTATTCTCGTCGTTCTTTATTTGATATCGACTGAGTCCTTTTTCTCACACAGTTCATGGTAGAAATTTGATGGGAGGCATTATTTAAGTGGTCTATTTGTATTCAAGAGTGTTGTTCGAGCATAACAGTATAAAAGGTAAAAAAAAGTTGTAAATATGAAGAAAAAATATGGAAGGTATCCGTTCTATATTGAAAGTAAGGAAGAACTCTTCGCTGCTTGGAAGTCTTCAAGAAATGTATTTCGAGTCGGATTGGGAATTAATATAGTATGACGACAAGTTTGGGTGATTTAATATTAAACAGAGGAAATATTAATGGTTTTTTCCATCACCATGATATTATTAATTTCTGACTACAATTGTTTTCGTTACAAGTTTCAAATTTTTGGATCGAATGATTGATAAATTTTCCAACACATGGCATTTACATACATTTTTGTTTCACTGGCAGTTATAACTTAAGTGTGATTTGTCATTTAATTAATAATATACTCCGAAAAGTATGAATAAAATCAAAATAAAAATAAAAACCCTGAAAATAATTGCAACATGATTAAAATTTAGACTAAAATCATTAAATTTAAGTTCAAAATTTATAATTATTATAAAGTTTGACGATTCAGTACATTAATTGTTTTTATAGACTTTGTAAAATTTATTGCATTGTACTCAAATCCACACTTCTAATCCAATCAGTTAAGATTCAAGATTTCGGAGCAGTATTTTTAGAAAAATTGGATAACAAGCATGCTCAAACACTTCTTTTAAAAATTAAAACAACAAAGAGCTTTAAGTTTTGACTCAACATCAAATACTATCACTTTAAGTTACATTTGGTAAACAAAAGGTAGTTTTTTTTGTGGTAATTTTTAGATTTAAATCAATAAGTAAAAATATGAAATTGAGTATTCTTCCAATGGAATTTTCGCCATTTTAAAAGTAAAGCAAAATATTCAATGCCAAGAGCTGGAACACGGCCAACAGATTATGAAAATCAAAAAACAAGAAGCGAACCTCTATAAAACAGGACCAAAAATTAGGATCTGGAATTCAAGATGGGAACGACATTATTCAAAAACCAAATTAGTGACATCAAAACCCGAAATCAGTGTACAATATCTGGACTAAAATTTAAAATTTTTACACCGGAGCTGGCAATTATTTGTCCAATCCAATTCCAAAAACTCGACATTAATTGCAGAGCCTTTTAAAATGAAACTTCCAAACTACGTAGGAACTTTCAATATGTGACCAGAGAGAAAGCTTAAAATCAAGACTTCGAATCAAAAAATAATGCATAAATATACTAATAAAAACAGTCCCAAGAAGACAAGCCAAAACTGATAGATACTGCTCGCAAAACGTCTGTACCTTTTCAATGAATTTGGCAGCCTTTTACAGGGGACTTTATTACGCGATTCATAACTCTTAAGAGGTATCAATGAGGATTTCATTGGGGCATCAAATACTTTGAAGTCGAGTTTTGGTTTAAATATCTTTTACAGTTTAACCCAAGGCATCAAATAGTGTTATGAATGGAGAAAAATACTGGACAAGCAAACAATATTTAGCATCACATAAAATCCAGGCTTATCTCACGATAATTTTAATTTTCTCTCTCTCGTCTTCAAATTGAAACGATATTGTCACCATCGATTTCGAAATCATCATCGAGGTCACCACTCCGATAATCATTTCAATCATTATCAACTTTTTCAAATAATCGTTAAACTCCCAGTAGGATGTCACACTCTGATATATCAACGTGTTTAAGCCGTTCAATTTGTTCGACAAAAAATGAACCTCTTTTTAATTATTTTCCATCACAATCGGACTTTATTGTGAACATCTTGGGGACAGCATTCCTGAATAAAAAAATATGCCCACAAGAAGTTAAGATGCCCCACGATATATTGATGCGTTTATCTACGCTCACCGAACTGAAAAATGAAAATACAAATATGAAAATAAGACATCATAAAATTTAATGGAATCGACACTTAACAGCGTTACGACATGATCTTTAAAGTATCTAGCTATGTTTTCGTCTCTGTGAATCTGAAATTGAAATTGCCTTCCGAGTCGTTGTCGTTGTCGTCGTCAAAGATAATTTGGAATAAAAGATTTTTTCACATTTTTAGGATCATCTGATCTGATTGAAAAATACAATAAAGAGCTCTGCGACTGAACGAAAGCGCAGCGTGTTTGTGAGCAAAAATAAAATCAATGGCCAAATGAAAAATATAAATTTCAATGACGAAATGAATAATGTTGATCTTCATTAAATGATTCTTCTTTAATGGAGCAGTTCATAAATCAATATCGACTATCTCTCGAATTGAAATGATTTAGGAAGGGTTTCGGCACTGAATGAAGCTTAGCCGAGTAGGTGGTTTTATTTAAATTGGGTGGTATAATTTAATTATGTCTGGATAGCAGCTGACCAGGAGACGCCAATTGTGTATAAATTCTGGAAATATAATCGTTAAAATGGCATTGCATTGATGAACACGTCCACATGATATATGAGCAATAATTGCGTTGATTTATGTCTATTTACAATGAAAATTGGAATCAAACTCATGCCATATTTAGAAGGATTAAAACAAACCAATCTTGGCCATACTGTATTATACAAGACAGTTTCGAGTTCTAGTTTTGACCTTCATATATGAAAATAAGCATCAATCTTCCTCAACAGGCCATAATCAAAAACAATTTTCTGACTCGTTTTGCAGTCCTCAATATTTTATTGATCCCCAACGTATGATTAAGTTATTAGCATGAAATGATACATCAAATTAAGTGAACCATTGAGAGAAGACGACAAACATATTATGCGATGTGATTAACCAACATTGCATAAAAACTCATCGTTCTTGGACTTATCATTATCTGAACAGTTTGTTTGTAAATTTTGGCGACGATATTAATTTTTTCAATTACACCAATCATGTATTATTTTGATTTCGTCATTTTAATAAAGACAGTGGCTTATCTGGCTTCTAATTTTTTTAAAGTATAAAAAATCATGTAGATAACGATAAGAACACAAGTTGACAATTATTGTTTATTCGCATAATAATTTTAGAATGATAATTACTTGTCATGTTTTTAATTTATTATTGAATTAAATTTTGCATGAAGATAATTATGCAGTTCTATTTTTCATTGTTGTAAAACTTTATGGATGATGTACTGCAAAATATTTGTGTTAATTTTCAAGTAATCTAGCCAAAAACGATAGCAGATAAAAGGTTTCAAATATCGAAAAAAAATCTCAGTTTCAACATTTCGTCTGGAAACTAAATTTTTCGGTTTTTGAGATGTGTCTGTTTAATTGTAGAAAAGATTGTCTATAGTGTAACGCTGAAGCTTAACAGCCAACCACAATATGTTTAGGACATCTGTTCATCATTTTCACCATTCACATTCTCCGTGAGCAAAGTTCTAAGGAAATTAATAATTCTTTTTCGCGAATATTTCGAAACCAAGTAAATTAAGTTATCTAATTCTTGCATTCAGGTGGCTATTTGGAAAAAAACAAAACTGTAAAGAGATATTTTCAAAGAAACGTGACGACATTTTTATAATCAAATAATTATATCAGTTTTTAAAAAAATGGAGAGCATCTACATATTTTCAAGATATTTTAACAATTTCAGTTATTTCATTGAATTAATTCAATTTTTTTTTACCCATGTTTTTGAAGACTTATAGTCCCGAAAAAATGTTTCCATTTTTTCAAATAAAATTTTTACATTCGAAAATCGAAACATGCCACTAAAAAAATTCTTAGAGCTGTTTTACCAAATTTCTCATTGCTTTAGAGTCTGTTTTGTTAGAAGTATATTCTGAGTCTGTTTTGTAGTTTTGTGGAGTATTTGCCGTGAAACTTCATAAATCAATTTTGCAAATTTTGTAGCACGAATTTCATGTCTAATTTTAATTTTTGCATATCTCGATAAATGACAAGCTTTTTCAATATCGTTGGGGTGAAATTTATTGGTATTCCTATTCATAGATTTTTTTTAAAAAAAATTATTGCTTGCAATGTATTCCTTTTTTTGATATTTTAGTGCTTGTTCGACACAGAAGCCATAATTCATTCAGCTATGCCAGGATCAGTAATCCTGATTCTCGGTTTTAGCACTAAACAGCCTTACTTTTAAATGATCATCTGGAAAGCTTCATACAAAACAAACAAGGTTAACAGACAGATAACCTAGCTCACAGTGGTTTTACATGTATTACCCTAAATAATTTTCTAAAACATCCACATCGAATTAGCTTTTTGATATTGAAAAATGTAAGCCACGAAATAACAAAAACTCAGGTTCATGCTACAAATTTTCGACGAACAAAAAATGAGTTTGTCCGTATTTTGGATTTTAACAATTTACTATTTGCAAAATACATTTTCAACGTCAGAATATGGACTTTGCTCAATTGCATTGGATGGAATCTTTATTTGAAATAGATCTTAGCTGATGTTTATTTTAAAGTAAATTTCAGACCGCATTTTTATACTGCAGTTGTGTTGACACTATGCATTTTTTATTATTCGCAAAACATCACAAAATGGATAGAAACATGAGGGTCATAATATATAGTTAGCCTAAAAACTGTTAGTAATTACTTTCTTTCTAAGTCGACACACGTAAACCGATGTATATCATTAACAAACCACCATTTATCAAGCATTTTGTAAGTATAGAAATCACTAATGCTGTTAAATTGCTACAATCAAGTTGCACTAGACTCTTCCTGTACAACATGTTCACCAGTCTGCTTACTTAATAAAAAGGATTAAATTCGAAACAACTGAGCCCCCTAGTGATGAATGGTCCATAAAAATTATTTATTTACTTTAACACTTGTGGGAACAGGTGTGAGTGAAAATAATAGACGTCCTTAATAATAATTTTCTCCATTTTCTGCACACATTGAATTATACGGGAAAAAGGGATTCTCATTCACAACGTTCAGACATTGAATAAGGGATGGAGTCATAAGAAAAGGCCAAATGGATGTGCTTTCAAAAAAATAAAAGGAAAAGAAATATCTACAATAACTATGTACACATATAGTGAGTAATGTAAGGATGGTTGGGTCACCCTTTCATATGTCCTTCGTCGATCCCCCATAGGATCGCAAGCCTTCCAATAAATTCCAATTTGCTGGACTAAAGTGAACACTTTCTTGGTATCCATCTTGTAGTTGTGGTATTTCCCAAAAGAAACCCCCATTTATGTCCTTGGGCCTGCCTGGACCTTTGCAGATGACGACGGCCACCAAGATGATGGTGATGATGATGGGGATATGCGAAGAGCATGTACAATTGAGTGCGCTTGGCTACGGAATACAAGTGACCTCTTTAGTTTGATTTTATGGTCGTGAAGAGGACGTTTATGCAACGATGGTTACATTATTTTTACCTTTTTTCCCACTTCCATCGGAGCATTTTTCATGCTATGCCATCAAAAAATGTTCGTGTACGTTTTTACATCGTGTTTGGGAGGAGGATTTATGATAGTTCATGATGAAATACGGACAGAGGGGTATATTGAATGAATTCCGGAGTTTGATATAGTGACGGGAATCCTTTTTTTCCTGCCTTGCAAGTTTGCAATTGAGCGAAAAGCACATTTCATGATTCAAAATTTAAAGAAATATACGATGATGTCTCAGTTGATTGAATTACACAATTTATGAAAACATTAGTTTGAAAGAAAATCATCATCGTAAATATTAATTATTGATTGAGTTTTTTGATAAAAACTCTTTAAAATACCTGATCTTCAAAGAATTGATTAATAGAAGTGTAAAGCCCACCGAAAAAATATAAAAACGTAAAGATTTGATGAAAATTTCAATTTGGATTTTCGGAACGACTATCAGAACTTCCCATATACTGGGAAGTCAATATGTGTTACGCTGTTCAGCTTATTTGGTTCATTCTCATGCCGCATTTTTTGGCCTTGAATTACCGCCAAATTTATTGACTCTGCCGAATCATCTTTTCCTTTCATCAGCATTTAACCAGCCATATCTCGCAATAAGAAATAATCGCATTTTCATTAGAAAATCAGTATCACCTTTTCCAAATCAACCTGCATGTTGACTCCTCATTTGCCAGCCCAACCAACAGCCATCATCCAACATCCAAAGGGATTTACCTTCCTGCAAGGTACCTACTAATATTTTGTTTCACCTCTCGAAACTCTCTTCGTGGCTTGGAATCTATGGTTTGCGCGGGTCATCATCATCGTTCGCCGCAGCTTTTCCCAAACTGAACACGCAACCACGACCATGAAGCGAACAAATGAAGACATTAAGCGTGCCCAGTTAACATCTCTTTCAATTATTTTTCCTTAGTATTTTAGTTAGCATCCAACATCTTCTTCAATTGGTGGATTTTGCGCGATTTAAGACCGTTGCGGCGGCGTTTTCGCCGTTCATAGCGCGCAGTCAATCCGCGGTTATCAAAGTGCGAATGCCATAATAGATACAGATACATTCTACAAAGGGAATATCTGTAAAGATTGCCTCGTGCTATATAACAAGTTGCATTGTACGAACGATCCCGCGGAGCGTTTAAGGGGATTGTTTATGACCAGGAAAGGTGTCGGAAAGGTTTATGGTGCCTTCCAGGTGTTGTGCTGAAGATTTTAATGGGTTTTTTGTTGCAATTATCATTGTTGTTGATTTCATTTGAAAATGCTTCTCGAATGGTTAACATCTCATTTAATGTTGTGATGTTTGAAAGGGCAGCATGATTGGTTTAGATGGTTAGGAAAATATTTGCAATGCCTCTGGTTGGATGTGCATGAAAGTAAAATTTGAAATAATCGAGGATTCGACTGAATCAATCATCAATTTCGAACCAAGTCATGTTACACATGCTTACATTTAGACCAACATCATTCTAGTTTTCTAATACCACAATAAAAATTTTGTTTTCTTTCTTTCCACTTTCATCGGATGTTTTTAGCTAATTTGGCAAAAGAAATGTTGATTAAAAGCAGCACCTGTTGGAACATATAACTTTTTTAAAAAAATCGCTAATTTCTAAACATTTAATCAATTTTTTAATGTACCTGCTTAAAAGCTTCTTATAAATTGGACAAAACTTGCTTTCATGCCTGCCAGTATGTACTTTGCTACAACTTTGACGATCATTGTCTTATTAAAAGTCGGTGAAAGAGCCAAAGTTAATGATTATGAATTGCAACTACAAATGGAACACAATCTCAATTTGAAGATTATTTCCAGCAATAACATTTTTTTCTGATTAACTTCGTCCTCCATTTCAATTTGAATTTAACATTCACCACACCACTCGAACATTTTCTAATTGTCGGCAATTCAATGAATCAAATTTGTTCAATTCTACCAAACCACAAATCTATGAAGACCCCTGACCTGCCAGTGCTTAATTTGTACAGACTAATTAAATTATCTGCTCTTGCTTCACTTGTTTATGAGGAGGCTTATCGTGTGCCGACAAAGCTACGCAACGGAAGGCTTTACAAACTTTTCTTAACATCAAAGTGAAAATATGTAAATATTGATACTGCCAATGAACATTTGACGAGTGCCCGAGTCTCTCGGTACAAAGTGATAACACGAGTCATTGATTTTGTTCGCCGCCCGACAAAGAATCGAAAATGGGTCTTCACTATTTATTCCCAGTGAAGGGGAGCTAGCTAACTAGCTTGCTGGCAATGACAGGGGCGGCTTTCTGTGATTCAACATGCATGATGTTTTTCTAAAGATTCAGATGTGATCTTGTCGGTCAACTATCGACCGATAACCCACTTCTTATTATTTTGGTTCTTCGATCAAGAAACTACTCATTACTCATTGATTTTTCTGTTAACTAGGATGTCATGTTGATTTTATTGGAGCTGGGTCATCCAAGTCGGCTAAGAGTACCATCAGCACGACAAATTGTTTTTATTGGGGGGTAAGTGTGGGAACGCAATGAGTCCATCATGTTTATCAGTTCACTCACAATTATTTTATTTAGATTCATTGACAAATTTTTCTGGAATTGATGGTAATTATCTTTTTAAACGCCACATAAAAAATAATCAAGCAGGAAATAGTTTTTTTTATGAAATTGTCTGTAATTGATTTATAACTTGTCGATTGTCTGTTTGGTCTGCATTGCATTTTGTTCAATATACGAATTAAAAATGTTATCATATCTACAGGAAGTAGTAATTTCTTTACGATTACGTACACTTTCCAGTGAAAGTTGATTTCATTTTAATATCCAGTAATTTTAAGTGAAAACCGCAAAAATTTTCATTTCTATTGAAAATTCTGAAAAGTTTCCATGGAAGATTTTATTAACCAACCACATCTTCTTTCCTTTCCTGCTTTCAAAGTTTAAAAAAAAAAGCAAAGCGAATCTCACTCCCAAAAGCTACATTAATCATATTAGGTTCCATTTAACACCAACCATCTAAATTATTCATGAATACCCTCGTTCTACTCGTTTTCTTCCATATTTCATACAAAAAAATCAGTAGGAGACACGAACACATCTTCTTGGCAGGTCCTTATACTGTCTCTCTAGACCAAAAAGTAAATTAAAAGTCACCCACCCGCTAAATTTTCGATGAAACTCAATTATGACAATCTGTTCGAATTTCTTCACAGTCAATTCGAAGGGATGCCCTCACTATACCGGCCACCGCTACCTAATAATAATCTCTGTAGTACCAAGCAGACAAACACCCTCTCTAATTCGCATCCCATAACAAACAGGACAATTGTATGAATGTTAAAATAATGCAACCGACACCTTTTATTCACATAATTATTGCTCATTTTGTTGCATTTGGTAGTCGTGTCGTGTTGTTTGGTGTCTATTTAATGTTTACTTGTAAGGATGATCGCACACCCTTCGCCCTTTTTGAAGTCAATCTCCAGGATTTTTACTTAACCAGAGCGAACCACGCATACTATCGGGATCAGGGGAATATTGGTATCATACCAAATCGATTTTCTTTCATCAAATCGTTGTAACATGTGTCCTTATCTATTCCTCATTGATGGTCCTTTCAATGAAGTGGGTGATGTGTTTTGTGGTCGGTTTTTGGTGGATAAAATGATGATGTGATTTATATTTAGTGGTTGCTCGTCATGTTGCACTTTCGAATTGTTATCGGGCTAGTTTTGGAGACTAGTTGAATTTTGATAGCACTGAATTATTGCACCGGAGGGAATGATTCACAAGGATCTTATGTGTTGAGTTTTAGAGAATGTGGATTGTAAAAAAAATATTTGATTCTTTCTTTCTTTCACATTGAGTTTCGTAGCCTGCTAAATGGTAGTCCGCCCAAAAGGAAAAAGACCATGGTTACGTCCTGATAACGAACAGGAGTTTTAAAGGTTTTATGTAAATTTTGAGTGCAAATCAAACTGTGATTTGGTTAGTAAAGATAAGGCATTTAAAATTACCTCCAATTGATTTTAGATCGAAGTTGGCAGGAGCTGTTATTGTAATAGATCTACTAGCAAATATATGTGAAGTAATTTTCCCCGACAAATTCCTTTCTTTGCCGTTCATTGGATGCTAGGTAATCCTTAGGCGTTCAATTTATTGTATTGAGTGTACGAAATTTTGATTAGAGTTGGTTTTTACTAGAAGATTCGCCTTTTTCTAAAAGAAATTAACATTAGATTTAAATTGAAGAGTGCAATGTAAAAGACGAGATAAATCAAAAGACCAAAAGCAGTTCAAATAAAGACTTTTTAATGCTCACTTTAGGCAGATAGTAATGCTTCCATTAAAAGCTTACAGGTTACAGCTTAAGCTTATACAGCTAAAGAATGGAAATCTTCATTCATAAAAATAATTTATTTACAGAACTATTTTTTCTGGATTTTTCTGTAAAACATTTCCGAAACTTTTATCCGAAAAACTGGTCGTGACCATATTTCTAAAAATAAATCACATCATAGTATTTCGTCTGATTTTTGAGTCATATTTTTTAAAAATTGAATAAATATTCAGCTAAATTGATTTCATTGAATAGCTAAAATTGGAAATAATGGGAATCACTGGTGAAAGGAAGACCCTTAATAAAACATCAGCGGCTGTCATGTTCACTTAAAAAAATATAAAAAAGCAGAACAGGTAAAAGTTTGACAATTGTCTCGATTGTGGTAAATCCGATTCTTGGAACCAAGAGGTCAAATTTTATTCATGATTTTTTTTTGATTAGAACAGACAATCAATAATAAAAACATTGATGCAATTCAATTTTTTATCTTTGCATATAACTTCTATCGCACTCCTACTCCTACCACCATTCTCTTATAATTTTTTGCTAGATCTTAATTCCACATTTAACAGGGGTCATATTTACAGAGATTATCTCGCGAACATCACATTCTAACCAATCTTAAATGCATAGTAAAAGGGACACGAGTATTTCATACAACCCCTATGTCATTCTTTCATCTCAAATACAACAGATACCTAAGACCGATAAAATGAGCAGCAATAAAATATAAGCTCACCCTTATTATATTGTTTAGATACTTGATTTTAGTCGTGCCGGCACACGAGCCAAATTTGATTTGAGGTGGGCTTACCGGTGTGGTCTACAATAAGGAAATCATTTCGATCAACTTTTCGTTGCAAATTGAGCTACGGAGATTATTACAAAGACAGATAGATCTGAGGGTGGCAAAGTCCTATTATTTCCAGTGCAAGGCAAAAAAGGTTTTATTTTGAGCGTGCTTGCACCCTTTTTGGAAAATTGAAGTATTGTACCGTACAAAATTAATCTTCAAGCATAATAATTGATTGGTCAAGATTTAACATCTTGCATATT
This sequence comes from Oxycera nigricornis, assembly GCA_963942545.1. Taxonomy (NCBI): domain Eukaryota; kingdom Metazoa; phylum Arthropoda; class Insecta; order Diptera; family Stratiomyidae; genus Oxycera; species Oxycera nigricornis. The sequence continues at coordinate 101,667,292 of OZ012662.1, forward strand.
GGATGGAAGTCTTAAAAATTCGCTAAAAGCTCAAAACTTCCTCATAAAGTGAACGTAATGACCTCACGTTCAACCACAACGATATCACATACATCATTCGATAAGTGGACAATCCATCAAATGAAATTGTATCTGCTACACGGACTTTGCTTTCTATATGCAATCGCAGCTAAAAAAAATCGAAGCTTATGCTTTCCAGGGGTTGATTTTCTTTAGCTTTTTGGACTGATTTTTGTAGTGGAATGGGGTACATAATTTCGTTGCCAGGTCATTTGAATTTACTTTTTGACAGATTTTGATAAGTAATTGCTGATAGAATGTGGAAGCTTAAATTCATTTTCGAAATAGTGGCGCATAATGGGGACAACGTACTAGGCGGATTAGATTTTTTAATGCACTACTAGCGTAAATAACAGAGATCCGATTTGCAGACAGTTCGACTCTCTCTAAAATTTCTCTCGAAATTTTACCTATAATTCTCAGATTTTCAACCCATATTTTCTCTATGTGAAGCCAATAGATCTCATCCCTTTGCAAGCTAGCTGAAATCAAGCTGTAAATGCAGAGAAAAACATTCTCCAAGAAATCTTTTCTACACATTACGTATTCAGTTGTTGTCTGCTGTTTTCTGTAAGTATTCTATCAAATCTGTTTTCTGCCGATCAAACAAAATCGAAATAAAATCCTAATATTTTTCTCGGTCTACAACATGTAGATGAAGCAAAAAGTTTACCCTGTATTTAGATTGAATTTTATACACAGCATTTAAGTACATATACCTATGTATGTATGATGCCATAAACTGTGAAAATTTTGAGACTCATCCAAAAGAGCAAAATCTATCTCACAGTTCTTAACTATCTTTCGGGCATGTGTGTTGCCCAAAAATCCATTAAATGACTGTGATAAAAATCAGGACGAGAATTAGCAACGCTGTAGGATTTAAGACGCGTGCACACATCACTAATCCGTTGATGGTGCAACATTACTATGGCAAAATTATAATCCTGAGACGTAGTGATGTATTACAAATTGCAGAGATATGTTTCGAAATTGCAAAAGATGTTGTAGGTGCCTAAGTTACTTTATCATTTTTATAGAACGATGAATAGAAGATTTGTGATTTAGGATAACTATCAGTCGCGTGGATCGAAGTTTGAGTAGAGAAACTTAGTTTTCCGATATGAACTGCGAGATGTGAGCTATACAAATATGTAGCTTTGTTTCTATAATTGGTTTAGGATTTTTTGAAATTTAGTGTATTCCACTGTCTTCGGAAATTTTACCACGGACGTATGTATATGTTGAATGGCAATCATTCAACCTATTGATTCATGAGCTAACTGATAACCGAAAGGTCGAATGAATCTTAGTGCCGAGGTCAAAAATTGTACGGCCAGATTTGGCTGTGATTAGTATGAGAGTACATCCATAAAATAATTATAGGAGATCAACTCTAGGCGCCATCGTGGACTAAATTTTGCTACTATATCGAGAACTTTAGATCCTGCAATTTAATTATTAACGATCTTTCTTTGATGATAACAGAATTTGATTTGATTTATCTAAAAAATTTAGTTTTAAAACTACAGGGCGTTAAGATTTTTTTGGTCTTTTGTTTATGTTAAATATACTTTTATTAGAAACTGTTAGCTGTAAAAAACAACTTTCGGTTGAAATTATATAACGGTAACCAATTGAATTTATGTTACATGTTTTTGGAGGATTTTTTGTTTCTGAGGTATTAGTTTTGCTAACAGTAGTAAATCACATCTCAATCTCATGCGAACCACATGAAAAGATCCTATGCAGCCTGCGCACGGCAAATCCTATTACAACCATAACTGTGGCAAACCCCATCACAGCCCCACGCGGGGTTAATGCGAAGTGCGGCATGCAACATCAAAGATCATTGCATTTCATTGAAGATTTCACAAAATGCTTTCGAAAATTCACTTGTGAAGGAAGAGTAGTATAATATAACAAAATAAGAAATGACGAATGAAAATATTATCGACAAATGATGCATCAAATTGAGTTGACAATAAGTCATTGTAAGAGGGCAGGTAAGACATCGATGGGTAAAAAATAGTAAAGAAATAATTCAAATGAGCTCAACAAGTTGAAATAAACATCTAGGCATTTAAAATTCGCGCTCAAAAGAATACAAAACTGGACAAAAGAAGCAAAAACTGACCTTCAAAAAGTTATAAATAAAAAGTCAATCACGCATTTTGAAAAAATTGAGGGAAGTCAAAACGAAAATTTCTTTGTGTCGAGTTCGGCCGAAACCAGATACTGTAGGCACATATATTACTTCCCCCTTAAAATTGTCAATGCATTTGTCTTTTTAGAATCACTGTTTTCGTGGAAAAATGTTGCAAAAAAATGATGAAAGACAACAATTTCTCAATATTCTCTTAATCAATTGAGCAGACTCTTCAATAGTAGATAAAATGAAAGAAAGAATAAAATATTTAAAAATCAAAAACTATTCACCAGCGTGCACTTAATAGAAAATTTAAAAAAAAATACTTATGTTAAAATCAAGTTTCAAATAATATTTTCAAAAAAAACTCGTAAAATTTGTATTCCAGCTGATAATGCGCCAAACAAATTGCTGATAATTTCAAATAATTTTCTTTTAGAAATTGCGGCAGGAACTGTTTTCTTTTTAAATTTAATTACAGCTTAGCATCAGCAGACAAAATTTAGCTTTTCATAGTTGACTTCTTATGAAAAATTCAACTAATTTATTCAAAACCATTTGAGATTCTTCGTGTGAATTCTCAGAAGTAGGCAGGGAAATTGGTGCCAAAAGTAACAAATTTAACTGAAATGACTACAACCAACAAATTATTCCACCAAAATAAATTACAATTTTTATTCATAGTCCAATGGATTAAGCTGGAAATTATTTATATAAAGAAGTCACAAAATAACATTGAAATATTTCAACAAATATTTATTTTTCAAAAAATATCGAGCTGATATAAGTGTAACCTATTTTGTGTGTGATGTCAATTGTAACATTATATACAGCGATTCAAAAACGAAAAATATCTTGTTATCATTGACATTTTGTAAAACTATAAAGTTTTAATACAAATAAGAACATTTTGACATGTTTTAATTATCTGCGGCATGTAAATGAACATATAAGATCTTTATTTAAATTTTAGCCACTTTTCTGTTATTTGTTATAAATGATATGATTTTGATTCTAAGGAGCTATAAACGGATTACTACAATCGACACTTAATACAAATGACACCACCCTCCTCTTCTCAAAAATTAAGTTAAGCGTTTTTGTTATTGCAGGCTGGAAATAAATTGCTTTTAGTTTATTATATTGGTTCTAGGCATGCTACTTTCATTATTAAAAAACCTTTTTTCAAATAACATAATAATACCATAAAAAACAGTAAAAATATCATTACGATTATTGAAAAATATTAAAACAAATACTACTGAAAATTTAAATGTCTATTGAAAATTCACTGGGATATCATAGTATCTCAGGTCATCTTTATTCACTGACTGAATAAATAGGAAATTGAATTTTTATACTAAAATCTACTCAGAAAATCATAATTATGACTTCCACATTTAGTTGTATTCATTGTTGATGAAATTCAAATATCTTATTGAATATATTTTAAGTGAAGTCCTGGGCAATACATCCACACCATAATTTCCAAGTCCAATTTTCGTTATCACTCCTCTAAAAAATTTATATCGATTACAAAACCCGAACGCCACCAAAAAATTACCAACAACTTTTCATTTCCCACTCCAAGCCCTCAGCAAAAATTCATTCAATTAACAACAATTTTTCTTCTTTCCTCTTTGCTAATTTCCGATCTCATTATCGCGATCAGAATCACTTTGCCATCATCCACCATTGCAACGCGACGACACGTTCAAGCGGAAGGATTCCTAAATCTTTTCGCATTACGTATCTACCTACACCCCCACACTGTGTTTTCATCCCTGGCACTATTCAAAAACTTTAGTTTGGGGAGCTGCAAGTGGCGAACGAAGCCTCCAAAACGAAATGCCACCAAAATATATGTAATCCTTCAAATTCGGAATAATTTCCAGACGAAAGAGATAGCTGTGCACGAGAGATAAGCAAGTGAATCAGGAAAGCCCCAGCAACCCACAGATGCTTCCAATTAGAAGTTATTCCAGGAGCAACAACGCTTCCTCCAGGAACAAGATGGCTGCACCGAATGCGAGTATTTATCAGCCCGAGGGTGTGAGAGCTGGTGGAACTGATTGAATTTTCATTTGAAGAAAAATTTTTCAGTCCTGTGTGCCAGACAGAGAGAGCGCATGCACTTAAAATCAATTCTTAAATTATCCTTCGCCCACCTTGCTCAGTTGCTTTCGTCCGGCTCATCTTTTGTTTCGTTCGCGCGCTTGTATTCAAGGCTGCTCCTGTGATGTACCCATGCACATAAGCGTTTGCCCCCGCTTGATTTACGAAACGAGAAAAATGTCAGAAAAATCAACAAAACTGTCCCCAACACAGGAAAGATGTGACCTCGCGCGGGGCGGGGCTTGTTTACAAATCGACTTGCCCGTGGATTGGCCGCTGGTCAGGAGGTGGGACTTGCGCACGGCAGATCACAGTCGGCCGCCATATTCTTTGCAGTTCACGCCTCTCCCCTCCACTGGATACGAACAGGAAATGGAGTGCGTTTGGGATGGGATGTTCGAGCCCCTTACTACGGTTACAAATTTATGGGGGACAAATTAGAGGGTATTTCCATCATCTTGGCCTGCTTTTGCTTCCTCATCTGCATACATCGTGATCGTTTTATACGCTAAACATGCCGTTAGGTGGGAAGGTGGTCATCTTTCTATTAAGGCTTCTGTGGGCTTCATATTATTATACAGCGCTCGGGGAAGTAATTTATTGCCGGGGTCGGTTGTTTACAACCCGCTCCGTATACGAACCAAGACGCCGTGGCCTCGCCCACTCGAGGAAGCAAAGAACTGGTTCTCGGCCGGAGGGCTCAAGCTCGCTGGGGCTCGGCTCAGTTCATGTTGGAGTTTCAGGAACGTCGGGCGTAACTGAGTGTGTGTGCCAGGCGTGAGTCGAGCGCCGCGCGTTTTCACGACTTCATTGTCATTAGAGTCCTCCTGACCGACCCTGTGCTTCGGGGATTCACCGTACGTACATTTGCATGTCGGGTGCTGACCTTTTGTTGTGACGCCGCGACTCTTAGATTTCCACCGGCGGCGAATGCTTGCGTTTCAGTGATTTTGTGTGCCCGAAAGTTTTTCCGATTTATTGGAAATTTGTGATGCCATGAAAAACGCCACGGAAAATACTTTGGCCCTCGAAACAGAATTGGTTGTGGGAAAGTAGAAGATTTGCGAATACTATTCAGTGAACTGGATTGAGAAGTGTTGTTGTTGGTGGCTGCGAAAATGGTGCTGGAGCACCAAGGACTTTTGCCGAATCTGCCCACAGGCGGACTGCAGCCCGCTCTGCAGTTGTACGCGGCGGCAGCGGCCCAGTTGGCACCGCGCTCACGAGTCCCTCAATGGCCATTTCTGCAATTCGGGGTACCTGGCGTGTTTGCCGGCCCTTTTCTGACGAATCCTCGGTTCGCTCCGGGCGGCGGTGGCGGCACAGGAGGCATTCATGGGACCGGAAACGGACAGCATCGAGGTGGAGGTGGGCCACATGGCAACACCTTGGCCAGTTTAAGTGCTGCCATGGCCAACGCAAATGTGCAAGCGTCCGCAGCCGCTGCAGCCGTGGCACATCATCAGCTGATGAATGGGAATCGAACCATGCCGGGACCGCCAAGTGAGGATTCAAATGAAGATCGAGGTATGTGTGAAAGCTTTGTGTATGCCCAAAAGTAGGATTAATCCTGAACTGAACAGAACTTGTAGTTGCCGACGGGAAAATGGTTTCGCAGTTTCCTGAACCGAAATTTCACGTTCAAGTGAATTTTCCGTCAACCGTTCAATAATATGTTTTTTTGCAAGCCAGTAAAGACAACAGAATTGGGTCAAGGCTTTTTCATGGCGAGACTGCACCAATAGCTTGCAAAAAAAGTTCTAGAATAGTCATTTCGTTGCCGTTTGATAATTAAAATTGCGCTTCAAAAGCGAAGAAATCATAGCATGCAACAACATAAATTCTAAGTTTCTTATCCAGTTTCTATAAGCATTGTCTCCACTTATATTTTCCACGCCGTATCTCTAAAAAAAATTTAAAAAAAGGTGAATAACAAACTGTTAAGTGTAAGTATCTGTAAATTCACACACATTTATCAAATGAAAAGCTATATTTGTTTCAATTTTTACGTTAAAGTGTGAGTGAATTGTAAATCAACATTTTCAAAACAAAGTTCATTTGGTTGATTTTATTAAAAATCAATGAAATCTTCGTACTGGAAGATTGACTTTAGTTTAGATACAAGTTGGCACACTCATGTAGAAATGTCATGCAAAAAGGACACATGCGATTATTGAAAAACAACAACAGTCGATAAGTGCACAAACACTTGGACACATCATTCTAAGAGTAGTCCATGGTAAACATTGAAGATATTTACATGGTACTATGAGTAAATATTTGATTTTTCAAACCATTTCGGAAGAAAAATTACTTTTGAATTTTCTGGCATCAATTTTGATCGTCTTGGACTGAAATGATTGTACAGTTCCATAAGAGGCATAAATATACCAAGTCAAACCAATGAAGTCTCTAATATCGATCCCTGTGGTATAGTAGAATGAATACTACTAATGCTCACCACACATTTAAAAAAATCTACGAAACAAAATTATAGTCAAAAAAATGAATAGAAATTTTGATGTAGAATTTCTCCTGAGAACTACGGCTTTTGTTTGTAACTCTGAAAATGTTTTATAGAAAATACGCGCTGGGAAATTTTTTGAATGATACTTCAATACTTAACATTTCGGTATCTAATGATATTTTTTATATCAACAAAATTGTCATATGGTATTTTATAGCATAAGCATGTTTTAATACTTTTGCAGAAAAAATATTTCGAAAAACTTTCACCAAAGATATATCTGAATCACAAAATAATTCCCACAAAAAGCTTCCTGTGAAATTTTGATAAATTCCGGGTTTCGTTTTTTGAAAATTCGATGGTTAAAAAATGTAACTTAAAATGTTTTCTAAGCTGGAGTAAACAACTAATTTTTTTTGAAAACGTGCAAATTTTTATTTTACGGAATATAACATATTTTCTAGTTTTATTTGGGTGTTCGTCGTATTGTTGCTGTTTACCAAAATATTTTGTATTTCTTCAACTATTTATTTCGGTTGCTACTTGCAACCTTCTTCAGTGTTTTGTACACGACTCTAGACTTTAGAATTATTACCTATTGAATTGATAAGTAACTAAATTATCTGGGCATCTCGTACAGTTGTTTATTTCTCAAAAAATTGTCTGGCCCTTAAAAATTCCTCAGTTTTTGCTGGAACTGCCTCTCATGCAAGTAACAACGTTCACCATTCATTGTTTTAATGCATTCCAGAACTCATACCCAAAAAAATGTCTTCTGCAGATATGATTAAATGCTATAAGAATATTCGCTGATTGTATATTATTTGCTCCAATTAGATTGTAATTGAATGTTGATTTAAATTTTGAAAAAAATACATCGAAATTTGCTTGAAAACAAGGTCGAACCGTAGCATCTTTTCGTTGGCACTTATATTAACAAGATCATACTCCTATTGTTTGCAAAATCAAAAAAAATATCAATAGTAACATTTGCAACTAACATATTTGTTCAAATATTGAAGCATTTTAAAGCACTTTTCAAGAGCATCAATATGTACCAAACATATGAAGCTGTATAAACTCAGATATATTCTTTCCAATTAAGCTGAGCATCATGAAAATTCCAATCCCACAGATCGTTACTGCTTTCAGTATGGGTGTCTACTTGTTTAAATAGATTTAACGCCTTGACCTTAATGGCAAAAATTCCACACATTAAATGTTTTCTTGAAGTTTTTCAATCTTTTCAAACTAGAATCATTAATAAATGACTGTCTGTTTTGATGAATAAAAAATAATTAGTAAAATCGATTTACTCCCTCCTTCGGTTATTTATGAATCAATCGCTTTGAAGTTTGTAAAAATAATAAATGTGTAGAGTTTTGAGATTGATTGCAAAATGTGAAAAAACTATCTGTTAATGCAATAATTCGACTGTATTTTCTAAGGCGTTTACCCTTTGATGAAGTTTCAGCAGATATTTCCAATATAATACCTTTAATGGTCAATTTTTATGTGAGAACCATTGAGTTAGGTACCTAACTATCTTTCAGCTCACTTTTAAGCAAAAATGTTCCAAATTAAACATTCAAATATGTTTAAAGAATTTATATGAACCCTTTTAAATGTCAAATTTTTCACGAAATTATTCGAGAGTTTTTCTATTGTTTTATAAACGCAAAATTTTTAGAAATCTATCAAGAATATCGTTATACATACCTGGGCAATTTTTTAAGGTTTTATGTGTGAAAAATGTTCATGTGTTGATCAGTATAAATTTCAATATATTTTTGTCAAAAATCGAGTTCTTGCCTCTTAATTTTTTTTGATGAAGTTTATATACTTTAAGGTTACTACATTTATTCTCTACAATATTGAGACGATGATATAAGGAAATTTATATACGCCGCTTTAAAGTTGATAATCATATTCCGTAGTTTAATTACAGCAGAATGTTTCGATAATCTTTTAACAAAGAACTTAGAATCATTTCTATTAATTATGTACTAAAAACTGATTTTTTAATGAAGATTTCAATAGATTACTTAGCGAAAAGCAGATTTTGAATAAATTTCAATTTTACAAATTTTATATCAAGTTTTTGTAAATTTCATGGATTTATTTCTTCATATTAATGTAATATTTATGTTAACACTATTCACAGAGAATTTGTCGCGTGAAATTTTTTGGTGATAGGTTTGCTAATTTTATAATCATGTTTCAGTAAATATTTTACCAAAATGTTTCCAAAACCACTTTTGACCTCTTCTTTTTTCGTAAAAATGTGGAATTAAAGTTATATGTAAATGAATTTTGGATGGAAATTGAAAAAAAACCGGTAACATCTTTAATTATTTATTCAATTTACACACATTCTAGATTTGATTATTGAAATTTTTTCGAAGCAAATTGTTTGTATTGCATTTATTATCTATTTGTTGTCTACCATTAAATAGAATCAAACCTTAATAAAAATGGAATTAAAAAATCATAAAAAGGTATTAAATCTCAATCAATTGTTCTTGAGCTTCCAAATCGATGTATCTAATTTCTTGACAACACCTTTAAATCTTTGAAAGTTTTGAAAACAATACAAAACGTGTTTCAGCTGTTAATACATGCGCATGAAAAATGATTTTTACAATCGGAATTTAACATATTTAAATCGTTAATTAGTGTCTAGATAGAATAATTAACTCTTTTGTGCTTCAAACAGGTTGAATTAAACAATTTGTTGTTAAAAATATACATAATATCGATTCAAAAATATTTTTTAAGCCAGTGGGTACTTTCAACGTAATAAAATAGGAGAACAGTGTTCAGTTCAGTGAAACGTAGAGTTAGCGAATCTGCAGCATGAGTTGATAAAATTGAATGACGTTTTTGTGATCATTTCAATTTACGTCACAGAGCCATTGATTTTTGTTCGAATTATTACCATCATAAATTGGTAAAACTGCTAGAAAAATCTTCTATTTATAAATTGTTTATTTGTTCTACTTTATTTTCTGTCAACAAAACGAGATAAAACATATAGTCTCATCCTCATGACCTTTCCACTGATATGTTTTGTACAATTCGAGTACTTTAGTAGAATAACCATTTCATTTTGAAAACATTTAAATCTACTTTCAGTATGAACAAGAGCTACAATTTAAATTTCAAAACATTCAGCATCAAACAATTGTAGTGATATCTTCTTCAATTATTTCAATATTCAAGTTACTTTGTCTAATGTTTAAACAAACACTTCTTAAATATATCCACTCATAAAATCAATTTATCTGGAGCATATAAATCTATTCTAAGCAATCTTTAAAGCACCATTTTGTGTCTTTGATACAACCACCTTTCCACATCCTATCAGATTTAACCGTATCTTCAACCAAATTACCAATTCGTTTCCATCCCTATGTTTTAATTAAAAGAAGCTAATCGGATAGCTTCTTATCTTTGTCGAACGCTAGTCAGAAAAAAATTATCCCCGCCTCGAAAACCACAACAAATAACCTTAACACTGCATCCCTAAGCTTGTATACCTAATTTTCATACCACAAAGACAATTACAGCCGACCAAAAAAACAACAGTAAAACTCCCTCCCGTTTCAACCCAAAGATAAAATCTTCCCAAAAGAACTTTGGGGAGCTCTAGCTCGGATTGAAAATCACGAAACAGTTGTTGTAAGCAGGAACTAAGAAGAAAAAATTAGGATCCGTTCAACCCCAAAGCACTTTATAAATTAATTCAATTCGAACTTTTTCAATGTATTCGCTGTTGTTTGCGAAAACAACCCTCATTTAGGCTTTTTTGCTCGCCCCATGTCCCCTTTATTATCCATTTTCTTGCCGTTGCTCCCGGTGTTGAAGATTGGTAATCAACTTTCTCTAAAATATAATAAAATCCTTCCAATTGAAAGTGCCAAACATCCCATTTTGGATCCTTCAGCTGGAGTATACAAAACACCCTCTTTTCAAGTCGTCCTCTTCTTCAAAAGCCAAGCAACCTCAACGAAATGTCTTTGTGTAAATTTTCTTCAGGAAGACTATACTAAGAAAGTGTGAAGACTGGAAAAGGTAAGGAGTGGAAGCAAGAAAGTGAAAGCCAATAGATGAGTCTATTTACAAACACACCACCACCATCGATTGACTGTCATTTTCTTGGCTTCTCGACAACTGAAGGCTTTCCGGGGATCGACAGAGACTTTTCATTTTCACCATGACTTCCCTGAAATTGGGGGATGATGATGATGCGTGGATGGGTCTTGAAACAGGCAACTACAGCTTCCAAATGACGAAGAACTTAACTAAAAGATGAGCTCGTCAAGAGTTATGACACCCTGGGGATCATCAGACATCCCCTGTCTGGTTATGTGGTGCACCCTCTGCTACAATTGCTATGCGTGTATGTTAGGTATGTTTTCGTTTCAGGCATAACCTAAGAAAATTAGGGGTGAGGTGGGGTAGACAAGGAAAAGGTCCTTATACGACCGTATAAGGATGAACAACAGATTGTGTTAGCTTTGTCTACAAACAATTCCGTATAGAGTTAATCTAAACCAGATTTCGACATAGACAAATAGCTTTCAGTTAGAATTAAAGGATCGAGTGGCTGATTTAGCAGAAGGGTAGAGCAAGCCAGTGAGAATGGGAGATAATTTCGACTATGGGGTAAAGGATGTCAGTGAATGGGATGTGTGGTGTAGAAGTGATGATTGGATGTAATGGTATTTTGCTTATGTGTACTATTACCCTTAGAATGTTATGATCCAATAAATGGTTACATATAACATGGGGGTTGACGTGCGTTGATAGGCCAGATGGTGACTAAAATACAGCATAAATTTGGAGTAAAATGCAATGAATACTATTTGATTTTACTACAAAAGGACACTTAAGAGGCATGAAACCTTAATCCAATTTGTAATTTTCAATCAGAAATTTTCGTTCAGACTTTCAATCGAAAAATGTATGTAAAAACATATAATATACACCTACACATGGACATAATTGATTGTTGGCTCTAATTAATATTCAGAATTTATGTTTTTTTTTTAATTCGCAACATAGTTGAACAGACGTTCTATCCGAATTTCGTGTGAACGAGCCAATTTATGTAACAGCATGCAAACAACCACCAGCAACACTTTTTCTTCACTCATAATTTTAATAATTAAGATATCAGCACAAATTTAAATTTAAATACATTCACCACGTAGTTAGTCACTTGCTAGTTACTTGGTAACGTCCCTTGTCCTTCTCGCTTGTTGGTACGCGGTATATAAATGTTGTAATCACGCACTATGTAGGCATTTCCTTTTTAGTCATGTTTCATTGAAAACGCTTGTGTTTGAGCACACAACAGAAAAAAATGAAGAAAAACTGTGTATCGTTTTCCGGGAAACGTGTTGAAAACATTTTTTGCATGATTTATGCTAGAAAAATAATTTACTTAGGTGACGTGTATAGTATGGAGAAGAGATTTGCTGGAAAACTTAAAGGAAATTGGATGCAAGTGCTGGTTAACTAACAGCAATTTGTGAAGAGAGAACGCAATGAACATGCGATATTTGTTTTGTGTGACAAGCGTGCAAAAATTAAACTTAGCTTTTGTAGAGCATCGTTAGCAAAATTTTTACTTATACTTACTTTTGAGGATCTTCATCGAATCAACATAGTATGGAAAAGAACAGGAATTTTAACAAATTGTTTGCAGTACTTGTAGCTCAAATCAAACATCAAGAAAAGTCTTAAGGAATCTACAACTATTCATCTTGATTTCTCTACCCCTTTTCTTCATCCAGTACTTTTCAAACTAAATCCCCTAATCCCATTTTCACGTTAATTTCAATTAATTTCACGCCTCATAAGGTCCCATATATCACACCATAATAATTTGTTGTCCCTATGGTATTGTGCCCGCACATAGAACCACTAGCTATGGCTATCGATAGCCAGAGACCATTTCGAATTAAGGACATACCGACCGTAGCACAAAAAACAACAACAGAAAGGACTCAACATCCCCTCAAGCATATCCTTAACTCTTAAATATCCGAATCTAATCGATGTTTGTACAAGTTTCGGTTCATACTTACTTTCCGCAAATAGTAACGCCTCCGAATTCGATTCAACTACTAACCATCTTAACCCTGGCCTTCACCCCCTATCCTTCGGAGAGGATGATATTTTTTCGCTCGTTATCTGAATACTGAATGAATAACTAGAATTATAGATATCCTTTCACTTTGCGACCAACACTAGTCAGTAATAGATACTCCTCGTACATATTTCACAATTAGCCCAATTCGAATTGAGCTCGTTTCGAGGTGGGTACTCCCATTGGGGACATTCCGGGAAATTCTTGTATTGTATGCAATGTCATGCATGCATATATACCTACTCTTCGTCTGGTTTGAGGACGCTAGAAATCACACATATGGTAGGATTGTATGTGATTTTGCCATATGGATGCATAGAAATCGTCTATATTTGGTAGTTGGCAGCTGTGCTCGGGATATTTATGCGTTTTATTAAAATTAATAAACGACAACGGAATTCAATTTACAATTTACAAGGTTAAATGGCGGCAAGGACTATTACGAGTTCTGATTTTAGGAACACAATGGAGGGGGTGGATGATGATGAATTTTGTGGATGGTTTTGGACATTGCGTATTTTGGGTATTGAGTAAACAAGATTTAATATAATCTAATTCGATTCACGGTTTGCAATCCCTTTTTCAGGTATCCCGAAAATATATTAATATATTCAAATTTATTCAGAAAACAAAATTCTGGAAGAAGAAGGATGCTGTTTTGGTGAAATCAATAGTTACAAACATGATTTTCATAAATTTCCAATTTCTGTCTAGTAGTGCTTCTAGCAAATATCTAGGAAAAATTGTTGTATAGATTTCAATTCCATTATTCTTATTGTTATCACTAGAAAGTTTCAAATCATTCCTGGAGAAAGTACAAAGAAATTAATAGTCATTTTATGGCAGGCTATAAATCAACAAACAAATGCTTACAAAAAACCCAATTTGTAATGTTTATTCTGAGAAATAAAATAAAATAAAATTCTGGTCCTTTCGAGGAAAATTCACCGATTAGAAGTAAATGAATTAAATTAAACTATTAGCAATTGTCATTTAGTAAATAAATATAGGTCAGTTTTTTCTAACCCTTCCGTGGAGAAGACATGTATTGCCTGCATTAATAAACCTCATAAACAAAATAAACGATGAGTAACTTAAAATTCCAAACTAAGTTAATCTTAACCATTTTTTAAATTCGTTAAGTTAAGTTATGTTACACTTTTTCGAAACACAAGTCCGTTTGAAAATTTAAATTTAAAATATTTGAGAGAATTTCAAGCATCACATTTTGTTATTGGGTCTCAAAAAATTCAATCAAAAAGTAACACAATGAGATAAACTTTTTATACCAATTTAAAAAGAATAAGATACAAGAAAAGTATTTTTCTCAAAAATTTCATAGCAGTTTTCGCGAAAAAACACGGCAGCCAATTTTTAAAAGCGTTGAAAAAACTGAGAAGAAAACAAACATGATTCGAAAAAATTTCTAATTCTTCTACAAATGTTCGTAGCAATCGATTAGAAACGCAAAATCAAATATTTAAAGTGCCTAATAATATTTGCAATGAATTCATATAAGAATTATTTTCACAAATGGAAAATGTTCAGAAAATTTATTTCATAGATTTGAACTAAAAAAATTGTACACGAAAAGCAGTAATTATCACTTTGAAAAAATGAGTAAAACATTGGAGTAATATTTTTGGGCAGCATAAAAACGAACTAGAAAATAAAATCGATTTCCAATGAATTATAAACAAATCAATCAATAATCAATTTTAGCGAGGGCGAAGATATAATAGCATCTTTGATATCCCCTTATTATTTTCACTGAATTTTTATGTGAAGTACCACATCATTTTCTTTCTCAAATTTATCGCACGATATTCATAAAATGTAGATAAGCTTAATAATGTTGAGACGTACAAAAAGGCTAACGTGTTTTTAAGTGAACATTAAAATACATCAGAGCTGAGATGGAGTCTAATAATATTACTAATAATATTTTATAAGACAGATAAGATCTTCATGTATCTCATAATGATTCATTTCTAAATAAATAATTATTTATAACTAGGAATGAAACTCCACTCCTTCCAATAAATTAACATGATTCAATCACAAAAAACTAAACTCAAACCAGATTCAATTCGGTATGCATTGAAAAAGATTAATTGGGTTTGCTCAATGGAAACTAATATAGAATTCCAAAAAATTTCAGCGCAATAAATTGACGCAAAGCTCGTCAAAGCGATGAGAATCGATTTTCGCATGTAAACAAGTGCAATTAAAGCTGAACAGTGATTTTAGTAACCCACGAAAGTTAATAAATTTGATGTATTTATGACAACAAAATTGGCATGAATGCTCACAATTTCGATGTCAGCAACTTTTTTCTGATTTCAAACACATGCATACACGTTTATTATTATTTTGAGAACTGCAAAAATAATTTGCTCTTCTATTAATTTATTCAAATGACTAAGAAAATTGTTCACACGATTTATGTAGATTAGATGTAATATTGCAATTGGTTTTATTATTATTGAATGTAAATTGAATTGTTTCTACACTTTTTCATAGGTGTGGTTTTTATGCTTGAAGTGTTTTAAATATAAAGACGTTTTTAATGCAAAATATGTTGAATATATAATAATGGATTCAAAAATTTTGAATTATGACCACAGAGCGATTTTAAAAATGCGTAGATTTTTTCTCATGGTGGTAAAGAAATTCTATAAGTAAGGTCAACATTTGATTTCAAAAGAACTCTGAAAACTGTGAAGTCATATTTTAAACGCAAGGAAAAAAGATTTGACTGTAGGTTAGCACTCTCGTTAAAAACTTTATCAAAATTTTGAAGCGTAAAAATTGCTAGTTATAAAGACTTTTCCCTACAATTCCTATTTGCTGCCTACCAAAACGGTAGCATGTTATACTTATTATCTTATTACTACGTTCAAATAGAATCATCAATCAATCAAAGGCTTACTCACAAAAAAAATTGTGAAAAATTCCTATTTGCTTTCACCCGCTGATTTGACGAAAAAAACCACACGTGATCTCGCTCGTGTCAATTACCGTAAAAAAAAATTCGTCACTCCTTCGACTCGACAATTTTTTGGTTCCTAAAATTTTGTTTGTTCCCAAGCTCTACAGTCTGAAATGTTGGTCTAAAACGAACAAAAAACTTACCCTGACAATCAAAAAAAAATGTGGAAAATTAAAAAAAATCACTACCCCAATTTCAAAAAGGGCTATTCATTCGATTAACTCCCACCGTCCAAATAATTGGATATTATCCACGGAGTTGGTTGTTTGACGGTGGTGAGAAAAAAGGGTTTATCCGTGTTGATAATATGCAAAAACAAATAACAAACCTTGATTTTTTTTGGTGTTTCCTAATGATTCGGTGCCTTTTTCTTATAGTCTTTGAATTTCGATTTATGATAATAAGAGGGTGGTGGCCATGACAATGAGGATGGTGATGGCAGTAGTGATGACTATGGAAAACAATCGAAGTGCGACTAATTAGTGTCAGTGGTGTAGCATAAATTGTTTTTGCTGCGAAGGGATGAATAGCAACATCCTAAATTGGTATGTCCTGGAATGAAAGTGCGGAAGGGTGAGAAAAACCATAGTAGGTTTTACTGTTTTTTTGGGGTGTATATCCCTGGAGCGTGTTTAACGACCGATGAAATTGAATATGGACGTATTTTAGGCCAACATATTATTCTTCTTGGTTTTTTTTTGGGTATATTTTGGCTGCCTATTTGTTTAATCGCTATTACAGGAGATTTTTTCTAGCTTTTTTCTAGGCTGCGTTAATTTTTTAGTGTCATTTGAATTTAATCGTCTGGGTGGGAACGTAATTATTTTTTTGACCGAAAGTGTATTGTTCAGGGATAGTTCTTGTGGGGGCAGTACTCTGTTAAAAAAATCATTTATTTTTATTTGGAATATTTCGTTAGAAAAGTACTTTAAAAATACCTGCCCAAAATTTTATATCGATATCTAAACTGGTTTTCATTCTACAGTGCTCGTAGCCCCCATCCGTCCTTCTATACTTTTTGGAGCGCAAGAGGCCTTCAAGTGCCCGAACATATGCCGCTATATAACTTTTCGACTATTATACTCTCTAATACAATACACACAAGTTATATTACATAGTCTAAGTTAGTGCATATTCGAATTTCACAGTGTAAACTTTAAAAATTTTGATTAAGGAGACGAGATAATTCTCGCAAACCAAAAAAATTTGAAACGTTTTTTTTTCGAAAAATCCTTTTTGTGTGTGCGTCGTAGATTTGTGTAAAAACGACTCATCCGATTTACTTGAAATGTTTAACACATATTGAATTTTTAACACTTATTTACTATTTAATTAATACGCGGGCCTAAGGTTAAGGCAAACAAAAATTTGCATGATACTAGAATACGTTTTTTCAATCGAAAAGAAAGTCGAAAATCCTTACACGTATATTCAAACGTTCACCAAATCACGAAAAGCTTACTTATTGCCCTAAATTTAGGCCCGTACAGTAATTTTTAATATATGGTCATATATGGATATTTTTCTCAGGATTTTACGAGGCGCAATCCGTTTTTTTTTGTTTGGCACTGCTCAAGCACTTGGTGGAAACGACCGCCTTTTTGTTTTGTCATTTTTTTAATAATGTGAATCTGAACCTCAATATATATACATTTTAAATTTTAAGTCGATATCTTTAATAATTTATTTTTTATATACATTTAAAGAAAAGATCTATTTTCGCCGCTTTAATAGAATACACCCCCTTAAAGCACTTCAAGAGCAAAACAGAAATTTTCATCGATGAAATCAGTAGAAATTTGAACCACAAATATTTTTGGCATCATCGAAATATTTTTTCCAGTTTGTATGCTTATGAACGTTCTAAATGCATTAATTTTTCTTGGAAATCCAAAACAACATTTTCTCTTTTCATTATGTTTTCAAAAATTTCAAGTTATTGGCACTGCAATTGCGCCACTTGAAAATCTATAGAAAATACACATCTTAATAGAAAAACCCATGGATTTTTCATCAGGAGAAAGGCGAAATTCAAGAAAGAATAAAAATAATTGAATAAATCTTTGTCAAAATGTAGCATGTTCTATTTCTAGTTAAAAGAATAGTTTATGTAAATAGTTTATGTAATTATAAAAATATTTAATACAATGAGCTTTGAATCAAAAAAAGTAAACAAAAAAGAAACGAATAACTTGTGTAAATTTTTAATTTCCCTCAAAACTCAAATATTTGTATCGTGGAGATGCCAGTCATCATTAAACTTACCTAAAACCATTACTCAGTAAGGATATCAAAGCCAAAAAATTTTGCCAACTCTCAATTGTTTAAGGGAAGCAGACAAAAAAAATCAAAACAGAAATATAAATTATTCAATACAGCACAAGAATTGATGGAGATCGGTGAAAACAATTGGAGAGACAATATGTTTATTTTATATATCAATGAAAGTAAAATAAATTTGACAAAAAATGCTGCTTCATTAGTTCAGGATTTTTTTCAGAGTCAATATTAAAGTCAACACATTTCATATAAAAAAACAGATAATTTTTTCGCATTTAGTAAAAAGCTATTTGACATCAACTAAATATTAAAGAAATATCGAAGGTACATTTATTTCACTTTGGATGCATCTACACTGTATGTTTTGGCCCAGTTTAATAATTAGTTTTGAATTTTTGAGAAAATTTCATGACTATATTACAAAACACGGCAAAATTTACAACCCAAAATATGTTTTGCCCTATTTAGTGGAAATGAGTGACTACCGCTATAATCATCAATTTTATTAAAATATTATTTTGTTAAATATTCAGAATAAGGTTCAACTTATTCGTTTTGTTTGTTTGGTGATATACTTTTTTTACTTTCGGACTTTTTAACTTGACTTTTTTGTCGTCACTGATTGAAATCAATGTTATTTAGATTTAACAAATTTAAATCAAAGTGATTTTCAAAAAGATTAGGTCTGAAATTTCATTGAATTGATCATGATTCATGAAATCCTTTTTTGCGCTTAAATTTTAAAACATAGCACATTGGTTAGAAGCTAGAAAAGCTTATTGAATAATTTAAAAAAAAAGTCTTCTTTCGAGTTTCTCTAAAATATCAAAATTTAAATTCAAAAGGTTCTACCATACCATGACCGAAAATAATGAGAGAAATTGTCTGCGAATAAGAACATTAGATGGACGCTTCTCTTTCATTAGACACAAAAATCTAAGAAATGTTAAATGATAAGATTGCAATTATTATTTGACAACCAAAGTTATATTATCTCCACCTGAAGGAATGCGAATTATAACCATTTGAACTTAATTCTCCATTTGTGGTGCATTTATTGCGGGAAAGCAACTGTATGCCAAACTAATAGGTAGGTGTGTATATAAGAATTTTCTTCAGTATCAATTCAACTTCGTGTTAAATACATTACAGAGATCCCACAACCAATGCAATGGAGTGGCACATTTCGTTTCTAATTTTTTTGCAAACCTTTCTCGCCGAATAATGGCACCCAAGCAATTTTAACCACCATTTGCTTATTCATACACTACCTAATTATCAACCGCCAATTGTAGATCTCTGCAATAATTTTTCTAGGTCTGCCCATCAACGGAATCAGTGTCAATTACTATCCCAAAACTTTAATACAATTTTATTCAAGATGCTCACTTTTAAATTAATTTATAGGTATAACCACGCCAAGTATCAAATTTCTTCATTTATTTTATCCCGAAAACTTCCTTTAACGTATTATCCCGTTAGCGGTAACCACGACATCAACATTCGCCGAAAACATACCCAAACCATTGCGTTATGTGTTATTACGGAGCAAAAGATCTTTTTCAAAAACCACGACTAGTTAATTTATTTGAATTACTAACAATCTACACCACTATGAAAATTCCAACTCAGATACTATCTGTAATATATTTTACAATTTGATGAACTTCCACCACCTCATAACTGTCTACTACCAACAAATTAATATCGGATAATCGAAATGGCCACACTATTATTGCGTGCGTGCGTGTGTGTAGCAATTGTTGCTGATGCCCATCATCATGGCCTAAGATTTAAGATACCTTTTGTTCGATTAAGATACAGATTCAGCGTCCAATAGATTTATTAACCACATCGAATAGCGAGAACTGTTAGTTCTTTAGATCAATGGCATTATGGTGTCATTAATTTCATTTAAGAGGGCCAGAGAGTACCAACTCAGATATGACGAATTGCTGATGGTCATGGAAGACGTCCAAGTTGGCAGAGTATCAATTTGGTGTGAAAAATTTAGATAATTATTAGACTTTAATGCATTTATGCAAAGATAGATATTTCTCATCGCTTTGGTTTGTGTAGCGACAATTAATCGATGGTTAATTGGATCACGCTTTCAAAGAGCACACGAGTTTTGTGTCATATCAAAAAAATGTCCTTTCGCTGTGAATCTGCATACTTTAAAAATGATGCGATCAAAATTTGTCGTAATTCGTTCTCATGTTTAATTTTTTTCACCCATAAACTTTATCCGATAATTAATAACACGAGTTTAATAGACGTGATTGCGCTACCTACATTTTATTAATTTCTCCAAGAAATAGCGTTCTGTTTCTGCCTTCACAAATCCCGCCCAAAAGTGTCAACTAAGAAAAACAGCAGCTACAAAATCCATACAAAAACAACTAGTGGACACTGAACCGAACGTACAGCTGAGAGTTCTTATTTTCTTGCAACAATTTCACGGCTACTAACTACCAAAGAAATTATCTCGTCATGGTTAGTTGCGTGGCCAAGATGAAGACATTGCCTCGGATTGTTAAAGTTTTTTTTGGGTACTTTTTGGACGCCAAATTGCTTCCTGATTGAATCTAGCGATAACTGGAGCTAGGTGAGTGTAGAAGTTTCATCAACTTATTTCTTTGATATTACTTCAAAAAGAGGAGCTATGATTACATAGAACAATAATTAATTTTCCGATTTCTTCTTAGCTGTAAAATATTTGAATACGTTTTTGCAAACTTAAAAACATCAGCCAACACCTTCCCTCCTATACTAATCAATGGGATGAAGCAGACAAACAGTATTTATGAGAATCCCTAGCCCAGCAACACAATTAAATCCAACCCATCTTTAACGGCTTCCTTGTTTCTGAAAGTCTAGTTAATGTCACCCGCGGGAATTTATCGCATTTTATACGTGAACGATTTCGTGTACATTGTACACGGTGAACGTTTTAACAGTAGTCTTTCGTCCTTTCTCAGACATGAACTAGTTTAGCTGGAAGCATTTTAGGTGTCTGTGGTAGCTATAACAATTTCTGCTGATCACTACGAAATTGTTTTACCAGGGAGGATGAGTGGCGAATTGAAAGCATTTATTATATTATCCATGCCATCCTTTCTGAATGTATGGTAATTTAATTGATTTTATAGAAGAGGTAATATAAATAAATAAAAATAAAAATTGAAATATGGACAGTAAATGCTTGCACCATAAAATTATGATATAAGTCATTTTGAACTAATTTGATACGGTATTACTTTTTAAAACTCTGTATAAACATGGTTTACCATATTCTGATAAGAAAACTGAGCAATATACTATAATCTTTATATTATACCACGATCTTAAAGTCAGAGGACCATAACAAGAGAGATACCTTTAAAGAAGAAGAATTTTCATTTTAAAATAAAACTTACTTGATTCTTGATACTTACTTTCCAATTTTAAAAAAGAATATGCCATTCATTATAATCGCAAATCATTAATCAAACAATGAGAACAGGGCTTCAATTATTCCAGCATAAAAATACAATAAATTATTATGAAATGAAAATATAATAAACTATTTTCAAACGAAATAAATCCCAGCAGCACAAATTTAAACATTAATTTGGTAGAAAATTTTCTTCGTAGCTTACCTAGCAAACTCTTTCCAATTTCTAAAAAAAATGCTTGAAAGTCAGAAAAATTTATTCTTTTTTCATCGTTGGCTATTTTTGAATCATGTTGTCGCTATTTTTCATGTAATGATCTGTTTTAGTACTCAAAATTTTCTCACGATTATGTCTCTACTCAACGAAGTATGGTTTTCTTCTGTAAGGCGAAACTTTCCATATAAGAATCTTTTTACATGACTGAAGTGAGCTGGATTCAAATTCAGGTGATTTTTGAGTATATGGTCACTTTACTGTGTTTATTTTATTATTTCGATTCGTTTTGATAAACATATTGAATTAAATCCACTAAGCAAATATTTGTGAATCTTAAATAAGTTTTAGCATGGGAAAGCGTGGAAAACTGCTTGCTTTGCTCGATTTATGAACTCAAAAACTTGACTCGCTCAACAGTCTCTATGTTTGAATCAAACCAAGTCAGAAGATTTTTTTCCTCACTTTAATGAAAGCATAGTCCTGGGTCAATAATCTCTTCGTTTTCTAGTGAAACTCAGAATCTCAACACATTCTATGTCAGTCTTTTACGATATGGATAGGTTTCCAAAGAGAATATGGGGCTTTTGTTTTTGGACAACGAATTCGGCATGAGCTAAGTTTTTATATGAATTTTTCAATATAATCATAAAAATAAGTGTTTGGTTTTTAAATAAATACGAGGGCTTCAATATTTTAAAAATATCAACAGCAAGGTCAACATTCTTTTTATAGTTTTCGTTATTGATTTTTTTCCAGTTTATGTCAAGACAAAGCTTCTATTTGCAATCAATTCAATACTAAAATTCTAAAGTTTTATCGCGACAAAACAATCTCAAT
Organism: Oxycera nigricornis; assembly: GCA_963942545.1. NCBI lineage: Eukaryota > Metazoa > Arthropoda > Insecta > Diptera > Stratiomyidae > Oxycera > Oxycera nigricornis. Next base: position 101,690,002 of record OZ012662.1, read on the forward strand.
TTAATTTCTTCATCACAAAATCCCTCGTCGTTCTGCGATCTCCTGCTTTTGTTCTTCCGCTGAACCAAACTAACAAAATGATTGATGAACTTGTGGCTTGACACATTTCATTATTCCAGCAAGTACGCCAGGCATTCGTAATACCCGTAAAAACCAACTCGCAAAATCCATTAAACAAGCGTCACCCAAAGTATCCTTACCAAAGACTGGCCATCGTGCCAAAAAGAACTTAAAGAGCGTGTTAAAATGATGAGAAATAGTTGGAAAACGAATGAAAATCGGAGTATTGGTGCTGGTAGCGATGCGGTAGCCATCCACTACTCACAATCAAAAATCGTTGTATCGACTAGATGGTTGAACAGTTGTCCTCTTTTGATCCTTTTTGAGGATTCAATTTGACATTTTAATTAGAATCACGTCCGTTCATCAGTCCTCGTACTATTTGGCGAGCATAACTTGCACAGCACCTTCCGGTTTTCGATCCTTGTCAGCTTCCATCCAACATCATAGCATAATGTCCTGCACAAATGCCAAATTCAATCAACCGGGAGCACAGTCATGCATGATGCATGAATCTCCATCAAATTTTCTACCAAACTAATCAGTTTTCCCGAAAAGAAGAAGTCTAGTACGTACTGCCAACTTACCAACGAACGTCTCGAATAGGATAGATAGGGGATGGAAATATGCTTGGTGATGGTGCTGACGACGATAGTAGTAGGAGTAGTAGTAGTTGAAGTAACGTTCGGCTAATGGATAAAGGATGCAGATGAATGCCTGAGTGCGCTTTTCACTTGCCGATCCCGGGGAGGTGAAAGGAACAAGTTTATGAGATTCAGTTGGCAACTTCATTATGCTGAAAGGATAGAGTGATGAAACTAATAATACTTGGTGATGGTTCCGGAGACAGAAGGCGGCATCTGGTTTGTGAATGGCGTTGGTAATGGTGATATGTGATTTAGTGATGAAGAAAATTAGTTTGGCTGATAAGTTTCGTTCAAGGCAACTGCATAAAAACTGAGAAATATAATGATTCGTCACTAGATAAATTTTTAGACAGTAACTAATTTGATCGTGTCACAGGGTACATTCTCAAGAAAACAAATTATACTCAGGAATGTGTGTGCGTGATTCAATTTCTTAAGAAAGCTGCATTTATCGTATGGTCTCAGATATCCTGTTTTTTTACCTCTAAAAAACCTCATGAAGTTTAAGGATTATACGGCATTACGGCAGAACAATTTTAATTTAACACAAATGGTTTGAAACCGTGTATTGATTCGTACCAAATTGTTGAAATGTCTCGTAGAATGTAATTATATAGGAGTTTTTATATAAGGAAAAATACAACTAAGAATCAAATCGTGTACCAATACTTTCAAACAATTTTGAAATCCATTTTTGTTATGAAGCAAATAACTAAAAAAAAAAGTCGCGAGGTGTGTACGTTGCGATCCACACGAGTAACATCTAGTATTATCAAAATTACTATTAAAATCAATATTAGCACATATTAACATTGTAAATAATGACAATGACTCGTTACAGTAAGTGGAATGAATTATTATTTATGGTATCATCCCCTTATTCATTATAATTTTTTTATTATTTATCGTATTTTTATTAATATTTTTTGCAGTAAGAAAGAACTATAATTTTTTGTTTGGTAAGACCTCTTTGAAGCATCCACTCTTTTAAAGAGTTGATTGTTACAAGTGCAATTATGGTTGAATTTTTTTAAGAAAAAAAAAATTTTTGCACATTTTTATTAAATTAATTAATTGCTGCGTTAAGCTCATTAAAAAATTTACCGAATCATACAAATCATAATACGCTTTGATCGATAAAAACACTCTATCTATAGAGCAAGTGATATTATGAAATATTTTTTAAGCACAACTATTAATGGTCTATGATTGTTAAACAATTTATTTTTGCAATAGTGAAAAAAAACTAATTATAATGAAAAACTTGAGCATCTAATTTATTGCAGTATTAGAAGAATGCTAATTAAATGTTAGAATAATGAGAAATCCAATTTTTCGCATGTTGTTTAATTAATTAAAATTTAACGGACTCAAAAAAATGTTAAGACGCGACTTTGCATTCGCGATATATCACTCTAGAAAGGAATGACCATGCACGTACGTACGTACAGACTTCTTTCTAAAACTACTTTTCAATAACTCTCAAGACACATTAATTATTAATAATTTAATTTAATTTCGATATAGATTTTTGGACCAATTACAATAACTTACCTTTATACTGGGAAGTTTACAATTCGAAATGGAGGGACGGTAAAGATACAATCAAATGTATTCAACATGAGCTTGGCTTGGAAAGGAAAAAGTTTATATTAAACACAAGAGGCTCCTGAGTTCTCTTAAGACATTATTTATGATTATTTTAAACACATTTCAAAAAATTTGTGATAAATTTTATTATGTTTTTGAACTTTATATCGATTATCATTGGTTTCCTTCATTGGTCGATCAAATAAGAGGTGAATATTGAAATGTTCATCAAAGTACTCTGGAAGTATGACAAATAGTCACGATCTACATCATATTGGAACCCTGATATACTCCACCAAAATCTAACCCTTTTTTTGATACATCTTCACAACCCGATTGCTAAACATTCTGGTTTCTACCAGCAGAACATGAAATTTCTTCACTCGAATATTATGAAGGAACCTTCAACTTAAGTCTGATTTTCAAGCTCACATCATTGCATCCAATACTAAAATTGGGATGACCAGGCATAATATTTTAAGAAATCTATACGAATTGATTTTATTGTTTTATGTATGCAAAAAGAAATATTTTCATTGAATTAAACGGCGCTTTAGATTCCTTGACCATTGTTGTAGACAACGTTCCCGTGCAGCTAGACAACGAATCCAATCCACCCACGCTCAACTTAATTTTAAGGAAGCATAGTTGAAATCCTGCCCGTTCACTTCAATATCCAGCCATCCCAGCAGCCACTTCATTCCGAATCCCCAGAGTGTAATAAATAAAAATCTTTTAACCCCCCGTTTCATACAAGTGGCACAACGCGCTACTCATAGAGCCAACAATCCCAACCAACAAATAACTACGCTTTCCTATAGAACATTACGTGCCCGTTTGACTATACTCGGGGGTAGTTTCTATTTGCCAATGTAACAGCAATTTCGGGTGGAAATTACAATGCGAGACAACCGAGAAAATTGCACACAACTGTCGTGTTGGGTATTTTTGGTTGGTTTTTTGACTCGGAAGGCGGGCAGGCGGGCAACAGTTTGTGAAACAAGTGAAATTTTGTTGCTGTCCCCGCACAAGACGCAGGCGACATCAAACATTTCATCCCCTAAACTTGTTGTTTGTTGCTATAACTGCCCGGTGCAGCCTTGCGGTCTCGACGAGTGAGGATCATGATGCCGTAGCGCCATGAGGCTATGAACAACAATAGAGCCAGGGAGACAATAACAAACAGCAAACGAGGGAATTATTTATGACGACATGAATGTAATGAATTGGACACTGAGCGTCACTTGCCAACCAAACCAACCAGCCAACCATGGAGCCAGCCAAACCAGGATACTCTGCAACGCATCCAGCATCTAGCATCAAGGGAGGCAGTCACCAGGACTGTTGGAGTGGAGTGTCACACTCCGAAAAAGTTTAGCTCCAGGACATTATTAATTCCCCGATGATGTTCAGCAGAATTTTTTCAAATGAAAATATGTAACAATAATAGAAAAGTGGTGGAATTCACTGCGGAAATTTGGGCCAGGACGATTTTTAGGCATCGCTTTCAATAATCGCTTTCGATTTTCATATTTCGTACTAAACTTTCCATTTCTCCACACAATTTATCGACGAATCTGGTCTGCCTGCCTTCAATGATTTATTTAAATAGTATCATTCAAATGCAAATTCCAATCTTTTAATTCAATTTAATTAAATCTGTTTAATTTATTCACTATTGATGCCATGATTATTGTTTGCTTGCCAATTTATCAAACTAGAATCAATTCGATTTCAATTTCCCGTTTTTCTATTCTATTCTTGATTTATTAGAGGCAATCAAGTTAGTCCAGACAATGGATCTATTAAAACCACACCTTAATATCTTTCTTCGACGGTCCATTCACAACGGCCCCAACATTGCCAAGATTAATGTACAATAATTCGTGTTGGTATGGCATCGTATCTCCATTTTTTTTTGCTTTTTGATGCTGACTTATTATTCGGTATCAAATTAAAATGGTTGAGTGCTTTTACCTTTGCTTCAATGGCAAATTAATAGATTCGATTGGACGATTTCAAAGAGCGTTTCAGATTTATAAATAAGTATCTACTTTCTTGGCTGCGGAAAAATTTAGATGAAGTCGTTGGTAGATTTTTTAGGTCTTAATTAAGCTCCAACTGAATGATATATGATGGAGTTAGATTATCGTAACACTTTCAGTTAAAATGGAAGCAAAAAAATTTACCTTGAAAGTGAATTTTCGGGTCGAATAATTTCTTGAAATGTTATCTTTGAAAAAAATATTTTGCATTCGATTGACTGAAACCAGAGCTAAAATTGTTGAAATGTATAGATATGAAAATATTGTTTTGGAAAAAATAGAAAATAGTTTTAAAGTCACGCCAAATGAATCCTTATCAATTTTTTGTAACCTAAGCACAATTTTGATTGTCAATAATACAAGTTGGAAGGCTAAATAAAATTTTGATTAACACTAAGAGTATATTTCTCAAAATAAGCTGAATTTAGATTTCATTGCCCTGTATACTCAAAAAATTGGAAAGAATATAACGACTGGCTGGGAACGCAAAGTAAAAACTAAACAAAATAAAAACAAAAATAAATTACTCTTGGCTTAAAAAGAAACAGTCGGCGTATTTCCTTGTGAAAAATTGTCAAACATATCATTGAAAGAAAAACTTTTTGAAATTCATCCAGAAAGTTAAGTGTTTTGAAATGACCTTTCCTGGAGAAAGCCCCTTCTCACTTGAAGACATGCTGACGAAAAATTTAATAGAACTGAATTGTAAATCTTCACAAATACAAAACCACTCTCTACGAAATAGATTCACAAATGTGTACTCGCCTGTTGATAAATTCGCCAATGAAAATTTTTCAATTCATTTTCATAGTATTCCTAAAATTAATAATTTTTCTCAGACGTGCTCGTTGAATAAAACTCATTTTTTTTCTTAAGGGACGAAGTACCTTTAGACACTTTTTAAAATCGTTTTTTTTTTAAATTGTTTTAATCGATAGATATATTGCCTAAGAATATCATGTCAAAGTTTCAAAAGCTAATTCTCAAAATTGGGGAAGATATGCATCCCGGAAGTGCCTGGCGCCGAGTTCTTTTTCTGTTGACCACAAACTTTAAACGGCCTTTTCTCGAAACCATGTTTTTTAGCATTGCGTAAGTGATAATAAAAAACTAGTGAATCGATTTTCATCATCTAGCATTCATTTTAAAGAGCATAAAAAACTGTTCTATATAGACTAAAGATTAAAAAACAAATTATGTTGGGACTATTTTTGACTGGAAGTACAACGAAATTTTTCGTCAAAATCGTAATTTGTTTTTTTGAGCCTGTTTTGAAGGGTTAATTTTCGAATTTCGCAAATATTTTAGTCTATCTACTAAAAAAAACATTCTCGAGTAAGAAAATGTTTGGTTTTCAGATGAAAATTGCAGCCAGCATCGCTTACGCAATTTACGACGTCAGCGACGACATGGCTTTCAAGATCCTTGAAAAATTTGTTTATTTTCAACTTTCACTTTTGTAGAATATGTTTTTTTCCAACCTCAAACATCGCCGAACATAAATATTATACTGATTTAATAAGAACTGTCTTCATTTCCCCACAAATCAAATGCAAAAAGACCTATTTTTTCGGCCTCTAAAGGTACTTCCCCCCTTAAGACGCGATAAAGAAAACTCATTCATTTTTCTTTGCAAATTTTTTGATAGATTTTGTAATAAACAACAAAACATTCATCCATTAATCGATTTCACTTAGCAATATCGAAACACCACAAATTGTTCAACATTTAATTGCTCACTCATAAACAATTGATGGATTTGAAATATTCATTTAAACCCAATCGAAATTTATAAACATCTTATCAACACGTTCGCGTGTTTTTCACATTTCGCTCATTTTTTACCGAAAATGAACCGAATCCAATCCAGATTTACTAATTTCCGACCAGAAATCACTCATCATCAATTACTAAGCCTCACAAAGCAATCTTTTTTTCGTGGTAAAACACTTGAAATTTTCACAGGTTTTTTGAAGCCTGTTTTCTTGGAAACTCCAATCGAAGAGATTCACGTGCAAATTTATTTCATCGTTTTCACTATGCGATCTATTATTTCGTTATTAATTAAAAACAGATGTAAGTGATTGACGCTAAAATTTGAGTTATTGATGCATTTTCAGATGAAAGATAGTTCAAACGAAACTATTTTTTTTGATGTTATTGTGGTTTAGACGGCGCGTGCGTTATTTCATTACGACTTTTTGGAAGATGATGATTATGATGATGAAGTCAATGTGGTAGCTTTTGCATCGAATTCAATTCAAGAATTTGAATACAATTAATAATGAATGTGAAAGATAATGCCTCAACTTAATTTGAATGAAAAAGCACCGTGTATGATGGTTGCTGCAAGGTAATTAGTTTATGGAGATTATTTTTAATTGAAATTCAACATGAAATAACCTTGTTGAATGTGTAGCACTCATCGAAGAGAATTTGGGGTCAAATGTTATCCATTGAATGGGTGAAAACGGAATGATTTGGATTTTTGATTTCCTATATTAAATTCAATCAAGCTTCGTATATCTTAGCTTGCTGAAATGCCTTTACTTTAAATTAAGCAATATCATATTGTATTTTTTTTAATTAACAAGCAAAGCGCAATTGAAAAATTAATGAATAAAATAGTAGCATATATCTCTTTATTATAAAAATTGATTGACTCAAATTCTTTGCAGTTCCGTAAAAATCCAAGTTAGTTTTTCTACAGGTATAATTGGCACCGCTTTGTTCCAAATTGTACTCCAGACTCTACAAATTTCTAGGATTTGTCTTAAATGTCATTTATTCAAAATCAGGACTTCTTCTCGCAATAAAGTCAGATGCAACTCAAGTAATTTTTATGTTGGATTCAGCAGCTTCTACAGAGTGTAATTATAAAATCGAGTTTTTATCATAGAAAAGTACCCGACAAGTCTTCTCGATACCTTTTAAGATACCTAATTGATACAATCTAGACCACATTTATCTAGAACTACACAAAAGTACCATCGTGATAGCTGACATTCATCAAACATGATGTTAATGATTCACAACAATGTTTGATGGTTTTTATTCGAATGTTTTGAATACTGAACGTTTTTACTCTTGTAAACAAAGAATGTTTACATGTCAATTTTCATTATATAACTAGATCATAGCAGCTTGAAAAACAGAAAAGAATTATATCTTTCTAAATATCAATTTTAACTGCAACTGAGCAAAGTTGCAGTGACTTAAGTGATCGCCTACAACTATAAGCAGTTTTTGTCTGCAGTCGATTTTGGCCATGGTTAAGCAATCCCATCCGGTTTTCATCCACGAAAAGAGGCGTGAGAAGAAACATATTAACCCGTATAAGCACCAGGACTCCCCTGAGCACGGACCCCAAAACAGGAACTAAATTTGAGCCGATCTGGAACCACTTATAACCAAATGAGATGAAGGTAGGCGAAATAGTAATGATATTTTCGCCACACATTTCACACTATCTATTTCACAGAAGAAAACTAATATGAAAGCAATTAATAATGTTTGCGAAATATTCAAATGACCCTAAAATAATCTTAAATTTGCTTGAAATTTTTTAAACTCTTAGTTCCTTAGATTGTTGGTCCTTTGTCTACCGCTACTCCAACACAAGCGATTCCAAAAGGTAGTGCCTTGACAAGGACTTCATTTTCAAAATGTTTTATCCTCCAAAAAACAACAATTTTCAACCAAAACCACAATCTGAAAGAACAATTCGACTCTAAAATTTACAATGGCAAAATGACCCACCAATTCCATCCACGCATACAGCGCGGCTGAGTTCCGTTGCGTACCATCGTCAGTTGGTGAACCATGATCCTCAATATTGAGTTCAACGCTCATTTCGTTCCATCGGATTATGATTTTTTCCGATTATCACCAGCTCGTGACCTTTCTTAATAACATCTTAGTGTTTGTCATACTGACATTTTGTAGTGATTATTTTGAAATCGCTGGTACTGGCACAGCTGTGTTACGAAAGCTACTGCCATCGATACGTATACCAAGACGATTTCACAACAGAAGGTAGGTTTCTTCTATTCCGATTAACCGTTCCTTCTTTAGTCCACAGCGCCTTATAGAGCCTAGGAAGCTCGTTTGGCTACTGCCAACGGAGGACAGTCTGTGTGACAAATTAGCAGCGTTAACTGCAAGATTTGATGTGTGATTTTAGTCGGAAACATCCCTTCCCCAGTAGAACGGAACGTGTGAACTCAAATAAGAGATAATCGGTCAATCACCGCTGATGCTGCAATGACACTATCATTTAATCGGAGTGAAGCAGGCAAAATGATCTGCCTTTTGGATATTAGTTTTAATCGTTTTCGTCTCTTGGAGTTGATTATGGATACACCCGTCACATTTTGAGATATTTTTAACTAATTTTGACTATGCCGTCAGAAAGTTTGCCGACTTATCGATGGAAATCTGGCAAAAATGTAGTGTCGAAAATACATATCGGCCCAAAAGCTTCTCTGCGAGTCTCTAACAATACAAAATTGATCCAAATATTATTCAGAATAATCATAAGTTCGTCTCAAAAATTAATCTATGGTCTCTATTGGAATATCATCCTTGCCGTTCATCCCTCACAGAAATAGACAATAAAACGGTCGAATTCAACTCTATCTCAATACGTTCGTTATTTATCTTTATCTCGAACATTATATCATGTTTTGTTGGAAGAATTTGCGCCTCTCTCCACATATATGTTTGTTTATTTCATTTAATTCACTACAACAAGGATCGATCGGTATCAACAGTAAACGAGACGCTCTGTGTATCTATGTAGCAAATGTACCAGTTCCTTCTCTCTATCTCCTCAAACGCAAATATCCTTTCCACATTTTCACATTCAACGACATTTATATTTATAATAGTGTATAACAGTTCTATAGTGAAATCAGTGCGTATCTGAAATCTTGGCCAAATTGAGTCGTTCCATACGATTCGCATGCGATTCACTATGAATCAAAAAAGGGGTTGGCAGCATGGCATATATGCAAAAAGAGAAGCAGAATGAGTTTTGCTTGGATTTCAGATACCAGCCCGTAGACACAACACACATGTGTATATGAGTAGCGACATAAGTATGTCTCTTTGTAAGGGTTGTTCAACTATGAAAGTCAAGACTATTAAGAGTCACCCTGTAGCGGTTGATAGTCTCGTTTGTCGGCTCGCAACCCCATACTAAATTCATAAATCATAGAAATATCGAACTGATAACTGACTCATGTGCACAGAGCAATAAAAGATAAGAAATTACCAACGAAATATGCTTTCGAAATGGTATTTGCAGCATTTTTTGTTGTTGATTTTGCTGTTTGCCACTGGTCTCATTGCTTTAGTCCTTGCTAGGCATGCCATCGCAAACAATACACTGTGGTGGCAGACAGACAGACATACTATTTTCTCAAAATTTATATCTTAGCACTTCACTACGAATTCGTTACACATATTGTATGCTTATTCAGTTGCGTGGACTTGATTGAAAAAAAAATCGAGAAGAAGAATATTACGACAATGATAAATACCAGCCATAATAAAAATGCAAAGAAGCGTTTAATTAATAGACAATAAAACTACTGCATAAATAATTGTGTGGAAATCAATTTATGCGCGAGCCTCAATACTGACATAAATGAGGGTGAAAAACAGTCGTATTATGATTTAATGGTCACTAAATCAATGAATTTCTTGAGAGCGAATTATTTGAAAATGTTTGAATGGATAGTTTTATTGGATATTTAATAGTGACAAGTGTGGTGTGTGAAATTGGATGTAACTTGATGGTTAATAAAGATCTCGTATTTGATTTCGGGTCGTTCATGCCATTTAATCGGATCGGAGTTTATTTTGATAATATGAACTTTTTAGTCAGTTTTATAGATTATTTGGATTTTTTCGGGAACTTCTAACGTAAGCAAGTGTCGGTTCAATTTCAGTTTTTAGCGAAATATTTAAGTAATGATCGCCAAAAAATAAATAACTGAATCCCAACTCCCTAAAGCCAAATAAATGGAAAAAATCTACATTTGATGTCACAACATTATTCACCGGAGCCTAGAAAAATTTCTTATATGTAGAACAATATCATGACTTTTTGATAATCTTAATATAAATTTTTATTAATTACACCCTTATTAAAAATTTATATTAAGATTATCAGAAAGATATTTAATATTTCAAAAACAATTGCAGATCCTACGATATTTTTAAATGGAAATCCACTGCAGTCATGAAAAAATATTAAGAAAATTGTTTAGGTCTAAAAGATACGTATATTTCAATACCACACAGCTTATCCAAAAATAATCACTGCTGAAGCAAAAGTAGCTGCGGATTGAAGTAACGCAAAATTTCAAAATACTTCTTAACAAAATTTATGCCTTGGCTATATTTTGAAAATGGTTTTATTGTAAAACTGTTATCTACCCCTTTCGAGATATATTATATAACATCAGTACATAGACTATGAATATTTTTGGAGTTAACTGTCCTGTGTACATCAGAATAACTTTCTGCATCAGCAAAAATGATCCATAAAAAAACTCCACAGAAAAAGTCTGGTACCATTAAATCCGGAGAACGAGGAGGCCACTCCAAATCACATTTTTGAGACAACGCGTCTTGGGAACTTGTTCTGCAAGAACTTGATCGTAGCGGGTGTGGTGTGACAAGGTGCGCCGTTTTGTTGAAAATAGAAATTTTTCAGACTTTTTTATGCATTTGTGGACAGACAAAGTGCGCCAAAATCCAACGGTAGAGTGCACCATCGATAGTCTCTCCAACTTTAAAAAAATAAGGCCCGATGATGATTTTGGAGCACACTCCAGCCCATACAGTTACTTTCTGGTCGTGCAGTGGTGTTTGATAAATAACGTGTGGGTTCTGTGTCCCCCAAATTCGACAATTTTGTTTATAAACTTCGCCGGAGAGGGTGAAATGAGCCTCGTCCGTCATTAAAATTTTGTCCCAAAAATCAGGCTCTGTATCGATCATTCATGCGACAGTATTTCCATATTGCAAGCGACGTGGCATATCCGTTGGCAACAATTGAGTAAGTTGCACTTTTTATGGGAAAAGAAGGAGATCTTGCTTCATAATCCTCCTTAGAGGCGTTCCATTCACGTTTAACTCCTGAGATCGGCGGCAATACGACGTATTTGGGTTATCGGCAACACTTTTTTTACCGCTACAACAACTTCATGGGTGCGCCGCGGATGCTGTCGAATAGGAACCTGGCGAGTTGCTACAGACCAAATTCTTCACCAAACAACAAATTGTTTTTTTTGTAGGCGACGTATGCCTGGCATATTTTTTACGATAAGCACGCACAGTTTTCACAATTGAACGATCGTTTTCAATGTGAATCGCTACGATTTCAGCACGTTCTTTCGGTGTGTATCGACTCATAGCTAAAATGTCACTGAATGAAGTTTCAGAATTGTGTTTATCTGTCACATCGGCTGAAAAATGGCGGAGTTATTCAATGTTGAAATAGGGTACGTCCAGACGGCGCACTCTGTATACCGAAGTAAAATTACTTGATTATTTCTCATGTTTTTGTTTCAGTTCGTTCAAGGACGTAAAACTGTTAACTGATTAATTTGACCCGTCTAGCTCCTACTTCGTTAAGCCAACATGAAAGCAAAACAAAAATACAACTTTGTATCAGTTGATCTTTTTTAAAAAATTCACTTAAGATCTGAAATTTCGGCTATCGTACGTAATGGCTTCTCATAATTTTGTGTGCTAAACCTAATTTTATTCGATCAAAACCGGAAAATAATTGAATTTAAGTACAATGTCTTCAAAGCAAGAAAAAAAACGACCGTCGTAGCATCGAAACAATCCACCTTAATTAAGATGCAATCATTTATTTATCCGTTCACCGAGTACAAGTGATAATCTGCTACCATTTTCATTTCCAACTTCTCAACATCGGCAAGGAAGCAAGCAGCGAATTCGATCAATAAAAATGAAAAAGAAATTTGTGTCTCGTTCGAGCCTCAATCTGTATAATTAGTTCCAATGATGCAGGCAACGCTGAATGACTCAATTTTAAAGCGCAAACTATCTAAAATCTCGCCATCCCAACTGATCGACATTCACCACTGAAAATTTATCGATCATTTCCAACACTACTGAACCGTGCCCTCCGATCCCCTGATTCAACGATCTTCCGCAAAATTATCGTACTTATGTAAATCAATCAGAGCAATTATTGATCGTGAACAAGGTGCATATCATCGTGGAATTTATTGATTCTTCGCCATCACATGATTGCGGTTTGAACGGCGGACGATCTTGTATCTTGTTGTATTCCAGGTTGCTGCAAATTTGACTTCTCTTCCGAGCTTCACCACCGATCGAATTCAATATGCACGGGTAGATGATGGGGTAATTTCGAGTCGATTAAGACCACAGCCACCAATCAATTAGGTCTGCGTGAGCAATCACTTCAAAAACAATCTGGGTCGTTTGTGGTTTCAGTAGAAGATCGCCAGGATTCACAGTATAACTTGTACTTGGATGCATCTCCGTGCTGTTTGCGGAAAGAGTAGCAATTAGCGGTTGTAACTCAAAGAATGGGAGATGAAACATAGCAGGATGCTTGGATAGTATGTTGGCTAATAAGTGCCTTGAAGATTTTGGCGGTTCCGCGAAAGGGCTCTGTGCTAAACAATCAAGACGAACTGAGCCCTTGGCTAGCATATAATTAAACATTTTACGAGGTTTTGTCTTCGCTGATTGCAACGTCGCGAACATCAGTCTGAATCGGACGACCCTCAAAATGCTCGATAGATTGAAAAATGTCTCAATTAAGAAAGGGTAATTATTCTAGTAAAACATGGCAGTCCGGATGATATACGCACATAATGGTTAGCTGATGATCGTAAGCTATGCTATTTTAGGCTGTAAAAATTAATAGCAGCTCCAATTAAGATTATGATTATATTTGCACGTTTTCTTGCTGAACAGTGTGATCAGACTAGGCGCGACCCATGTGTTGCCAGTGATCACTTTCTCAAAAGCCTTATGGAATCAGCTTAGGAATACTGGGCCAAATTCGCTTTGATCCTTGACTTTGGACTCTTTTGTTTGGTGTTTTGATCGCATTCCTCGCATGATGGTGTCTAGGCACCACGCTCAGCATATCATTGAAATACAAAAGGGAAAACGCCTGCCATCGCATAAACGTGATGACCAGCCGAAGGTGTCTCATCTTGAGCCACTGTTGTTTCTTCGTTCCATTCACTCGCTGCAGCCACCAGTCTGTCCATACATAATTATGGACTATTGTTGCTGTTCAGTTCACATACACTTTAATATATTCCAATTACACTGTCAGATTGATGGCTCATAATTGAATTTTATAATGATTGAAAGGAACGCGTCACCTTTGTTGCGCGCCGTTGGGTCGCGTTGATGGTCAACTTTTTGGTTTCAAGAAACCCTTTTTGAATGGATGCCGGGCACAACCAGCAGTATCTGGAGCAATGTGAATACTTTTGAATACGATACAAATAAGATGGCTAATTGCGTGAATATCTCAAATGAAATATGAACAGCATATGATTGAGGTCTTGGAGCGTATCTCCCAGCATTTCAGTGTTGCTGACGACCCAACCGTTTTGTCTTCTTCAGCCAACGAGGCAGACAGTCACGCATAGCAATTGGGTCGACTGTGCCAACCCGACAGGTTCAGTTGGTTGGTCCAACAGCCCCGGCTGGGGAGGTGCTAATGAATGAAAATTAAATAAGTAAGTGAAGTGGCGTGGAGAAAACATATGCAAGAGTGGTTGCCACCCGAGGCGATGAGGTCTCTATTGTTTGACAGCAAGATGAAAAGGTTCTGTAGAAAATAATAAATGAACCGAATAATTTATAAATTGTTATGCCACGTACCATCTTCGTCGAAGATACATCCACGACGTGTGTGTACAATTAGTCAATACTCGGTCAATTAGATCGAGAGGAAAGAAAACTGTTTTTGCTACAACAATGTCTGCATGGCGAGCGTGAGGATGTTTATGCATATGTTCAAAGCTGAATAGTTTGTGGTCGATGAATGCATTGAATGTGCCAAGTAGCTGGGACAGCTTAATAAATGATTGTCAGTTGATCAGTGGTGAGCTAGAGATAAAGAAACTCTAAAGAATAAGTTACTTGGGAAATACCGCAAACAGCATTGATTGAAAGCGGCTTAGTGTAAAGAATAATTGAAACCGTTTGGCACGTGTCTATTTATTCGGAATAGTGTTGTTGAAAGTTACTTTTTCTTTCAATTGTGCCTTTAGAATGCCCTTTGAGCTTCACCGTGACTTTGATTAAATATTTCGTCTTGTTGTGATGTACTAAACATTTCCATAATACCTTTGATTTCCCTTTGTACATCGAAATTTTATTTAAATTTGAAATTCACGAGCATGATTGAAAGTATCTGTAAATTAAATCTACTTTTTTCGATAACGGTGAAATGTCAAGGAGTCCAGTAAATATATTGCTAGTTGTGGAGCATGCTTCCATTCTAGGATCAACGGGTGTCATATACTTATTCTATGAAAATCGAACTACTGACAACTGAAAGCTGAAATCTAAAGAGAACAAGCCGCGAAGTGCAACCCTTGAGGTCCACACGATCAAATTCCCAGTAATATCTAGATAAACATTAAAAATATTAAACACAATAATAATTTTGAAAATAGTACTACTTTAAATAATAATAATGAGAGGTATTCATAGCAGTAACAGGAATGAGTTAATATTAATCATATCATCTCTCTCCAAAAACTAATAGGAGTGTATAAATTTTATAAACATATATTACTGTGTTGTGCAAATCGGGTTAAAAAAATATTTTTTATGAAACAAACCCTAAGTTTTTGCAATTTCTTCTATTAAATTAAAAAAACCGCTGAAACGGATTTTTATGATGTTAAAATAATCAAAAAGATGTTAAAACACGTTGATTGACCCCTTAATGATGCACATTTTATATCTGGTTCGTGAGATATAGTGAATGGAAGAAATGACCTTAAAGATCGTGATGACTGTTAATGATTTTTTATTTTTTATTTAATGTTTCTTGTCATCATGAGAAAAAGTTTTGATAGCTTTTTTACAAACATTGTTTGGAGTATATAAATTTTATGAAAATTGAATACTGTCTTCCGTAAATCAGGTTAGAAATTTATTGTTTATTAAAAAAAGCTAATTTTTTGCACTTTTTTTCTCTTAAATTAAAAAAACAGATTTTTTTCAAAATTTGATAGATTCACAAAAATGTTAATACGCGTCGATTGACACCTTAACCATGCAAATCGTATGTTTGGTTCACGAGATATAAAGCATGACAGAAATGACCTTCAAAGGGGCAAAACAACTATCTCCCCGAGCGAAGTATTCCAAAAAATAATCAGCTCTTAAAATTGCAAAGACGCTTTGATTGACACCTCAACGAAGTCGATACGACTTTGTTCACGTGAGTTATGCTCGTAGAAAAAAGTGTCCACGAACTTACGTACGCACGTACGTACGTACGTATATACACACACACATACATACATCTCCCTTTCTAAAAACACTTTATATATACTCTCTAGACCTCAAAACGTAAAGAAATGTTGAAAATTTCGATTTTCGAGGCGATTACAAGAACTTCCCATATACTGGGAAGTTAAAAATAGTTTCATCTTTCAAAGTTATTTTTCCTTCATAAACTTTACATTGTTCCTCACCAAAGGACAGTTAAAATGCAACTTTAAAATACTCAATCACAATCAGCTCTCCTGAGTCCCAAGCACCGCTGTAAACCCAAAACTTCCATCATTAACCAAACAGCAGCCGAACATAAATTTCACGACCTCCATAAATAGCACTGCCTTACATTTCAGTCCTTCGAAATAAACACAGTAACCGAAAATAATAACTGCTCCTTATCGAAATTAATAAAACTCTCCCGTTTCTTATTGTTCTCCGACAAAAGACATCCATAAAACCTTGTTTCAATTGGGACCAATCGTGAATAACTTGCTTATTCTACCATCCGTCAATATTTCTCTCGAACCACATCATAAAATCTTTGAAAAAGCAGTCTTCTCGCTTGCTTTATATCATTTTATACAATTTCACAAACCACAAAGGACTAAAATATATTATTATCATCCTCACACACACATACACTCTTGATGAACGCCATTTATCCACCAGCATTCATCCTGCTTACTAACAATTTTCGCAAATTACAGACACTTTTGCAAAACAACCAAAAAAATATCTCAAGTACACTTTAAACCAAATTTTCTCCAATTATCCTGCAGAAATTGTATTAACGCCAGAATGAAGTGTAATGTACTCCAACACTATGAATTGTTCAGTGACATTGTAGCACAGGGTTAATAGAAAGAAGTGGGCGTAGCTTAAACCAACACCTAGCTATGTGATCCTTAGACCAGGAGAAAAGCAATAAGTATCTTTATATACATTGAAACCTGGGGAAAGTGTCCTTATTTAGTAGTGATATCAACAGCATCAATGTGCGCATGATTCTCTCTTGGCCC
Source organism: Oxycera nigricornis (assembly GCA_963942545.1). Taxonomy (NCBI): domain Eukaryota; kingdom Metazoa; phylum Arthropoda; class Insecta; order Diptera; family Stratiomyidae; genus Oxycera; species Oxycera nigricornis. The sequence goes on from OZ012662.1 coordinate 101,706,919, forward strand.
ATTCACACTTTAAAGATGGCAAATTGATTTCCAGAAAAATTTACTATGCTTGAAACTCAAGCAGTTGGAGGAAAGAGAAAAGGCTAAAATACATACAATGAAAACAACAATAGAAAATAAACAATTTTCTTTTTCTGGCTCGTCTTCGCGTATATATGTGAAATAAAATGTCCCCGGAATAGGAGACAAGACAAAGATGCCATGTACATAAATTATATTGAAATAAAAAGAATTCGTATCGTATATTCAATAGCCAGGAAGGATCCAACAAACATTTCTATTTTCCATGATGTGTCACTTTGATGGCTAAGCAAAATGAAAATTGAGATCCACCACCCACCAATATCATCAACATCAACCAAAATAAGCAACAATAACGATACAACACCATACTCTACGTCCTTTTTACACACTTACAAGTCGCATACTAGCTCACAAGAGATTTTGCTTTTAATAGAAAATTTAAAATTAATAAAAGTTTTATGATCGTTGGTTTTATGATGTGCTGTGATTTTATTAGATTGTCCTGCGTTCTATAAAGGATAAGCATCTAATGCGTGTGGAAGAGATTGTGAGTGTTTTTTGGTTAACACGTTGAATGCCATGGCGGTCACTAGTGATCGGCACCTAGTTTGTCCGTAGTGCCTTCCTCGAAGTCATCAGTTACCGGCGGCTCAGAAGAAATTTGTGGTGGACTTTCGAGCAAGCCATTTAAAAATTAGCATGGTATCCAATGTGTTAATAACGATGTTGATTCTTCCATTTTGGGTGTGTATCCGTTATCGTGCTATTGGTGTCGCATTTTACGAGGTCCTTAGTTGGTGAGCTTTACTTAGCAAATTGGAAAAGATGATTCAATTTTGGCTGGCAAAGCAATAAAGTTATAATAAATCAATTAATTTTTTTTTTGGAAATTAATCCGTTCTGATTGAGATGATGAAAGTATTGATTTAGTTTAGTGTTGAGTTATTTCTTTTCATTTCCCCTCCTGAATGATACGAATCACCCAGTAATTACAAGATATGCGTTTGTGAGATGCTTGATAAGTTGATGAGAAACTGGAGGCTGCTGTTACATCAATCCTAAATTTCCAAAAAAAAGAATAATAATTTGCTATTCAAGAAACTAACATTTATTTAAGTGTATGGAAATATTATCCAAAAGCACAGATTCGCTTAATTTTTGAAAATTATTATCTTGCTTCAATTTCACGCTGAAATTCTGGAGAAATTTAGTTCATTTTTTGGCTGAATGTTTATATAATTAATGATAGAAATAATGCAAAATAATAATGTAAACTCGTCTAAAAAGTAAATTTTACACAATAAAAATGTTTATTTTTCAAATAGTATCTTAAAAAAATCATTAAAAAGGAGTTTAAGTAAACATTAGGGAAATTTAGTCCAATCGAATATATGTTTTGTCAATCATAAATAAAAAATTTTTAACGATTGATCTTCATAGACTATTTCATAAAATTACAAAAGCGATTCAAATTGAAGAAAGTATATTGAAAATTTGTTTTAGCAGCATATAGGTAATTTTAAATCACATTCTTAAAGTAGAAAGTAGATCTTATATCTTTTATGTCATATAATTGAAAGCAAGGATGATGTTTTTTTGAACAGAAGGAACTCATTAGTCTTATGAATAATATCAATTGTAATTGCAAGCAACAAATTAATTTGTCCTTCATAAGTTTACTTTTAAAGACGAATTCGATTTCGTTGAATTATATTCCAAGTTTTACGTAATACTAATAATTATGATGAATCATCGACAATCATTTACAGCATATAATCCATCCCACAGTAAATCATATCTTAATTGACATTGAACCTATCTGTTTTTAAATCAAAACGATTTTTCCCTCTATCAATTTCCTACTATCACAAAGCTATTAAGCGATTTCACATAATAATAATAAAATCGGATAAACACAATGAAAAAATAAATTACTCAACACTTGACAAACAATATAGGAACCATATTGCATTCATATGAATTCCATTTAGAACTATTATAAGGCTATTAATAATATACAAAGAGGAAAACTTAATAATTCTGCTTCTCTATTGGCTCACTCGATTTTTTGTATCTTACATACATTTAGAATCGATCACGTGCCAATTCCTTCACTCAGACCTAATATTGGTGAGGTTGAATGAATGCATGATTTATTTAAACGCTCCAAGTACTAATCGTTCGATTGTTATCGAAATAATTCAAAATAATTGCTCCATATTTGGTTTTTTTAATGTATTTTTTGCACCATCTTCGATTCACTACCTGAAAATTTCAGTTGGTGGTTGAATTAAATGCTTTGTGCGTAATATTCAAATAATGATTGTGGATTATGATGAACTACATCGAATATGGGAATAATATCGGAATGAATGAGGATATTGATTAAGCTATTAATGGCTATGATATTGTAAAAGAGATTCATGGTTTTATTAGACATTTCGATTGAAATGGGTTCGAAGAAATTAATAGCTGCATCACATATTAATTGGAAAATAATGAACATGAATTCCGATAGATAACATCTCAATTGGTATTTAATTGGTGCATGGCTTCCGAATTAATTTGAAATGGATATGATGGACGCCAAGGTTGAAGCAAGGTTATAATAAAGTAAACAAATTTGTAAATAATAGTATTTTAATAGTAATGTGAAGCACATTAACTCATGATTTCCATTTATGAAATCAAATAGATTTACTTCATGATCAACTATTTATAAACGAAATTTCAAGCAGTTGTACGAAATAGGTTTTATAGTTCCTGTGCTATGCAATACTCCCTTTGAACTTTTATAGCTGTAATATCACACAAAGTTGTTCCTTTTGCTCGATGTGGAGGTCTTCCCCACTTCAGTTTGGAATCATGAGACCACATGTAGGTATAACCACAACCACCAATTTTCACCTAAGAAAAGGATCCTCAACATATGAGAGATGTTCACAATTAACACGAAGAAACAAGCGGCAGAATTTTTGAGTATCAATCGTAAAATCTATGTTTTTGCCAAGCCTGTGTCAAAACTCAAACGTCCCTTTAACATCAATCAATTATACACACAAACAACAACAAATCGATTTAAATACCAATCATCGCCATGACGTATTTCTAATCTGCCTGCGGTTCTAAATAATATCCTAAACATTAATTAAACTGTTATAGAGTTACATTGTCCATCATGGTTTCGATCTCGTTACAAAAGATTATCTTCAGCATATGCCTACATTCAAGCCCACAAGGATATTGAAAGCAAGCCAAAATGGAATCGTTTTCCGCATGACAAAAGATAGTTTTTGGATCAATTCCGGGATGTGTTGAGGATGGTAACAATTTAATCGAAGCCACACAATCGTATTCCATTTGGTTTGGGTTTGGTCAAATACCCAACCAACAACAGGACAAAAGTTGTGGATATCTGATATGCAGTTGTCCTTGTTCCGTCCTCCACACTGCCTCAATGGGAATATCCTCCAGCTTAATGGGCTTATTCTCTTAGATGCTACAGAGTTTAGTATGTGTGTATGTCCTGAATGTAGAGTCGTTTTGGCATTGTACAGGCAAACATAACACATGTAGGTATATTATGCACGATGACCACTGCCACTAGACTGTGAAGTGGCTAAAATTTAGAGAAGTGCTTAATTAACATGTTTCTCCCTCAAGCACCTCCTTTCGTTCACTTCAGGATCATCGTGGCATTGTCTGTTGCACTATAAATTGGAAAATTTCTCCAAACGGCGCGATTTACATTCGAATTTTCTCAAAGTTCCACGCTTCAACCCCTGCTACTACAATTCACCATTTACGCCTGAAGCATCCTTTCCATATTAATGGACATCCTCTAGTAGCAGCTCACACTTTTCCTGGGATGAGTGAAGTGCTGGGGCGGGAACTGCAATATTTATAGCCAACAATGTTAATTTTTCCATTTAATGTTCCCGCTGTTGTTGCTGTACCGTCCATTCACAGTGACCATAATTAGTTTAAGTGAAATGCTAATTACTAGCTGGTGGTGCTTGCAAGAAGAATTGCGAGAACTTAAATAGGCAATTGTTGTCTGCAATCAGGTTCCTCCACTGTTAACTACGGTTCAGTGTGGATTTAGTAATATGTACGTAGCTTCTGTGCACATTTCTTGCATGTTTGTTAATGCATGGAATAGTGTAGTTGATTCTAATGATCATGAAAGTTAATTGTTTATCAAGATTTCCTGCTTTGTTTGGTGGAAATAATTTTCTCGATATGAATTAATTTGCTTGCTTACATCAGTAAGTTCATAGAAGATTAAAATTTAGGATATGGTATAATGCTTTCAAGCCACTTTAACAATCCCAAAATTCGGGATCGTTCCTTCACCTACGGACGCATCACCGACTTCCACGAACATTCACACTTTTCCAACAGAAACATTTGTAAGCTTATCAAAAGTCAAAATAAACAACAAATACGCAAAGCAAACAAACAAACAAACTCGAAATTCTTTTATCCAAAAACAGCGAAAATCCCAGAAGGCCAATCTTCACCTTCATCCTTGTCGTCTGGTTGAAAAAGCCCAAAACGTATGCCGGTCACGTGAACGAAACGCTTTATTTACAGTTCAATCTATGCGTGACACGTGACAATCCTATTAAATACTGTTAACAGAAATACGACGACTGCGGCGGTTAGGGGATGAAGAGTTGATACTAACACTTCTAAGAAACCTTCCCATGTTTTTCATGCCGATTGTTCGCATTCAACCCTAAAAACTCTGAAAGTAGACGATTTTTGCGCCAAACAGACTCACAATGTTATCGTGGATTGTCCTTTTTACGCCTAGTTATGTAGACACATAAATCTTATAAGGATACGAGTAGAGACACGATTCCGATTTTTCGTTCTTTAAAGGGTATTAGTGTCTTGTTTTGATAATTTCTTCCGATTTTAGATGAAAACTGATTTCCTAATTTTGGTGTCCTTACAGCGATTACACAGCTTAGAAAAAGACTAGGGGTTGTTCTTTGTGTTGTCCTTGAATGTTGAATGTGTCCCCGTCAACTGGTAGGGCTTGTGAATTTTCCAACCACATTGCCATGAAGAAGGGGTAGATGTATATTTGAGTGAACATTGTTTGGCAATTTGCAAATTATCTTGACTTAAATAGAGATTTGATTGAGATAAAAATGATTGAAGGATTTTGGAAGGCATTTCAACGTTGATAATAGCAATAGAGAAAAGTTGAGTGAGGAAAGAGAAGTGATTGGGAAATGAGTGCAAACGTTATAGGATTTTTCCTGGAAGAGTTTTGAAGGAATCAATGTGATTTTCCCGAGTGAAATCGACTTTAATTCTTCAAGATATTGTTAGTACTTGTGATGTTATATCTTTTTTCATAATATTTGGCATTTTCAATTTAAATTTGGTGAACTGATACTACCCTATTTATAAAATTCAAAACAGCATTTAAAAAAATTAAGATATTTGCTGAAAAATGTCAAATTGCGACCAACATTTTTGGTAATTTCATGTCAAAAAATAGGCAAGTAAATTTTCTGTGGTGAATTCTTATGAACACAAAATATATTTGACCCCACATCATCAAAAATTAAAGGCAGCTTGAAAAAATAAAGCATCATAAATCATAGATCATTGCCATAAATTCCAAACCGAAAATTGTTTTATGCCCAAAAGATCCAAGAGTCTTTTTGGGGAAAAACATGAAAGATTTTAAAAATTTACGCCAAACAACATGTTGTCCCGAAACATAATTGCAGAATGCGGAATGAACCTTCTTCAGCTTTAAACTAATTCCAATCCAGTAACGACTATTGTGTACCTAAATTAAAAAAGAGGTACATATTGATCTACATAAACCATTATTAAACTAGCCGTTTCAAGAAACAAAAGTTTCCCTGAGTTCCAAACATTATTGTTTAGAACAAGCATTTGCGTAGCTCATTTTTCAATTAAATTATTTAAAAAAAAATGATCGCATATAAGATCTAATCGTTCAACCATTTTTAACGGAAGCTTCGTTATATGCTTAATTAATAAGCATCCATGCCATGTTATTATTGAAAATCTTAATTCTACAATCACTTTAAATTGAAAGCTGTAATCTCATAAATTGAAATCATCATAATTCTCTTGGTACTCCAATATCTTGTTTCGAAAAAAATATATTTCACAAAATCATGTAAATATTGCTCATTGAAAATTCAATTTCATCAACACATTATCAAGTTAACATCGGTTAAACATCACATATGAAATGAGATCATCATTTATTTTCAACACAAATGGCCGGCGATTCGACCTTGCATGGTCTTTTTCTGAATCGCCACAAAATAATGTCGAATTAGTGTTTAAAATTTCTTATCGCAATTTGTTGTCGTTTTTTTCTTCAAAACTATAATATACAAAAAATGCGAAAAATACGAAAATGGAAAACATGCCTACCCACTCAAAACGGTTACCAACGATCCACATCAATCCAAACCGACATTTATTCGCCTTAAATGTGTAATTAATTTTCAAAAGATACTATTTTTGTTGTTGAAAAATAAAGTAAATATATTGGTTTTTTTTTCAACTGAAATATAATTAATTATTTTCGTGGCAACTTCCACTGCAAATTTTCGATTCGTTTTGAATTGGTCAGTGATATTCTTCCAATGTCTTATCAGAAATGATATGAAGACTCAACAAAAATGTTTCAAACCAGTTGGAAATGAATTCGTGCATATTTCAACTTTTCTCCTTGTTATTTCAGGCTCTGCTGCCGATGGTGATGATGAGAGTAGTGCATCAAAACGGCGACGATCTAGAACGAATTTCAATTCTTGGCAATTAGAAGAATTAGAACGTGCATTTTCAGCTAGTCATTATCCTGATGTGTTTATGCGTGAAGCATTAGCGATGCGATTGGATTTGAAGGAAAGTCGTGTTGCGGTAAGTTTATGTTATCAAATCATATCCATTTATCTAAGAACTTCACAATTTGCACAAGGCTCATGCAAAAGAAAAAATATGCCAGTGATACCACTTACCTAACAGCAATTTCACCAGTCGCTGTCTGCTCCCATTGTCGTCTCCGCAAAACGCCATAATAAAATTATTTAAAAATTGATTTCAATCACACAATCAAATTGAAATAACAAACTGTAGGAATATATGCACCTGCTCAAGGATTCAACCCATCAGATCCTGGCTATCCAGCGAAAAGGGTTATTTACCATGCTACCTTTAAAAGGAAAATTGTTTTCTAGCATGAAATGTCGATTGGTAGTATCCAAGCTCGAAGAAAATTCGAGTGCATTTGCCGGTGCAAAGCTTGTCTTCTTTGCGTTCGCAACGGTACAATTACGTATGCCTTCATAGCCCTCAATCAATACCCTCCGTGTAAAAAAGGTTGAAATTGAAAAATCTCGTGCCGCTTCATGTTCACATCATGCCCTACGTTGACTGAGTTCTGCTCTTTTTGACTGCAAGCCTGGACTACTCCTTATCCACAAAGAATGCGGGAGATTTCTCGCACCATGGCAATCTATTCCATTTTTAGATATTTCTTGGAAAAATGGGTTTCGTGCATATTCAGATCCACTTGGACGCAAGGCGACGTGAGTCTCGAATTCATGAAGGCGCAATTTGGATCGCCGAAGAACAGCACAGTCTCGTGCCACAAATTGAATTCGCTACCAGTTAGTTGAAGAAGAGAACCCTCGTCGCTACCAGCCATCATGGAATATCCATTTAATAATGGAGTTCACGAGAAATGCGGAACAATATCACAAAATAGCCAAGGAGCCAGAAAAACTCTAGACTTCTATGTATTTCAATAGCTCGAAAATTGCATGCAATTCCCGCGCTAAGCGTTTCGCCAAAATAAAACCCCTGCAAGTATCTCTGCGACCGTTCAGACGCAGGACGTGAAGAATGGAGAGTACAGCTTGGAGTGTGGAGACCTCAGCATAAGCTATGACCAGAAAATTGCTTGTTATTTGCAATTATGAATTTTGCAGCCCATGTAGCGGATAATACACGTATGCACGTACGGTGGTGCATTATGGCGATGGCAAAATGGGTGGCAGTTTGATAGATTGTACGAATCGTTGGCAATTTAGCGAACAACAAGCCTTCGAATTGAATATTGAATCATTAAATTTTCTTATAAACGTTTAATTGAGTTATAAGAAAAATTGAGATACATTTTTCGATAAATCCGATGATTCTCGTGGAGTTTTCACTTCATAGCGATAGTGATTTGAAGACTTTCAATTATAATTTATGATCTGGGTTAATTGCTTTGATTAAGGAGTAATTCATTCCCAGTACCCAGGACTTGAAGGGATTTATGTACGTTTAAACCATTTTCAAAGGATGGTGAATGCAGAACGGCATTGGTTGGTGTAGTTCTTTCGGAAGAACTGCCATGAATAGTGCAGCCATAATTGTATTATAGGAAAATTAAAATTAATGAAAAGCTTGGTTGAAAATCAGGTCATATATATGATGGTGAAAAATCTGAAGGGTTCTGGATTCAATTAGAAAGTAAATTGATAGTACCTAGTTATGGAGGTAATTCAAATTTATTTTTTTGGATATAACACATCCTTCGAAAAAGTTTTGAGTTGATGTGATTATTGAGAAAGTTGTCTAAATTTGAATGATCAAAAAAGCTCTGTAGGAGATTTCACCCTTACTACACAACTAAATTTAATTCACTTTCCATAATTTTTCCTGCGTTCATACTCAAAATTGTGGAAAACGTATAATTTTTTCGTCGTATCACACGCGAAAAATTGAAGAACATAATATTTCACGTGCTAAGGCTGAACTAGGAAATCTTTTGGATTTATCAACAGCTATATAATAGTCTCACTTTACCAAAAAGTATATGATCTCTTACAACTTTTTATCTGGCCCACAAAGTACTTTCAGATTATTTTCAGCGCTTGTTATGTTTTTTTGTCTGAATATTAGGTAGGCGAATATTTTTAGGTAATTAAGGGCTTAAAAAAAATCTGGCCCCAAGTTTAATTCTTAATCTGTGGCTCAAGACACAATTTTTCTGTACATTTTGATTAGTAATAACTAAACAATATTTCTTTTTTTTTTGATTCTAAATCAATAGAAATTCCTTATTTTTTCCAACATAACGAAGCCAAAAAATATCCATATTGAATTATCAGACAAAAATTTATCAAAATAATTAAGAAGGATTCAGAACACAATACTCATACCTAGTAAAACAAATTCACGGTCCCTAAAGAAGTTTATACCTTATACAAATCTAATAAAAATTACTGAAAACTATTCTCTGTGTGGTAACCGATTTTCTGGATAAAATATAGAATTCAATTCAACCATATCCTCCACCCTCAAACCAAAAAACCTCTTCAACTAATTCAATCGGAATGGGTGTGTAATTTACAACCATTATCCTTTCACCTCCTTCAAGTCCCCCACACCACAGCTACCACAATTATCGAACCATCGAACGTATCCGATCCCATGAAATGGTCTCCTTAATGAAAGTGTTTAACTTTTCTTCCTATCCTTTTCAACTTCAAGTTCTATATACACATCATAAAATTTTTCTCTCATCCTGTCGTATAGAATAACAGCCAAAGAGGAATATAATGGCATTTGTACACATATGTTTCGTTGAAGACTAGGCAAAATCCTGGACCAACATATCCTCCAATCTATTCAAACGTATCTAATTCCATTTACACCCCATTTGGTTTACTTAAAACACTCGTTTGGAAATAGTTTACCAATATGTTGGCTCCCCAATGTCAGACAAAAGGGTGGACGAGAATTTGAACAGGAGGAAAACACAATATTTCCTTTTCCACCCTGCAAAAGTCGTAATCGACACGTTGCGCTGTGGTCATTTTTTGATTGGAAGCACCGTACTGGGTGAAGTCATCCTAAAGATTTTTCTCTTGGGGATGTTTCACACTTCCTGGTGGATATGGGGGCAGTTTTCAAACAAGAAATTGAATGAACAGCAACATCGTCGGTATCGCTCAGTTAATTTACCAAGAGGTTACATTGAGAAAAGTTTCTATTTCGTGTACTCGAATCGACGGCCCGAAATAGAAAGATGACACCATCTTTATACCCTTATACACCTGGGTAGAAAGAATGAAAACATGTCTGTCTTGCCAAATATCGAAAGATGGCATAAAATCCACCAACTTCACCATTTCGTTGTTTCGAAATCCTTTCCCGTCGTCGACCGATTCAGCCAAGTCCAATTTACTACCGTCGGCAATTTCAGATTCTTCCTTCCTTCCTGCAACAACGTTTCCATCATCCCCGCAAAGGGATCGGATGTGATGGTGTGGTGTTTGGCAGGAACTGAATTGAGGGCGGAGCCATCTAATCAATTTTGTTGGAGGTGAAACAATAAACTCGGAGCTCCGAAAAAGGCCAACACTTCCAACGAAATGGGAAGGATTTGAAGAGGGTTGAAGGAAAACATGACGATCGGCTTGTAATGTTTGTGAGATACACCTGGATAAAGGCTGTAATGAAGACAAAATAATTACAGGGATGCGAGTTTTATGCAGACCTCAACCAGATACGTTAAGGATAATTTGGTGAAAGTGGTGGAATCAAGGGAAATTTGATTATTTTTAATTAAATTTATTCACGGTTGAAAGGTCTATCATTGGAACATGAAGTAATGGTGGAAGATTAAACGAATTGTGGCAAATCATGTTTGGAATTTTGAATAACGTTCAGAGATATGTCGACGAGGTTTTATCGAGGATACTTCCAACTTGTGTCAAATTTTCTAGTAAAACAGATCAAATGCATGCCTTTTAAAATAAGTTGGAATGAGTTACACATCAAAACAAGAGATGCAATCACATTTGATGAATTATTGATGCAACCAACATATTTTTAAAAACTAAGCATTATTAGTCATTGCTTTACAGGTATGGTTCCAAAATAGACGGGCGAAATGGCGAAAAAAGGAACACACAAAAAAAGGACCCGGACGACCTGCGCACAATGCACATCCCCAATCATGTTCCGGCGAGCCAATACCACCCAGCGAGCTGAAAGCGAAAGAAAGGTGAATTTCTATTTTATTATCAAGTAGAACTAGATTTAGTTTGTGTGAGTGTAAATGGACATTAAATAATTTATTATGGCATTCATAATAAAACTTTTTTATGTATTGAAATGCTTACTAACAAATATCAGCACTAAAATTTGACGCTTTTTTAATGATTTTAAATTGGAAACTTTATTTCCACGAAAACACATGCTTATGATTCGCCCATATGAAAACATATCGAAAGATTTACATAGAGCGGTGTTTTTTACCACATACACATAATGTCGAGCAGGTGCTGTTTTGAACTATTGATTAAAATGATTCTATGAAGTTTTACAATTTTCCATCAAAAGTTTAAATTTATTCAAAATGATTCAGAAACTTTAACAATGTGGCTTTAATGCTAAAAGAAAAATCGCAAACAACAACGTCAAATTAAAAGTTTTTGTTCCTGGGGTTAAATTTCAGGGACACTCAATATGTAGTGAATTTCTATGTATTTAAAGTCAGGGAATTTAAGTATCGTGGCCATTCAGGATTTTCATTGTAGAGAAGGACAAGATTCTTTTGCAAAGTTTATTCGGTTTCTGGCTAAAAGAAATTCTGTTGGTTACTGTTTGACAAACTAAATTTACCAAAAATATTGTTAATGTATTCCTAGTCTTTCCTTTTGTCCACTTAATAGATATCAAAATAAATTGATCGATGTAAAATAAACCGATTGCGCTCAGGTCTAGCGAGAATCTAGCGAGACTTGTTGGTAGGCTGGCGGCAATTTCGAATACGTCACTAGAATATATTTGCAATATTTCAACTCACTCAGATCTATACAATGCGAAACTACAATCTTACCGAGAAAATTTGAGAATGATACCAAATGGTATGCATCTGAAAATAAGGTAATAATGAGTCGACCTTTAGGAAGAATGCGCTCAATTTAGGAAGATATCAGAAATGACCAGAGCTACTAAGAAATAGATCAGAATGCTTGGTAAGCTGAATTCACTTAAGAATAAGTCTCTGAGTAATTTATGTGAAATTCCAACTCATTCGAAAAATACTGCATCAACAAAATTAAAGATGTAAATTATTTGAATATAAGTTATTTTTAAAAAAGTATTGAGACACTACGTTTCGGGTGGAATATTATTTTCAATAATATGGTGGATTAAGAAGCACCAACCAGCGATACGCATTGCCCAAGACACAATCGATCATTGATTGTCTTTGCTCATTTTGTTTCAAAACCACTTCCCTATGTGTTTTTGAAATTTATGCATAAACAGGTGCTTTTGTAAGCATGAAAGATCAAAACCATAAATAGTCACAAGCAGGTGTTTTCATGGCAAATTAAATAACCTATAACGATTTTCTACACTATTAAGCTATGAGTTCATTCATTTTTTGAGTATAATCAATTTTACACGGACGATTGAATACTTTTAAAATCAAAAACATTTGAAAAACATTCCATCAATTTTCACCAACCAATCAATTTCGTTATAATTATTAGAATTTAATTTGTTTCATTTCGATCCCATTTGATCGAACAGGGCTCGTCGTAGGAAAAAGTTGGCAAAGGCTCTTGAGCGTCAGGCGCGTAAATTGCGTGCCAAAGGAATCACCGTCGATTTAGAGTCTCTTAAGGCTGAATATTTGGCACAACATCGTGGCAGTACAACGAATTCGGATTCAGAAATCGATGATGACGATATACCAATTGATGTTGTGGGTGGGGCGGACAGTGAAATCGAACCGGAAGACTGTTCATTCAAGAGCGGTGGCAACACGAACGCTAGTAATGGAGTGGTCAGCAGTAGCAGCAGTAGTTTTAACCTAAACAATAGTCCTTGTAGTACGGTGAATAGTGGTCCTAATGGCAATGGTCTCGAAACATCGTCAATATTAACAGACGATGGTAGCGATTTGGTGGATAGTAGTGATCAACCTAAAAACAGTATTCGACCGAATCCGTTTAGTATAGAATCGCTACTGTATAATAATACCTGAAAGTTAAATTATCAGGTTATTTATTAGTTTTGTCCTTCGTAGACGTTTATTATTATCCCTTAAATTGGTATGTGTACATAGTTCTAGGTTTTGGTTGCATATCAAAATTGTACTGTCTTCTTCAAAAAATGCACGTGGGGCTCACAAACACTTACCTTATTACAATTGATGTGAATTATACATATCAGTACTATTTGATTTTTCCAGAACTAAGACAGTTTTGACTGTAAACTGCAATCCAAAATTTAACTGTAACCAATCTACTTACTATTGCCAAATAGCGAAAAAAAAACTTTTTATTTAATAGCAACAATAATAGAAAAATATGAAACAAATTGCATTCAAACAATAGATTATCTATGAAACATCAACAAGACAACGACTAATTACGAAAACCTGGTGAAATTGTAATTAAAAACAAATAGATTCAAAGCAAAAACAAAACACGATTGAAAATTTTGTGATTAACTTTACTATATAATTCTTATTATTAATGTATTTAAAGCAAGAAAAGGAAACATATTTGTAAATTAGTAATTGATAAAATGAATACATAGAAAGACTTGTAATATATATTGAAAAATTATAAATAACACTACACTTAGGAATAGAGTTTAATGCTATTGATTACAAGAAAATGAAGCAAATTTTTTAATCATTTTTTCTTATTATTATTATTACTACGGCTACTGCGATAATTATTTATTTAAGAACAAACAATTCTTTATTATATTTTGAATGCAAGTGTGTTTAAAGAGAATTGAAATTTTTTTGTGCAATATCACTTTTAAAAAATATCACCGAATCAAGGCTAGCATGAATAAGAGAAAACAGATTTTTTATTATTATATCCATTCATAGTATTTACACTATTGATTTTATTTGAATTTTGTTTATTTAATATTATTTTCATGGAATTTGTGCACTCGGACGAATGTGTGAATGTGTATATTGCAAAATCGATTTTATTTCAGTTGCAATCGGTATTAATGAAAGTATCAAATGGAAAATGAAATTTGTAATAAAAAGAATATTTTGTGGTAATTTCAATTGCAAATAAAAAGACGAATTAAAGAAAACATAATCAATATTAAAACGAATGTTCTCTTATTGTCGAAACATATGGTGATAGAAAACATGCGTAAGTATCAATTTATTTTATTTTTCTTGAATATGAAATTTAAATACAGACGGTTTCTGCACTCTGTCTATTTTCTCCATCAACACACACCACAATTTTTAATAGCATCTAATAGAAACGCCATCCAAGAGATACAACAACCAGCTTGTTAAGATGCAAACAATTATTTAAGAATTAATTGCATGCAATTTAACATATTCGCACGTTGGCAACTGGTCGCGACATATAGTGAACAAGCAGTTTTAGTGGCACCATCATCAATACCACCACCATTCCGACTCCGGCGAAGGTGAAGAAATAAATATTCATGAGATTCATTGCTGGCAAATTGAATGAATGTGCATTAAAGTTGATTTAACGAATATAAATGATAGTTGAGGGTGAAAAAGTGTTTGTTGTAATGGAGAGGTGTGTTTTATTCCGACAACATGATTTCAGAAAAATTATGGGAGCTGAAGGTAAATAGTGATGAAGCCATTTTTCAGAATTAAATTGCTTGCATTTTTCTTCCCTTAATGGAATCATGGTGGCAAATGTAATTGAAAAAAGCATAATTTTATTTAAAGAAGCCGTAAGTATTAAACTTCTTTTACTATTCGCAATGAACGACAATTCCGAAATGTTTTCTAGGAGTTTATTTTAATTGAGCGTTTGAATAATAAAAATATCTAAACCAGCTACCATGAAATAATAACAAACGACATGTGCAACTTGAGGTGATTAACTTTCAAAAGTGCACGCAAAAAAACAAAGCTCTTGCAATATTTATTTGGCAGGCAATTCATATTTAGGTTGGTTTTGGTCTGCCAATCGTTTTTTAGTCGAAAAAAACCATAAGAAAAAAAATTGTCCAGTAAAATGGAAGTCTTATCGTGCATTTGAGGTTGCCGGCCAGATTTTTCGTCATATGCGAAAAACTATGAGCATTATTTCCAAATTTCTGCAATCGGAACACTTCTCATTTGACCAAGGCCTCGAAAAAAGATGAAATTGGAGAAATGTCTAGCAATAAAATTTTCTTGAAATATGTTTCGATTAGTTAACACAACTATTTTGTAGGGATTCCACGCAAAAGGAGATCCAATTTTGGCACTCGTATGATGAAAGAATCATTGACCCCAGAAACATAGAATTAAAATAGCCTTTTACGCACCGCTTGATAAAATTAGCTATCCAAAACGTATGATGAATCTTATTGGTGCAGCCATTTTATTCAAGTAAAATATTTTTTCGAATAGCAGCTATTTCCATTGTATGCATTGTTTTGGCTCAGTAATTGTTTAATATATTTTTTGAAATATTTTTGAAACATTTTTGAACTATTTTTGCAATATTTAATAAAGATTTTTTTTTGTGATTGTTAGATATCTGTTCTAAAAACATGTATTTTCCATCCATCTGCTCCCAATTTTCGTACTATTTGATAATTGCTTAGCCCCGGATGTGTAGTCCACCAAAGTTGATGAGATAAATGAGAAACTCATTTATTGCATTTTTATAATTTAAATTTTATCGAAACCGCCGAAAAAAATTCTGAACTAAAAGACTACTTTACACACTCTTTGATTTAATGACATCAGATTTATAAACTTTAAGCTATTTCAGAAATTTAGATTAAACACCATAACCGATTTTTCAAACACGTAACAATTTTCAAAAATTGGCTGTTGTTCCGATCATTGCTACTTCACGCAAGTTGTTTCACTCTAGAAGCATTGATACTAAATTATTTTTTCAATTTTCCACTTACATGGTCAACGAAAAGTTTCTAATGAATCTGATAAATATCCTTTTAAAATAAGCAATATGAAAATTTGTATATGTATATATAAATTCTATTGTGCATTGCTAAAAAATCATAGGATTTTGGATTCAAAAACAATTTTTGATTATTTTAATCCAGGGATCTTCTTACATGAAAATAATTGGGAAATTTTTTTCCGTCCTAAATGATGTGCATGGTATTTTGAAAAAGCTATCTGTTTTTTTTAATGAGCTACACTTTGTTGTTAAACTTTGCGTGAAGGAACAGATGCAGCAACTTATATATTTTGAAATTCAAATGCAAATTGAATTATACATATTCCTCAAAATAATCCTTAAATTACATACTGAACACCATGTCAATTTTAATTCTTCTTTTATGATTGAAGAGCTTGGTGCTATTATTTGACAATAAAGTAGGTTGAATTCATCAGCCGTAACTTTCTCCAAAGTAATTTTTCGATAGGTCACCAGCTTTGCACTGTGTATTAATTTTATTTAAGTTTTCGAAGGTTATTTGGCGCACTTTTTTAGCTATTACATGGAACAATTTTCAAGAAGTTATTTGGATTTCTTCAAAAATTTCAAGTGCATGCTCTTAAGTTGTTATTCTTACTTTTATGGAAAAATTATGTAAATTATGCAGCGAATTTTTCCTCAATACTTTTGCAGTCGTCTAAAATTATGAAAAACGACCGATCTTTAATCTTGCTTGAAAAATTCTCACTTTCCCAGCATTTTCTTTCATTAAATCCAACCACAAATCCTAAGAAACATACAAAAAAAATCAGTTCCGAGTCCATTGTACAAGCTCAACTATTACGCTAAGTACGTATCATGTTACTCATTTACAATGTTAACAATTCCTCCTTCTGATTTCAAACCATCGCGGCTAAACCAGAAAAAAAAGAAAACACCTAAAATAAAATCAAAGAACAACACCAAAACAATGTTCATCATATTCATAAAAACCGCGTTTTGCGACGCGCCCGAAAATCTGAAACTTGTCGAAGAGGGTATGCGAGGGTAATTTTAGATAATCACCTTCGTGAAATCTAAATTTAACGACATAATAATTGCTTCATCATTGGCTTTTGGCGGCAACTAAATTGGATCCAACCTTTTGTTTAATCCCCATCGGGTTGAATGAATTATCCAGCAAGAGTTTCGGTGCACGAAGAGATTGTATCTTAGGTTGCGGATTTGGAGTACAACATAGATACTTGCATATTCGGATGAAGCTTCTAGCTTATTAGATGGTGATGAAAGTGTTGCATCAAAGTGTGGATATTATTACATAATGGATACATTGCAATGAGACTCAGCGACAATTGTATTGTATAATCCCAATGAAGAGAACATTCCGATTCGGTTAGCTGCAGGTGTATCTACGATTTTTATAATGAAATGGAAAAATATTTGCAAGAGAACCGACATGGTTCAGAACATCTCATCAAACATCTCCGCTACCACGTTCCATTATCCTTTTTCGCATATTTTATCTCGTTAGAGTCCTCTTTCGTTGTTTGCATTTAAACTGGAACCTCCTGGCGAACATATGTACTGAGCAGCAGCATAGATTGGTGGATATTATATGGCGGGTAGAACGACGGGAGCCTTTAGGGTTTTTAAAAAAGAACGACTATTTTAACCCTGAAGGGTGTGCATCCGTAGCCATTTTAAGGAGCTTCTTAACCATTTGTTCCGCGCTTCTGCTTCCTATCCCACAGCCAGATTGGTAGTCTTCAATTAGCAGAGGTTCCAGTTCAGCGCCCTGCGTGTGATGAGGTCGCCACTATATAAAGCCCAACCTCCTCCATCTACCCATTCATCCAGCCAGCCAGTCATCCCCCTTCCTGCGGAGTAACCCACGCGTACGCGTACATGCCATGGCGCGGCGTATTAAATTATTTTTTAATTAACTTCTCGCCGGTCCGCGACTTGGTCTTGGTCTTGCTTGATGACTTTTTTACTGGTTGGTTGGAATGATTAGATACGAACTTAACTATTGGCCGTTGGTTGTTAGGTCTTGTTAAAATTTCGGGATTCTGATATGTGTGGGCTAATGAATTTTTAGAATGTTGACGGCCGACGTTTCGATTGTGTTGTGAAAGAATAAATGATGGGATGAGTTCATCATTTTCACATTAAATATTTAGGTAATTTTGAAACATTGTGATTTAAGCTTGTTGAGGAACGGTTTTACTGGAAATATTGGCTTGTGGGAACAGGGAATTGTCAGATTGTTTGGGGTATTATTTAGTGTAGACTAACTTATGTTGAACAGGAGTAGGTAAAATTCCCACACGTTGAAGAGACTTTCACTTTTCAGGACAAAAAGCTCATTTCGAAGCATTCAATTATCACACAGTGAAAAATTGCTAAGATTTAAAAATAATTCGGAAGGAGCTGAAAACTGGTATAACTTTACAAATAAGCTCTGAAAGTTGTCGTTGATTATTTTCATCAAAAAGTAAACACAAGTTACATATTCATTGTGAGCCTAGATAAATCTTCATTAAAATTTATGCAATGACGTCTTTAAATAAATTTTTAGTCTTCACTTAATTCAAAAAATCAGAAAAATCCAAAAAAAAATTAGAGAAAAAAATCGTCTAACGTTTAATAAGTTTAAATGAATTTATTAGGGAAACGATGAATATTTCAAAATTGTTCTCATTTTAAGGCGGGCGAACTTTGTAAAAATGGTGGAAATGGATCTTTATATATGTATAAAAAAAATTAGCTGTTTAAGATATCGACTTTAAATTTGAAATGTATACAAATTGAGATTAAAAGCTAAGATTCACATTATCAAAAAAAAATTAAAAAATGACGGCCATCCCGACCAAGCGCTTGAGCAGTGCCAAATGAAAAAGTGGATTGCACCTCATAAAACCCTGAGAAAAATATCTTCTTCTGTTAGTCTTGAATGTATACTACTGCACGAGCCTACATTTGGAGCAATAAGTAAGTTTTTCGCGATTTGGTGCACGTTTGAGTATACGTAATAGCGATTTTTAACTCTTTTTTGATTGAAAAAGAATTCTAGAATCGTCAAAAAAAATTTTGCTCTAACCTTAAGTCCGTTTAGTTAAATAGTTAATAAGTATGTGTGGAAAATTTCAAGTAAATCAGATGAGCAGTTTTTTCACAAATCTACTACGCACACACAAAGAGTATGTTTTGAGAAAAACGCATTTAAAGTATCTTTGGTTTACGAGAATTATCTCGTCTTTTTCGACTTGAAAGCATTTTCAATTACAATTTTTAATATTTACACTGTGAAATTCGAATATGTACTCACTTAGACTATGTAATATAACTTGTATAAATTGTATTAGAAAGTATAATAGTTGACTTGTTACATAGCGGCATAGGTTCGGGCACTTGAAGGCCTACGAGTGCTGTAGAATGAAAATCAGTTTAGATGTCGATATAAAATTTTGTACAAGTATTTTTAATATAGTTTTCTAATGAAATATCCAAAAAAATGAATTAATTTTTTAACAATAGAAAGGTCGCGCCGGATCTGAAAGTTCCACGGTGTGTGTTTAGATCTGTGCGTGGCAAGCGCTTTGATTCTGTGGCTAATGATTCTCAGTATCCTCCTAAATTCTATATACATATTTTTTGATTGGGTCGTCGGTATAAATGTTTGTGGATATTTCCAGGAAATTAACATTGGACGCTGATCCAGTATTGGCATTGGATCTCACAGATCCTTAGCGATCTTCAATGTAACTTTGAGAGGCGCGACCTTTCTAGTGTTAACAGAGAACTCCCCCGTTAACTGAATCATTTTTAGTGGCGTCGTAAGTGTGTCTAGAAGCTACATAATTTGTAAAGTCTATGAAAAAAAAGAAAATTAGTTGTGTTCCTGAAGTTTTTCACAATTTAACCAGTAGAATTTAATTTTATGTAGATTTATTAATGAAATCCCATTACCACTTAAGGGGGAAAACCACTGTATTTTCAAGAAATCAAAATTGTCTTTGTTGCTCTAAAGTATACCTTTACTTCATAGAAATCAACTACCAAGGTTTCATATAGTGAAAAAATCTCTAAGTGTTCGAAATTTTAAATTAGCGCGCCACTTCTCACTGCTCTTTCGGAGCGCAATCCGCATCCCCGCACGCTGTTGGTATTGAAATTTAGAACAATTTTAAATATAAATCTTTCAAAACTGTACATGTGCTAAACTAAAGGTATATCAAATTTATTCATGATTTTTCAATAACTTAAAATTTAAACGCGTTTATCTCGGAACAACGAGATTTTTTGTTTATGCTGCATATTTCAATTGTTATTAACAATTTTCGAGCGTTTTTTTAAGTTTTTTTGACAGTTTTTTTTCAAAATGACGCTATTTTGTCAAAAATTAATTTAAAAAAAATCCTACGTACTTCTCTAGCTGTTATTTCGTTTTATCGACAATTATTTGTTTGATAACACAAACCTTAATAATTAAGGAGCAAACGGTCCGGCCGCGAAGCCATGAAAAAATAAGGCGTTACTGGAGAAATGCTAGGGAGCCGCCATTTTGTTTTTAAAGTTTTAAAAAAAATCAAAGAGGATGTCAAATACTTGTACAATATAGATCTTTGTACCAAATTTCGAAATGTTGTTTGGTTTTTGAGAAAAAAATTCCTAAAAAATGCCTTGTTTTCTACCTCTACAGTGGTCTTCCTCCTTAAAAATCTGTTTTGATAAGGTACCTGATACATGTGATTCATTTCGATAGTATTTGATCGAATGCAATTCTTTCTACTTACATATTTAAGTAGGTTTTATGACGAGAATTCTTAGGCTAATGTTAACATTGACAGTACATTTACGTAGACAGGAATCAAAACACCATTCTTCGAAAAACAACTCAAATGCACTCAATTCAAAGCAGCCTATCATTCTAAGTTAATAATTTCAAGTCAACTTCCACCTATCAATGATTTTCATTATTGCTCCTCCACCAAAACCAATTGATGAGTAACAAAAAAAATTCAATTATCATTCTCAACAATATCTCGTCATAAAGGTGGGAAAAAATACTACCGTCTAACGTTCCACCAACACCACCTCCTCACTTAATGCGCCTGAACATTTTTAACATTGAACTCATCATCAATAGACCAAACGATAAACCGACCCTGTTCGCTGGTCATCATCAGCAGCCTCGTCTTCAACATCATCATCTTCATCAACAGTACCGCAAACATGGCCACAAAGAAAACTATTAAATCAGCTAACGAAACTGTCAAATCGGATGTTTAGCACCCCAAACAGAAACATAAATAAGACATCGAATCGATGCAGCGCAACCATAGATCGTTCCGAGTAGCTGACAATCTACAAGTCATAGCCAAACGTCCCTAATAAAAAAGATCGCACGGTCAACACAAAAGATACAACGTTTTTGATGATCATCAAGCACGATTGCCATGTCAAGATTGATTATTGGTTTTGAAGCAGCCAGCAACGGCAGCACGGTCGGCAGCAGTACACCTCCACGAGGGAAATCCTCCAGTTTAGACCACTCTATTTCTGGTCTAGGAGTTCCATCCAGGCTGCTAGCTCACGACATCCCGCGATCGATTAATCGATCGGCAAATCTATGCGAGGACTATCATCTATTGGACGCGATCTCAATTCACGCAGCTGTCGAAAGGAATTAAAGATACTTTTCGGACTCGTCAGCGCCGAATGAGGGGCAATCTAACCATTCCCAAAAGCAAATCCCATTAAATGATAAATTATGCGCTGATCGACGTGCACACTCGAACGGACCAACAAATGGGAGAAAAGAAAAACGATCACGAAAAAATTAAGACAGTCCAGGCAAATCGAATAATGGAATTCAATAAAAGATAATTCTGTGAAGAACATGCCTGCGGGTGTTTGCCGCAGCTATGTTGTAGTTGCCTCTAAAAAGATCTTGACACGATCACACCATCCGCAACCACCGATATCACTGTGTCTCCTGATCATAAGGTTCGGGACTGGTCCTGGTTGCCCACGTACCGGCACCGACCAAACAAGCGGCTTCGATTGATGAAATTTGTAAGATCAACGGGATATTGTCCAGAAAGATCATCATCAGGATGATCATCATTTGGTTTGGTATTCTCTGTTAATCGATGTCCTGCTGTGCAAATCAAATTCGTTTGGTCGCCTTTCGGCCTCGATGGTCCAACAGCACATTTGCCGAAGAGAATGTGTGACTGTTCGTGGACTGGTCGCAAGCCTGTGTTAATGTTGTTGTTATTCGATGCTGAGATGTTGGGTCCAGCAATAGTTCGACCTATAAAAAATTAGAGATGGAATCCAGCTATTCACTTTGATTATTATTAATTGTTTTGATTTAAGACCTAGACGATTTGCCATCCGAAATATTTCTGTCTGAATTGCACTTTAACAAACAATCAAGCTTCACGACTTCAATAAAACAATAAGGACGAACCACTTTCTTTACAAGAACATTAATATCTTTCCAAGTAACACCTGCGCTCTGATCTCTTCATTTACTTGTAACCGTTTCTGGATGCCTTAAAGGCTCTCGTCTTAATCACCGAATTGCGTCAGATTCACAGCAAGATTTTAATTAATTTCTCAACAACAAAACAACCAGAAAACTCCATCCCCGCAACATATTGATGGTGGTGGTACCAGGATTATACAGGCTCAGCGCCGCCTAAGTTCCCAGCCAGAATACAGGCTGTCTTGCCCGGCAAGGAGGCAGGCACTCAGCAAAGACGCGCACCGATTCCACAGATGATTTATCACGCGTTGTCGAGCAAATTGTTTGAATGTTCCATTAATCTTAAGCCTCTTTTTCAAACCGCGCTTTGATTCCTCTAAAGACCATCCTCATTCTTCATCTGTGCATTTTATTATAAATTATTTCACTTGAACTTTGGCGCAGTTTCTTGTAGGCGATGTCGAGTTGTGATGTAGTGGTTTTGATGGTTTGAATGGAAGTGTGTTTAGCTTGACTGTATGCAAATTGAGGGTTGTTAGTTTCTTTATCGTTCTAAGATATTCAAATTATTTGTTTTGCCAAAATTACAACTATGAACCTATTCTCATGAAAGCAAGAGAGATACTGCTAAGATGTTTTAAATTTATTAGACAACACAAAAATGGATCTGCTCCTCAAATACGTAGTTAATTTAAATTGGAGAAATTTCACTAAGTGGCACTTTAAACGAATATCCTATTTACAAAAGAAAAAAAAGTGAGGCTCTTTGAATTTATCCAGATTATTTTTTTCGGTAAAGGTTAATCTTATGGCCTCAACCCCCGAAGGAAGCGAAAGTAGGGGGAATCGAAAGGAACACTCCAACCCGCCCCGATCGTCCCACCCATCCCCACGGTAGGGTTAGGAGGCCGAGGCGGTTTGAAAGGGGTGCAAAACGTGTTTCCAATGTGTTAACTCTATTTATATTGCATTTACGGTAAAAACGCCGTGCATTCATTTTTTATGATTTTTAATTTTTTTAATATTTTTTATTTGCTTTTTTTCATTTTTTACAAAAAAAAATTATTTTATTTTTTAAATTTTTTCGACTTCCAAAAAAAATTGATGTCATAGTAGTATAGGAACCCCCTTCGTGGGTGGAGGCCATAATCTTAACCTTTACCATCTTTTCTAATGCATAACTATACAAAACAGAAGATCTACTCGAATCAGATAAAACAAAATAGGCGGGCAAGTACTTCTTGAGCCAGAGGAATCTATAATTATACCATGCAACGAATTTTCAATATCGAAAAAGACATTTATTTCAAAAGAGAAAAACTATACCTAATTTAAGGCTGAATAAAATATAAAAAAAAATCAAATATGTGACGATTAGTTATCGTGTTTCAATTAATATTCAAAAGTTTTTCCTTCAAAATAGATTACTTGTTTTTTCAATTCATGCCAATAATTTATTCTAATTTATTTTCAATTTATCATTCCGTACATGATTTGCCAAAGACTTATACGGCAACACGCGTCCATTACCATTATAACCCAACCACCTCAACCTCGTACCCAAGAAACCATCGAAGACTTGCAGCTAGAAGAGAGGGCCGAACCGAAGATATTTTAATTTTCTTTGAACGTGTGAAGAATTTCAATCGAACCGACAACTAAGACCTCAAGGAACCAGAAGGAGGTGTGATCCCGGCTTTAATGAAGATATCAAGTAAGTCGACTGCGCCGATGTTTCAACTGCACGGCATTTGTGCTCAGGGCAACTGAGCGAGTCCAGCGTTTAAATGTAAAAGTTCACAGAAAATTGGCTTCGGACAATTTGTAAAGGTCCCGGCAGTTAAATTGTTCACGGTTGTAGCATTTACGAAGTGAAGCTTTTGGTTGACATGCGTATGGCCGAAAAGAAATTGAAAATTGGACTTACGAGAGGATTTGTGGTGTATGTTACTGCAGCTGACATCCTGTAGCTTAAATCTTGGCAAGCAATCGAAAAACACTTAATCCTTGCAATCCGTAAATAATTAAACATCTTCACCTTCGCTGGCTTATCTGTCGGTAACCATAAACGTTATTACATTATGGATATTGTGAGGCCCCAGTCGTAACACTAAATGGTCCCTACGGAGAGAAATCATAAAACCCAATCATTTCTCAAAATAATGTTGTTCGAAAAGTCGATGGAGACTGCAGGCTTCCACGTCGATTCCATGCTGGCCAACCTGTCTGATCAACGATCCGAAGAACAACGCTACCCTCCTATAAAGGTCTCTTGGATTGCCGCCACCAACAACAACAGTCAAAACCCATGTAATGATCATCATAAAACGATTTAATGATCACCTATCGTTTATTCTTGTTGGCTCTGCCTCGTCGATGGCTGGTTCCGCAAATGATCATGTCTGCGATCATTGAGTTTAATACCAATCATGCAGATCCACCCCAAGACAGAGTATCACAGTGTTCCATAGTTCACACTGAGCTGCAGATTGCCGCACCATTCCTCGCCCAATAATGCGCCTGCCTCCATAAATCGAAGCGTAAATTTGTTAAAACAACGAAATCAAATTATAAGGTTGTGATCATTTTACTTAAGAAATGAACTACCACCCCCATCTCCCTCCGAACAGCTCCAAGGCACACCAGGACGTTCCAGTATTGGCCAGGTCTCGGTGCGGCGTGCATCAGCTTCATCTTCACGAAAATGAAATTACATCCAGGATACAATCGCCTTATGAAATGATCGCAAAGGTGAGAAAAATATCATATACACATTCCATGCAGGTTGGCCAACTCCTGCAATGATTTTTCCAGGGTGCGATCGCCAAAATTGATTATGGCGAATCATCAATTTAATAATTCCTTGAGAGAATCAGGCAGTTCAGGCTGATCGTATTGAAGGGATTGGGCTGAGGTTTTTTTGCGATCGGCATAGAATGACTATGGGTTGGTGAACCAGGTTTAGGGTGAGCACAGGATTTGCAGCAGCATTTGACAACAAATTTGCATAATTTTTCGGCTAATTACTCGTAAGTTATAGAATTGAATTGAAGTGATTGCTACTAATGTTATCCTAACTACCAATAATCTCTTTCTTTTCTAGCTCAACAAACAAGTCATCCGAGATATGATCAATAACATCTTACTTTGAATAATTTTAACGCCAAATCAAAACTAATTCAATCCTAGCCCAAAGTTTCAACTTTTTGGGTAACTGAAATGACAAAAAAGTGAACTGTGGGCTGTTCTAGCAAGCAAAATAGCTACGAAAACCATCCGAGCTACCTAAATATCGTTTCATTTCCTATGTATGTGCGCTTATAGTTCTTTCATCACGTTGATGTAATTTATTTTTAGTTTGGGGCTTTATTGAGTATAAAAATTGCTATGCAACCCGAAGACTCTTTGTGAACCAGGCGATATTTTATATGCATGGATATTCTTCAAAATATCAAATTGAAATACATAAATACTAAAGATTTCACAAAAAGTTTTCATATCTGACCATTCTAATTCTGCTCAGCATAATCGGACCACAATATGAGCCCTTCCAAACTTTGGCAATATTGAAAAAATCCCAAAAATTCAGATTCAGGACAAATAAAACAATCAATTGGAAAATGTGGAAGATACGATCAAAGACTGTCCGTTTTGAACTGAAAAAGGATTTCATCCAAAATTTTTTTTTTGTTCTGAGGCATTCCGATCAATCGTGCCGGGCTGATCAATTATTAATGCCAACACGATGAGCTAATTTCGAATTTTATGAAATTATCGTGCAACAATATCAACGGTCATTTCAGCATTTTATTTAATGCCAACTTTATGATGTTATTGTTTCAGACAATCCTCCCCCTTGCGATATGGTAGATAGTGCGAAATGGTGAGCACTGAACCAGACAAACTTGAACCCTTCAATGAGGCATCCCCAACACTTGGCCATTATAATATTGGTGCAATGGTGTTGCCACAAGCATCATAAATATCTTTAATGAATACAATAAACATTGGCTAATAACAATAATCGTAATTCGTTACGGATTAAGATTGTAGGCAGACGATAGTGAGTCTGATTGTGCGCAGATAGATGGGCAGTTGAGGGAGCCTTGCTAGGTGGAAATTAATATTTGTGGTGTGGAGGTGGGAGTTGTGAGTGCATTATTATTAATCGTGATCAGTTGGAGAAAGATGGGCTGAGTACGTTTTTAGGATTTCCTGAAGATTCTCCATGCACCTTTGTTACATAAAACTTGAATTGAGCATTTGTCGAATGTAGATCACCACCCTGAGCAATCAGTTTCTGAAACGGAAAACCATCAATATTTTTCAATTTCAGACAAACTTTCCATAAAAACCCTACGCACATTCACTTCAGTCTATTCAAAATCGAAATCTTTATCGAATTTTAGAAAATATGGTATAACAAATTTTTCAAACCATCATCGTTTACGTGACTAATTCAACTTAATCCGTTGATGCGCAACCGACATTATAATGTTCATCGTCGAATACAGAACACACTCATATGATGGCTGATGACAATTAACATTTCCATTTTGTGGCCAATAACTGGAAATACAAGAATATGAATATCAATGACTTGATTGTACTGATTCCGAAATGATCATTCGAAGAAGATGTTAAGTAGTAGTCGCACGCCATTAAGAAAAGTGTTATTGCAAGGCAACGAGCAACATCATAAAAAAAATTCATTGATTACCCCCCAATAAAATACTAACATGACATTATAGTGTAAAAAGCAGGAACATTTGTTGGCACAGCGGGCACGATCACTTGGGGGTATCTTTCGATTGAATTATTTTAAAGTATGAAAATGTACCTTACCGTAGATAAAAAAACAACCAACCTTGAGAACGAGCAGGTTAAAGGATAATGTGCTGATGAACATTTAATGATTACTTAGTTATTTTATTATAAACAAAATATTGTTTCTAATAATAAATATGATGAGTATCCTCAAAACCCTTCACGTGAAAAATAGGCAATGGTATGTTTCATAAGTAACTCTATAAGATTATTCGTGAAGAATACTGACACAACGGTGCCTATAAAAAGAAACCTATGAACATGTATTCACTGCCTAATAACACTTTTAAAGACTCCAAAAGTGAAAGACATTTCTGTCTTCAAAAACGTTTGCGAAAGATAAAGATGCTGAAACAAACAAATATCAATTTTTCGGCAAATCAAAATGAGTTTCGAACAGTGCAGTAAATTAAAACATTTATTTACATTTCCTTAATGACAAATTCTGGATTAAGTTGTCGCCAAACAAATCTTCCTGTAAACATAAAGTTAAATTAAAGATAGCCTAAATGATAATAAGCATTTATGAGTATTTATATTAGCTCAAATCTCTGATACAATATGAATCCAACAATTTAATTTTTATTTTTTATTAAATTTTTATCATACAAACTACGAGGGTCATTCAATAAGTAACGGGACAAATTGATGTAGGTGAAAAAAAATTTATAATTCAATACGAAACTTTTAGGATTTCAAGTTGGCATCCTTATTATTACTTCTGATCAGCTGTTTGGTAAGATTTTGTAAACATAACGTATTATTCGGTTAGTTCAAGATGTCAAATCCGATTGAGAATTGCACCGTGGAAGAACAACGTGCTGTGATTAGATTTTTAGTAGCAGAAGGTGTTAAAGATAGTGAGATCCATGCAAGAATGTTAAAAGTGTATGGACAAAATTGTTTAAACCGTTCGAACATTTACAAGTGGATGAAACAGTTTAAAAGTGACCGCGAAAAAAATTCAAGACACATCCATCAGCAGGTAAAGTGATGCTTACACTTTTTGGGGACTCACAAGGCTCCATTTTCTGCAATTTTCTGGAAGACCAACGAACAATCAACAGCCAATATTACTGTAACATGCTAGAAAACAAAGTAAAGCCTGTCGTGGACTTTTGACTAAAGGTGTGATTTTGCTTCACGACAATACACGGCCGCATACGGCACAGATAACTCAAGAATGCATTCAAAAACTGGGCTAGGATATTCTTCCACACCCTCTTTACAGCCCAGATCTTGCTCCATCAGATTTCCATATGTTTGGCCCTCTTAAGGAGGCGCTACGTGGCAAACAACTTGGCTCTAACGAAGAAGTCAAGATTCACGTGCAAACTTGACTCCAACAGCTACCAACAAAACTTTATGCCAGTGGCACAAGAAAGTTAGAGGAACAATGGGACAAGTGTATAAGTGTTGGGGGGGAGGCCATTATGTAGAAAAGTAGTAGGTTTTTAAACTACAACAATTTGTCTCGTTATTGAATGACCCTCGTATTTTTTATTTATATATTTATTTTCGCCAAAACAAGGCAATAACATGTTAAATATAAATTACAACAAATACTTAACCCTAAAATACATGCCACACTCAACATTAATTTACACTGTTGTAAGCACGTCATAATTTAGGAATGGATAATGAAGGGCTTTGTAAATGCAGGATTTAAAATTGAACTTGAAGATGGTAGGGGAGAAGTGATTGCTCAAAGTGTTAAAGATCTTACAGCACCTATTAACAGGTTCATTATCTGCATACTTAGTAAGATGCTGATATTCAGTAAGTAAACGTGTGTTACGTGTACTTCTTACAGGCACTTTATGCTTTATTTTTTTCGTCAAATACTCCACATTAATGTGGCCCCTAATCACGTCACAGGCGAAACAAGACGACAACACTGTTTTTCTGGCTTTAAGAGTCAACAAATTTAGAAGCTTGAATCTAACTACATAAGGAGGCAAGATTTGATAGTCATCAGGGCTATAGAGTCTCTCAAAGCAAACAACAAGAATCGTTTTTGGACTGATTATGACTGATGCTAGACATGAACTCTAAAAATTGGGTTCCACACATTACTGGCATATTCTAGTATTGGGCAAACCAGTGAGGTAAACAATGATTTATTTACCCACAAATTTTTAAACTCTTTGGCTCGTCTTTTAATAAAGCCAAGCTGTTTAAGCTGTTTTAAGTAGTGATATTAATTTTTGCAGTCAAATCTCACTTTATTCATGAAAAAATTGTCTCGAAATTTCTTACAGAATATATCACCAATCTTAAATTTATGTGGTATAATATTCGAGAAATTTTATTTTTGGTGCCTATTGTCACATCCTCCTTCCTAAGAATTTCTCAAGGTTCGTTGAATTTTTCTAATTGTAAATTGATTGTATCTAGCGGATTTCATGAAATTTCAAAAGGCTTACAAAGTTTTCTACTAGAAAATAAAGACAACTTATATGAATATTTGTCTTCCCATGACAAATTCACTTAAATGAAATTGGTATTCCATAAGGTAGTCATTGCAAATCGATATTGTTGCTAATTGGTACAGTTTATTTATATTTTCAATTGCTTTATTTGTACCTACTTTGTACCTAATTTTTGTGCGTATTTTTGTCTTAAGCTTAAAATATTCTGAAAATGAATTCCAAGGTGTATTGCATAGCATGCTGTTTTACATTATCAACTTCATATTTTCAGTTTGGATCTTTAAGACAATCATGATCATTAAAGTCCTTTATTTCTTTAACTTGCATGCCAATAACTTTGATAACAACTCTTTGAATTATTAATCTATGAAGCTTCTATTAATGTCCTCCAGTCGCTTTGGTTCACTATCAATTAGCATTCACAGTCAAAATATTAAGCCATTTAAATTCAATATAAACCATCAAAAACCATCTAATTGACACAATTTAAATAAGATATTCCTACATTTATCTTTCTGCCATCATAAACTCGTACGCTAAACCAATCTATCATCTGTTCTCTCTCAACAATTACCAGACAAACATCAATTTCCTGTCAATATAATTTGCTCAAAACCCGAAGAAGCCTTTAATTAAATTTCTTGAAATTTTAAGTTTAAGCGATATCCCCCATAATCTTCCCAAGACCAAAGCCAGAATGAATGGGAATCCTACCAAGGAGCAAAGTACCGGTCACGTTTGCCAGATAATATTAAAGCTAAATGAAGATGTCTTAATATCGGGCTCAAGATCGAAACCTATTTCTAAGGCGGCTGTAGTCACTTCCACAATCAACAACGCGATTGTTGAAGAGACACGTAACGTAAAAGAAATGGTAATTTGGTAACCACTAATCGACTGGCTACAGCCGGCATGGCATGGTTCAGGCCAACTTGGCGGTCAGTTCTTTCTTCTCTAAACAACTGACCGTAATTGTAGGTTTCAATTTTCGGGAATTGAATTGTATCCTTGATCGTAACACACTACGGGCTAGTTCTGTTTGTTGGCTCCGATCTGATCCTCGAACGGACATGTTCATATGTAATGAAGTCGTTAGGGTTTCCGTGACAGCAAAAAGTGCATGGAACTCAGATTGTAGCTACGTGCGCCTTACTACCTGTACCACGAATAGGTTGCGATACTATGGCATTTTAATCGATTCGGGCATTCAACATAATGAGTCGATTAATTAATAGTTTGCCTGGACCGCAGTTGTTTTCGATTGGCTGCTATCAAATCGTGCAAGTATCCCCACATAAGCCATTAAGCTCGCCGTCCAAATGAATTCATTAACCTTTAAATAAATCCATGGCGCTAAAACAGGAATCCGTGCAGACATGGTTTAATCAAAACTTTTTGCTCGTGAGGCAAAAAATATTGCAGAATTCAACGATAGCCAGGAATGCAAATATTTTAGATATAACAAATTTCATTTCAGATGATTTTCATTTAAATGGCGATTCCACTTAATTAGAATTGTGAGATTAGCATCAGCTAGGTGTCTCTAGGTTTTTGTGTTTCTCATAAGCATACTAATTTGGAGAACACATTACACCAAACATCACTTCCCCAAACCAACAGCGAATATAAATTAATTCCTCAAGTTACAGCCGCGTCAATATTTGCCCACACCAACTAAATTAAATTATTCATCTCTATCCGTTCGGGAGACATTTTCTATTATCGGTGGTGACCGTGAAACGATGTTACTCCATAAAGTACGAAACGTCTTGAAGCAAATCCTATCACGAATCAATATCAACAAATTAGGGAATCATTAACACCGTAAAGAAGCGAAAATTACGACCGATCAAGTCAGCATCCAAACAACCAAAAGTCTTGATTACTGAATTTAATCAGCGATTCAATCAACGAGAAAAACAGGCGTAATCAACACGACCGAGTCGGAGACATGAACAAGTGGCAAATTATGCAAATCGCATCCTAAATAAGACTTAAACTATCTAAAACACAGAAATTCATTATGCACGCGAAACAAATTCTCCCACCGATTTTTTTCTTAGCCGCCTCGATTATCGCGGCATTATGAAAATGTCGAGTATCTCGGCTCCATCTTTGGTATCTGTATCTGAGCCGCTTAGCGAGATAACAACTAGGAATATTGAAATCTTCTAAAATATGATGGGGACAACAGCAAAAAATACGTGCAGCCAGGTGATAAATTCTCACCTTAAATAGTAACATGTTGAATGGACCGCGGCGAGAACTGAGAGGCGGCCGAGCGGCAGAATGGATTCCAACAATGAGTGACACCACTAATGGTGACCATGAAGACATTATGGTGACAAGATCATTTAGTGAGATTAGTTCGGAAATGTTGAATACGATATGGGAAGTGTGCAGTGCGTAGCGCAAGAGAATCTATGTGTTCCATGCACGCATGCTGGTTCCACGCGACTGCTCCATGTATTGATACCTGGGTCCATAATTTTCAGGATCGAAATTAATTTACGATTAACAAAACTATAAGTTAGACTATTTTATGGCGCTTAATGGCAGCGCTTATTGCATTGGATGTGGTGTTTTAGGAGATTGGATACCTTAATAAATTATTGTGTTTGACCCTTGAGAGAATTAAAGTGCAGAAGTAAAGTTTATAATTGATTGCAATGTTGTTTTGGGAAGGGAAGTGAATGCGAAAGGTAAAAGAGACCACAGTTTCACCACTCATTTCTCACATCACACTTTCAAAGCTAGAATTGCAACAAACAGTGTCTACAAGTGCAAACAGTTATCTTACTATGTATATGAGTTTCCTCAAGTTTCAACAATTGGATTGCCATGAAAAACACTGAAAAGAGCGGTTCTAGATAAATTGCCAAAAATCAAAACCTATCTTTCATGAGTCACATAAACAATGAACGATTTGGTAAATGTATTAGTTGAATTTGACACAAAAATTTCATTAAAGGGTTAATCCACTGTTAAACTACTCAAAATGAATTTTTTTAAACAGCTACCAACAAAAAAACTATTCAAGATATCGATTTGAAATTTGATATACACCTTTATTGATTAGGCGTAAGTTGAAAATTATTTGACTTATTCACAAAAATTCAGCTAAAAAAATTGAATCACATTTTTCAAAAAATAAACACTTTTTCGGCGCGCATCGTAAATTCACGAAAAAACTCCTCGGCCGATTTATTTCAATTTTGTTCAACTATTCATTATACTCTAAACTACTGCACGGGTCTAAATTTAGAACAAAAAAAAATGGTTTTGACGATTTGGGAAACATATTTTTGTTTGAAAAAAAAACGCGAAAAACTGGATAATCAATGTTCAAAAGTATACCAATTTTTTTATTCGCTTAAGGGCTATAAATTTAGGCCCGTACAGTCCTTTATACTCAAAACTAATGAAATATTTTTGGTAATTTGTTCACAGGCGCAATTTGCTTTTTTGGCGGTGCTGCGGCGAAACATTGGGGTGGTCGCCATTTTTTTCAATGAAAATTAACTTATGAAATGTTAACCTCAATAAAGATGTATATAAAATTTCAAATCGATATCTTGAATTGTTTTTTGGTAACTCACTTTGAGCAGTTTAATAGTGGATTAACCCCTTAACTTTATTTAAACAAACAATTTGTTTGTTGAATTATCTTTGAATTTTTCACTAAACAAATAATGAGAAAATTTTGCGGATGGTTTTTGAGGTAACTACGGAAATTGATTATCAAAATAATTGAAAATTATAGAAAAAATAAATTTGAAACACTATTATGTCCAAACGCTCTTCAGGATTTTGTGGCAATATTTTTTGACGCACAATGCAATCGAACTGCTTTCATTTTAATTTTGGTTAGATGTCTACACTGTAGAAAATAATAATAAAGTCTATTTATTCGTTATCTGAATTTGTTTAATAAACTCAAAGCGATTTTAACAATTACATGTTCCAAACAAGTTTTTCATAACATCATGTATTCGGATATTTAAAAAACTTCTGAAGCATAATCTAAAGTTTTTTAAGTAATTAAATATGAAAAATGTTAAATACATATACTTTTTTGTAAAAATTCCAAAAAAACATCCTTAAAAAAATGTATGTGCAAGCCAAGATCAACAAATTTGTAGAACATTGTCATGAAAAATTTAAAAGCAATTTAATAAAGTAGTGTTTCGAAACACAGCTTACAATATCAGTCATGAAAAAATTTTGCAGAACCCAAAAAACTATTTCAGAAATGAATGTGTTAATTATTTACAAGTAAAAAATCCTATGGGAAACCATTTTTTTGGAAAGCTTGTCCACGAAAATCAATGAGAGGTTTTTGAGGAGATTTCTCCGACAAAAAGCCCCTAAATTTTTTAAGGAAATAACATGAAACTTACTATTTAAGTTGTTACTCTGAAGTATTGATATAAGAATTTTTCTTTAAATCAGTGTTAGAAGGCATTTGTAAATCAAATCTTGCAACGAACAAACTATGCAAAAAATACGCGAAAACTATTTTCATTCAATGAATTTTTTTATAAATCATCCGAAGAAATGTTTGTAAACCCTAATCACTCGAATATTAACGGAAGAAAATTCTGAAGAATAAGTCAACAAGAAAAGTTCCACCCCGAAATAATAAAAAAACAGTTTGTTGATAAAAAAAAAACTATTTTTATCGTTGATGTATTCCATATTCAGATAAAAAAACAAAACTGTTATGTTTCCTTAGTTTGTTGATGCAAAAATCTGACGCTGATATTTAAACATAAAATCTACTGAAAAATAGTATAAATTCGAAAATCAAGAAAAAATTAAGCCATTTTATTTGAAATTATTATTATTATACGGGTGTTCTTGAATTTTTGTGAAACAAGGTTTCAGGGCCGAACCGGTTAATAAAATTCAACTTAAGTGAAGTAGAACTTAAAAGTTTTTTAATTTGAAATAAATTGCGCATTTTTCTTCTTTCCCACGAAAACAGGTGGATTATTCATTACTACATTTAAACTCAATCACTTTGAACTTCCTGAAATTTACTTAAAACACATATTCTTTCAAATGAAAAACATTCTACTATAAAATTGAAATTCTGAGCCCAAAACTCGGAAAGGATACCTTGAAAAATAAGAGCGCATGCATAGTATTTCCGCATATGTAATATCATATCACGACTCACTTTTTGAATTAAAGCCAGGAATAGTGCACAAAAATGGTTTTTAAATTCAATTCAGCAATCCATTGTCTTCCTGGTGGTTAATACAAGTCTTCCAGTCCTATGCACGGTCATACAAACAACTACACTCAAACTGTCTCGAGATATGTACTTGAAAAAGCATCTGTACTGTAAATTCGTGCCAATAAAAATAATTCGCACCATCCAATAACCACTTCACAGTGAAGTTGGCTCGCGAATATAAAGATGTTATTCTTTAGCATCGAACATGTTTGTTTGGCCATAAAAATTACATTTTCAAACAAAATCGATCTGCCAGACTAGCGCTAAAGCAATGCCGCGACGGAGGAAACCATCGTATGAAGCATTAACCAGTGTACGTGACGTCTTATTCTCTCACCTTCAATTTTATGCTTTTGAATGGCCTAAGGGTTGCTTTATGATCCTTCTCGCCTCATCTTCATCGCTCAACCCAATGCGAGCGATTCAATCTTGTTGTCCCGCTGTTATGTTGCTTCCAGCCCAACTCCCAAGACCAATCCGCGAGTTGGCACAGGAACCTAATCTGACCGAAGACGAAGAGGTCTTCTTCTTTAACTTCATCGTCGTGCTCGTATTCTATCTGTTGTGTTTGAGCGTGCTCATATTAATAATTTTCACGCTCTAAGCTTCAATTATTTTGCGATTAGATGTACCCAGCACATAACGTGAGGCGAACCGCTATACTTACCAAATCCTTCACCATCTCTTTGTATATGGCCATTGTGGCAACTTACTACCAGCCCAGAATGGTTGTGGATCTTTGGTGATTTGTTGTTTGTTGTATGCACATTGACCATTTAGACATCACACCTTTACCCACGGCTCACCACTGGTATCTTTTGGCTTAGGCTACCATCAGGGTTGCTACTCTGTGACCAATGGAAATTCGCAACTAAAAATTAGAGGTTTTCGCTGAAAGTGGCCCCTTCCATTACATTGCCCAAGAATTTTAACTTGGTCCCAAATTAAACCGGCCGTTAATGGCGTACCAATTCTAATAGTATCTATAACATATTCTGGTTCAAAATCAACAGTTCACTGTTGCCGACAACTGGTATCCCTGAAACCCTTTGCCACGAAGAAGACGTTCTTATACGTACCATCCGCAATTTTTCAGCCGCAGACTTTCTGGCCACATCATTTCGCGAAATCTCCTATTTTACTGACTTTAGGCTGCAAATTAGTAGGCGCTTCGTGGATTTTAAGAGCTGCACGTCTTTAGTAAATATATTTATGGACCTGGCGTTTGGTTGCTGATGTTGCGCGGAACAACATCAAGCCATCAAGTGATGTTAATAATCGTGTTTAAATCTCAAATATGACATTACTCAAGCTATTTTGTCTATTCGAAAGAATACGCACACAGTTTATCCGTAATGCTCATGAAGATGAGGTGTTATGGTAATTATTCAACAAAATGCTGGTGGCAAGTCTTTAAAAAATTAACACGTATTTCACACTTAACAGTCTGAGTGATCACTAAGAAAGTTCGCTACGTAAATAAGCTCAAACACAGTTTGCTTTCAGTAGGAAATGTCTTTTATTACACTTAATAATCATTGCTTCATTCTTTGCACAAACTTGTATTCGCGGAAGGATCAACTTCGAACAAGTTCAACTTGCCGCCTTTTGAAAACTCTTTTCAGCTCCCATCAGAATGCAATTAGAGGTTGCCTTGCAACAGCAACCCGACTATCAAGTACAACCATCCCTTAGTGCAAAGTAATTAAGACATAACGTTCGCTTTATCAAGCAATTAGCATTACCATATAGATATCATCTCTACTTAAATACACCGAATGTGGGTCTTACGAAAATGGAAACAGTAGCTTTTTAATAATGCCGCGGAACAATAGAAAAGTCGGAAGTGAAATTATCAGATCAAGAAAATCATGATTTAGGTAGATGCCATGGCCAAGAATCGTGGCTAACCTCCTACCTCTTCGTATTGCAATCCAAACGATCTGGAAAAAAAGTGAGTGAAATGAATTGATGACAATTTCACCCTCGACTCGCGGGTCCCATTCTTCAACATGTACGTACATTCCTACAAGAGGTGACAACACAAATGAAATTATCGTTTTTTGCATCAACACTTTTTCTACGTTTTTAGTTATTAATTATACTGCGAAACAACTTAATTAACACTGAGTTTGCCTTTCGGATTTACCTGCTGCTGCTGATATATAAGAGCAAAAGTAGGTGGAAGGTAGTTTGTTTAGGGGATGCTAATATTTTTGGGCACAAGGCTAAAATATCGATGAAATTCAAGATCCTCCAATGAAACATAATGAATCCGAAATGATTCTAGAAAACTACTTCAAATTCTTGATTATGTTTTCAATTTCCTCACCAATATTTATTAACCAAAGTATACCATACAATGCATTTTTATTAAACTTTTAAACAATGTAACACGCATTCCCCTATTTACCATCCATAATCGCATTCACTTCTTGGAAGGAAATTAATGTCAGAAAAAGACCTCAATACAATTTGAAGTCAATGTTAAATGAAAAATGATTTCACGTAATAGTTTGACGGAATGAAAGAAAAGCAACCTGCATTTGTATCCATCAAATATTTTCAATTCACTACAATTGACATAGTAGTATATTCCCGGGAAAGTCATTTTCAAATTGAATAAATAATATTTTTCCAATGCACTCTCCAACAATAATAACAAGAAAACATATGATCAACCTCAGAATATTATTACAAGGAATGTATGGCGAACAAACGAACAAAACAAATAATTCATTAAAAACAAGAGAGTATTGTCTTTAATAAATTAATTGCAACGCTGAATGTTTGTTAAAGTGATTTATTACTTGCATTTCTTCATTATTCCGGAAACAGTTGGTTATTAATTTAAATTTTCATTATAATGGTTGTAACGATTTTCAATAAAGAATAAAAGTGATAGAGGTTTGAAAGGTAAATTGGAAAATCGTTGAGTATATATGTTCATACACGACTTTCTTTGGTGAATTTAATTACCACGAATCTCAATCAGTTTGAATTTCATCTATCGTGAATCGTAGCACATTATTGATGATGGATCATCTTTAATTTGATACCAAACAAAAAGTGAATGATTTTATCAGTCCAAAAACAAGGACTACATGGCAACTAAATTTTCATAACTTTAAGACGTCGCGTTACTACGCATAATTATAGTAACTTGACATCAATGCAAATTTCATTTCTTTGATTAAAATACCAGTGGAAATTAGAAGCTTTTAATCTCTTACTGGGAAACTTTTTGATGTCTATTTAAAACTGAATGAATGAACAGAAATTTTTGGGTAAAATTCCTGAATTTATAATTTTTTTGGGGTGAGAGATTCTGTAGTATGACAAACCCTAAAAGAATATAGTAAGAAGTTTGAATCATGATCAGAAACTATCTGAACTTAGTGATGTGAAGATTTGAAATTTCAAATAGATTTGTAAGTATTTTAAAGGCAAAGTTTAAAATTCATTTTAATAAATTCATCACGAAAGGAGGCGAGTGAAATTTCGGAAAATAATAGACATTGCTCCTGTTAAGAGTCTTGCTACATATGCCATCAATTAATGATGTTTAAGTAATAGCTAAGTAAGTAGAATTAAATTTAAATAATAATTCAATAAATACCAACAGCTTTTTTCATATTTTTAATAATAAACTACAATTAATATTTGTTGTTTAAGTTCAGAGTATGAGTATGCAAAACTAGCAGCGACTTCAATACAACGCCCTTTGGAGAAGTGTTAAGGTACTAGTTCGGATTAGAAATTTCAAAAAAATCGGTTTTAATTTTTGATGCATTTTTCTTTTCTTCAGACCCTTAAAAATGAAATCTTAAAATATTTCAGTGAAAGTCGGATAATGGTGTACTCTGTAACTAAAAGAAGCAAGGGCGCCATTTCGGCCTTTTCCAGTGTTCTCGCAGCTGCCGGCCGAATATCATCTTTTGTGTATCCTCTCTCTCTCTCTCTCTCTCTCTCTCTCTCTCTCTCTGCCTGTTCAAACACAACTCAGCCTTAAATCCAGAAATACAAAAGTATATAAAACCAGTATTTGAAAAATTAGCCAACGAAGATTTCCTTACACGATGCCTGGGAAAAAACACGCAAAACAACAATGAGTGCTACAAAAAGATTCTTTGGGCCATCGTGCCAAAACACAAAGATGTTGTGGAACTTGTTCCAAATTTAACGATATAGTCCAAATAGGAGTTTGACCGTGCATTTTGGGTAGGCAGGTAAATTTTTATTGCAATTTGTGGACAATGGTATAGTTAGCTTCCTCTGGGCTCCATCTTAAAAACAAAATAAAAGGGGTACCCCCATACCTTCGAAATCATGGCTCCCACAAGAAAGTTGTGTATGACAAACTTGAGTAGAATAATTTTTTTTAATAAGTCGTCCATACATCAATTTTACGTGGTGTCAATAATAAAAAAATACATGTCGAAATCACACCCAAAAAGGGGGAACAAATTTGGGGCACTACAATTTTTTTTATTTCCTCGTTAACGCGAAACACGTTGGGGTACTTTTCTGAGACAATTTTGTGACAAATTGTTTGCGGTATTGATTGTTCCAATCACTGTACATTGGCGGGAGAAATTGCATCCCAAGAGGGAGAATGTCGCGTGAAAAACGCATGTTTAGGCCAAATAATCGGCTTTTGATGACGAACAACCCATCGCAAGATTCACGGAACATTTTAGTGGGCAGAAAATTTTTAATTGCAATGTGTAGTATGTTTCTATGTGAGCTAAAATTGAAATTTCTAGAAATTTCTAACCTCCTTGGCGCCATCTTGAAAGCAAAAAAAAAAGAGGGACGGCCCCATATCTCGGAAAGCACTGCTACCAAAAAAAGTTTAATATGACAAACTTGTGTAAGTTGTGGATACGTTATTTTCACGTGCTAACAAAGAGTTACACGCCAAAAACGACGTTGAAAAAGGGGGATCATTTTTCGGGTGCCTCAACTTCTTTGTTTTCCTTATTATCGCAAAATTTGTTCGAAAATAATTTTAGACAATTTTATCACCAAACGTTTGCGGTATAGCTTGTTTCGATCACTGCGCCCTGGTGGGAGTTATTATGTCTCGAAGGGGGGAATGTCACATGAAAAAAGAATTTTAGGACCGGATAAACGGGTTGCGTGAAAATGATGTATCCACAACTTACTGCAAATTGAATTTTACAAGTATGGACGACTTGCTAAAAAAATTTTATTCTACGCAAGTTTGCCATACACAACTTTCTTGTGGGAGCCATAGTTTCAGAGATATGGGGGTGCACCACTTTCTTCTGTTTTTAAGATGAAGCCCAGAGGATTGGAGCTGCGACCCCAGAAACTTGAACTTAAGCTGACTATACCATTGCCCACACATTGTAATAAAAATTTGCCTGATTTACTTCAAAATTCGGACGCTTTGGCTGTACTAAAGGTCGTATTCCCCTTTTGAAAATTATGGAGATCATGGACTGAAAAATTGACATGGCAGCCTACAATTATGTGCTGCATAAGGACGAAGAGAGGATCTTGAGAGCTGAAAAGGCGACACAGATGGTTACATGGGAAAACCGTTTAGAGAGCAAACATGTCAAACATATGAAAGATCAAACATATATTGACGAGAAAATACTTTTATATGATCCAGGAATAGCAGACGAATTAATTGTAAGCAAAAAAAAATCAATTTTTCGTAAAATATTTAGTAAAAAAACTTCAAACGTGATTTTCACAAAATGTCTTTTTTTCATATGGCGGACAGTTGATCTAATCGTTCGATCGATTTTCATGAAAATTTTTAGCATTTGTTCATTAGACTGTCCTACAAAGGAATCACTCAAAATTTTGTCGGAAAATGGAGGGGGAATTTGGTGTGTGGAAAATGACGAAAAAACAGGAAAATTTGAAATTTTGAAATTTTTCCTCAAACAGCCTCTATTTTTAATTTTTTACGAAACTTTTTTTTATCATCGGTAGTGGATTCCTGTGTAAAAAATCTTCCTCTTTACTCAACTCAATTGGATTGTTTTGTTCCCGATTGGCCAATCCGGGGTTTATGTGTCCGCCATGGAAAAAGCGGTGGTCTTTCAATGAGTAAAAATAATTCATACTAACATGTAATAAATGTGACGATAAAATAATTCCAAAACTTCATTTTTTTTTGGATTTATAATCCAAACTGGTACCATAATTGAAATCAAATAAATTATATAAAAAAGTGTTATGGTGATCTGCTAGCAAACGGCTCAACGGTAATTCACAA
Source organism: Oxycera nigricornis (assembly GCA_963942545.1). Classification (NCBI taxonomy): domain Eukaryota; kingdom Metazoa; phylum Arthropoda; class Insecta; order Diptera; family Stratiomyidae; genus Oxycera; species Oxycera nigricornis. The sequence continues at coordinate 101,748,149 of OZ012662.1, forward strand.
GCTTATGTGGAATCAAAATATAATATCTCCTACTTACTTTGCACCCGCTTCGAGTAACGTGTTTTTTAATAATTTGAATTTGTTCGTCCTTGAGCTAAAGGTTTACATATCATGGCTGCATTTCCAGTCGATGTTTCATTTCGCTTAGAAGTTAAAAGCCTGTGACAGAAGACTGGAGAAAGTAACCACAACAATAGGGTTTAGGCACGTAACAATATGAAAAACCATTTTTTTACACCATCGATTCTTTATTGCAACGATCCTTCTTTATAATGAAATTCACAATATGCACACTTTGTTTTGACATAATTTTTTTCTGAACGCGTCAAATGTATACTGATATTCGTCAATTAATTTTTTTATAAATTTTCGGCCATGTCATTAAAATTTGTAATAATTTTAAAATATGTAATATCTCATGACCAAGATTTTTGTCTACACAAATACAACTAAATAGCTTCATCCAAATGACACACTTTCAATACTGTACAATTCAAAATTTCAAATCTCATTTCGATTCAGTTTGTTTCGACACGTAGGTGTCAATCAATCAATTTATTTTATTCATAGACTTATCTGTGAAAAAAACGCCAAACCAATGAGAATTGATCAAAACTGTATCGTACCTATAAAAGAAACCAATTAACAGAGCAATGCGACCCCTGACACAATTCAACACGATCAGATTTTCATATAGCGGCAACTTACATACCGGTACGACGAAGAGAGATTCCTTTCCACGCTTTTAATCACTTAATTAGTTCCATTTGGATCGTCTGAGTTTTCATCAATCACCGTCCTGAAAAGGGAACCTCGATCATGCAACCGCTTTGGCAACAACTACAATAACAACAACAACAGATACAAATTGACGAGCGATTGAAGTCTATAGTATCTATCGATCGTTTTGTATCGTCAACAACAAAGATACTAGATAGATAGGTAAGTACTGACTTGGCTCCAAGCCAACGGTCAAACTTATAGTATTCCAGGCCCTGGTCGCTTAAAGATCACTAAAACATGATTAACCCAAGCTCAGCTCCGAGATGTGCTCGATTCCTTTGGTTAAGGATTGAGCTCGAAGAAGTTTGAACGCCATTGATCGCGGACGAGGCTGTAACTGGCCGAGCGGGCCACATCTTTTCAATACAAGAGTCCATTGATTCACTCAACAAGATCGTCTTGTTACAATCAATTGATTGAGCGATTGATCTTTTGTTCAATTATAAAACCGTCGACAATACATACACTCAGCTTAGTGATCTTACTTACATCGGGGAAGGATGAGATATATGATCGGTCAACGGCAAGTATGGTCGGTGGACAAGTAAGGGCTTTATTAATTTCCGCTGAAAGAATCGAGGATAGTGGTCTCAGAGAAAGTTGCTTCACTTGTGTGATCCTCTTGGAAAAATTTAAACTTATGAGTTTCATGTTATTAGACTTGATCTATATGTTGCCATTTCAAGGTGCCCAGGTATTGATGTTAGTTTTTCAGAATGATCTTGGCTCGAGCTGTTGAATCTTAGCCTGAATTTTATTCCAGAAATTACTAACATGTTCAACACTGAAGAGAGTGATCACCTTGAACAAGCTACTTAGCCAAGCCTGAATTCAATTGAACCGTCCTAGCCAGGATGTGAGTGCGCGCACCATGCAACCGACGACAATAAATAATTATCTCTTAAATACAAAGGAGGAAAGTTGAAATTGCATTGTTCGTCTACGTCTCAACCTTGAAGATTGATTCTCCAGCAAGAAATTACCTGTGAACTAACGAGCCGTTATCGAAGTATAATCAATTTCACGATCAATTCAACGGTTCAGCCGGGCATCCATGTATGCACTCCGTTAAACATATGGCACACATTTTGCTAAATTTAATTATTATTGACGATCCACAGGAAATTGGCTTTCGTTCAGGTCGTCAACGGATCATTGAAGTCTTGAAGAGCTCTTTGATCGAGAAGAGTGATTATTTTACGTAAAAAAAGATACAGTATCTGGCAATTAAATATCCGTAAAATAAATTGTTTAAAATGGCCATATGACGACTATTTGGATAGAATAAATTGGTTTTTTGATAACCGGTGTTTATTTGATTATTTCCAAGGGGTTAGCTCAAATATTATTTATTTTTGATCGCTCAATTACGAGAAAACAGCGGAACAAATATCTCACTTTCGTTTCGGTTCGATTGACATCAACTGGCAATTGCTTTCAAAATAAATAATCACGTGACAACAATTTATAGTGTGTTTTGCATATTATCAATAGTTTCTAAAATATCTTCGTCAACTCTACAAATCTATGCTAATTCTTTCAACACGTTTCCCAGCTCAAATTCGGAATATTTTATATTTGGACCACAAATTTCAGATTAAACCATATCCAATAATTTAATTCCCAACCCGAAACACGAGATGGAGGAAGAACAAACGATGTGAGTCCAAAACTATCTAATAACTCTAAATATGGTCATAAATTTTCAGATTTACCATTCGAATTTTTTTTGCAACTTTTTCCAGATTCTTAACAATTTGTTGCGATTTTGTGTTGTATTTTTTGGGTGTGACTGAATCCAAATGATCATACCGAGTGCAATAAATAACGTATAGCATAGCCTATTCTTCAATATTCCTTAATTTATCGTTAGCGGGCCAATCAATAAGATGGCTCATATTATTAGGACTTTCGAAATTTTAATCAACAAATTGGTTATTGCTAAAGCAATCTTGCTATGAGAGTCGCTTAATGAGATGTCATTAATTGGTTTCCCAGCCATACGTTTGTTTCGCTAGAACCTAATTTAGTTTCTGGCAGATACATGCTAACATTTGAATATCGTTTTGAAATTATCATCAATTTAATATGCTATATATATTTGGGTTGATTGCTAGAAGATAATGTGAATGCATCAATATGATGACATATGTCATTTTGTTGTATTGTTTCATTTATTAGTGAAGAAACAACTATTTTTTATGAATTGAAGCTACTTGAAATGTAAAATTTGCGAAAAATAAATCAAATAAAAAATTAAAACAAAGAGTTTAATCAACCTAAAGCAACATGCCTTAGTGAAGGAACTTAAAGAGATTTAAATAAAATAGCCAAAAAAGTTATCAAACAAATGTTTCAACTTCTCCTCAGTTAAAACTGTACTTAAAGATAATAGAAACTTATAAAAATAGCTGTGGACTAAAATAAAAACATCATTTTCTTAAAAATAATTTCGGGAAATATTTCTAAATTTAATTGTAACGAAGGTAGGTAGAAAAAAAGCTTTCGAAAAGGAAGGAAATAAGGAAGAAATGGCACAGAATTGAAGTAACAGATTGTGAAAACAATTAAATCAAAAAGAAAAGAGCAGAGAAGCGAAGGGAATAAATAGAGAGAATTCTTGGAGAAATGACGACGACCGGATAGAAATGTGAAATCGTAAAAGGTAATAACAAAGAAGAGAACGTACTAAAAACAAATGATACCAGGAAGTAAATGAGAATAGTCGAAAAGACAGAAGAACGCGGAAGAGATTTCTTTGAAGCAAAATTTTAGTAGACAAAAAAAGTAAGCCGATTAGGCGCGAAAAGGAATGGTATAGACGCAAAAAACAAGTTGAGGAGAAAGTAATGAAAGAAATGGTAGAAGCTCCAAGCTGCACTCGAAGAAGTTTTCAAACAATTCACATCAATTGCAATTGTAAGAATGAATTAAATTTTTAAAAAAATTGTGCCTCTTAAAGAATTTTCCATTTTCTGCAGCACTTTTTAACATAATGTGCTGGATTTTAAAAACATTGAGACTCTACATTAATTTATTTTACTAGTTGCTAGTAGCGATTTTTCTAATAATAATATTTTAATCAAAGCTCTTACAGCCCAAAAAAGTAAAAAGTAAAGTACCTATTAATGTCTACTATCACGATGGACAATTGCCATCATCGCACCAAAGTTGAAGTCACAGAAAACACAAAAACATAATAAATTAATCACAGCGACTCAAAAAACCAAGCCGCAACCGCAAGCAATCATATAATTCTAAAGTCAATTCCAAAACTGATGTGGCGAGTGATAAATAACTATATTTAATGTAATTGTATTAATTAATGTATGTAATTTAAGAAAATAAATAATAATAAATAAAAGTATGTAATTTGATTTTTTGTACCCGAACATTTATTGAGACCAATCATACCAAAATTGGTATGATTTTAAGTTAGTGTAAAATTGGCCCAAAACAATACGTTCATGCTCAAAATAGATCAAATCTATACTAAACTCTAATAAATTTGCATTAGGATTTTTGGAATTCATTCTATACATTCGATTTATGATATAAACAAAGCGTTTCGAAGAAAAATACACAGAAATTTTGACTTGAGATGACTATCTTCTGCTGCATAAGCTAGTAATCATTCATTCAGTGTCAGTGATGAAGATCCTCACGAAGCAGCACTCTCAAGAAGAGCAAATATTCATACATATTTATTTTATAAACAAACGAATTTATGTTGATTTCTGAGCTTTGGCTTATTAAAAATATGTACTATTAAAAACGTTTTTTTCTTTCAATCAGTCGCATATGTACATTGATTGAAGAAAATACATTTTTGGAACGAAGAAACAATCCTTACAGCACTTAAAATCCATTTCAAAGTTTCTATGAATTTCAAATAATTTATGTAGGTATACCTAATTGAGGCACATTAAAGTCTGTGCGAATAGAATCGAACAAAATAAATATCGTGTTTTATACGACGAACAATAGATGTTGCTGATACTGATTCGCCCAAGAAAAACCAAGTTTTTCGAAAAGTCTCTCACATACAGTAGCGTATGCAGGATTTTGATAAGGGGGGGTTCATTTTTTGAAGTCTTGACTAGGTACGTTTGCTAGTGCTTCGGTGTAGATATGAAGATATAATTATGTAATTATACTTAATCATACTTTTTCACCGGTCAAAGTTGGAGTCCTCCAAAAATAATTCTGGCAGACTTTAGCCCGATTGCATGTCTGGTTTCATTTACGTGGCTAAACTTGTTTACCCAAGGGGGGGAAGGGGTTGAACCCGTAAACCCCCACCCCCTGGGTACGCCACTGCTCACATAACATCAGTTTCTTCATATATAGTTTCATATTCAAAATCTAGATGTATATATGTATATGTAATAAATTAACATACCCATTGCACATTACATTACATTTTACAATTTTACTTCAAAGGATTCTCTTCCGCTTTCTTCTGTCTCCCCATCTATTCTCATTTACTTCCTGATATCGCTTGTTTTTGCTACATTCTTTCTTTTTTATTTTTCCTTCCACATTTCTGACCGATCGTCATCCCTTCCCCAATGATCATCCCTTTTATTTTCACTTGAAGGGATATTACCGGTTATAATTTTTTAAATTTATTATACCTTCGGAAATCACGTTTCAAAATTTTATTACTTACATACACATTTTCCGTAACTTATCATTCAGTTTATAATACTTGTAGTTGCATCAATTTTATTTAAAAATGTCTACAATTTGACTTCCCAGGTGTGTTAAATCCATTCAACCTAGAGTCCATTTTATGCTAGTGGATTTATATTTTTTGTACCCTCTTCAAACAAATTTAATCGATAAGAAGTTATACAAATTGATTCAAAAAACTACTTTATTTACTTACCTACGATTTTTTATAAAGTTTACACCAGGAATACTGCCAGTATGTTCATTGGTTTTCTTAGAATAACTACTATTATTTTTATGCATTCCATTTATCCATACCCATTTTATGCATGATAAATTTAAGCAAAAGTAAAAGAAAAAATACAAAACATATGAATTTATAAACTACCGCCGATTTATTCTAAATAAATTGGTATGTTATTTGCTTTGCATAACAATTACGTTTATTTAAAAAAAATTAAAACAACAGCACAACACTTTGTAAAAATGATAAGTACTTTACATTCAATTCATGCATTCGCGTATGAATAAATATTTAATTTAGAAGCGGAAAACTTTCTATATAGTCAGTCACAGTCATTGATAATTTATCTCAATAGTAACACCTAGCTAAAACATTTAGAGCAGTAACAAATCGTTAGAAGTTTACACCACTCTACTCAAATTTCAATTTAATCGAATCGTGCATCTAACAAATATGAATTAATTCCAAACTAGGACGCCCTGTTCTCACTGCAAAACCTGCTGGGTCACCTTCTTTCTTTAAATTTTAATACAACATCCTTTCAACAAGTCATTCAAACACTTCTTTAATTTTTCATCATCACAAACACCTTCTTTTGCATTTAAACTCGTTCAGATTCCATCTTGCTCTGCAAAGCTGACATTTAATTCAAACCATTGCCTACAATAAATCGAGGTTAGACTTGAATAATTTCTCATTTATCATCATTTCACGATCACATTGTTCTTCTTAGCCTTCACGGCTACCATCATCATCTTCTTCGAGACACATTTTATTACAAACAATAGGTTGTTGGCATTCAATCATCAGCATCTCTTCTATTTTTTTTTCATTCTGCTGTTCAAAAATATTTAACGCCTTTCTACAAGTCAATTGTGATCTGAAAATAATTGTTTTCGAATCAAAACTGATTAAATTTGAAACTAGACTTTCTTTTGTATTCACGACATCATCATTTGGGTCCATGATTTTTAATGAACATCTTTGAAACCTCATTGGCTAGTCCAGTTCATGTGCTATGTGTATCTGAATATCGTTCAGGCTGCATCCATTCAAAGCGATGTACTAGATCACTTAAATGTGAGCGGCTTTGAAAGTGTCTGAAGATTCTTTTGCAGCACTGGAGAGGAGGAGGTTCCAATTTGAACGATGGATACTGTGGAGATAGCCTTTGTTCATTCGGTAATGCTCCCTCCAAGCTGTGGTGGAGCCATGGTCGTAGAAGAAAGGTGTTTCCATGCTCTTGTACACTAGCATTGAATGGACGTGAATTGCATCTACGGAAGTTTTAAAGTATCTTTGGATATTTTATGATGCGGTAATTGAAATAAGGCGGGCTTTTATTGGAGAATAAAATTGGTTTCGATGATAATAATACAAATTTCGTTTTAGATTTGACTACCAGTCGAGTTAATTTTCGGGGATTGTTCAGACGACTGACGGTACATATAATAAATAATTCAGTTAACAGATGAAATCTTCTCAAGATCAATTGAGGAAATGCGCATTCTTGTTGCTTATGTTGATGCAAATAATGTTGAAAATTCTCGCTAGATCCCATATCTTGACCATACTTCCACAGTTTTCGATGTGTGAAAAAGACTTTCCACAGGACAACTTAAGCAGAATAAATTAATTGATTTTATATCCATATGTTAAAATTAAATAAAAGAATGTACCACTGCAGCGTTTCCTAGACAATGTTTCAATTTTGGCTCAAGAATATAACTGCAACAAATGTGTGTATTTCTAGGACAGTATTTTTCGACTCTTGAATGCATTTGTTCAAAATCACTTAAATCAAAAGGAACACATATGACAATTATAAATAATTAATGAATGATTTTAAATCGAAATATCTCAGAGATTCCTCGTCCAAATGTCATACCACCTGTGATGATTCTTCGAATATATTTGAACGCGCAAGTTTCGGTAAACCAATAGATGAAGTTTTAATGAAGCATGTGTTTATGGGCGCATTTTATTCCGATGCTCAATGATTTCTTGCCAAAGGAACAATGCATTTGGTTAGATGATTTCTATATGTTTTGGATTTCGGTTCATTGAAATGAATGATCGACGTACCCGAGTTGGGTTTGCCAGCAGTGGAAACAACGGCCAAGCGTCGGTCAAGCCTCGGCGTACAACGAACGGCCAACGGTCAGCTGCCAGTGCTGACTGAGTGGTGGCTGACTACTGGCCCAGTACTGCATTCGAGTGCTGGCCCAGTGCCAACCCTCAGCACTGGCGATCGGCACTGGCCCAGTGCTTGGAGTCATTACTGCAAAATAAAACTCAGTCTGCGCTGCAAATAAAAAAAGTCATTTATGCCACTTTATTATGACATTCAATGTTACGTTAGATATTCGAGATACGAAAATAATGTGCAAGTCCTCCGAATAGTGGTGGATATGGCCGTAATTTTGAGAAGAAGACACACTTAATTTTCCAATATCTCGAAAACCCTCAACGATTAGTACCTTTTTCCAGCGCTCCCCCAATGTTGGGCCAATTCCACGTTACAACGCTCAGCTGACACTCAACGAGTAGTGCCATTTTACAGCGCTCCCCAATGCTGGGCCAATGCAACGTTACAACGCTCAGCCAACACTGCTGTTCTGTGTACGATGGAGAATCGCTGACACTCTCTCATCAATTCTCGACTGACGGCTTGCTTTCCAATGTGTTCGAATGTGGTTTTGAATGTGTACTCTTAACTGTCTCTATGGGTTTGACGCTGCAGCGCTTGCTTTGTGCGATGAACGTCGCGGGTTCAATCCTTGGTGGCAAAGGCGATACATCACTCACATATCAATTGGATGCCGGCTCGTCTTTTTCACATGCCGGGCGCTGAATTTCATGTGAGAATGATATTTTCATACAAATTTCCGTGGCTCTTGTCGCCGCCAATTTTGGCATCTGACTTCTGGCGGAGTAACAAATTCGTTGTATACCAGTACTGGGCCAGTGCTGCTTTTGGGTCTTGGCCCAGTACTGGCATACAACGTCCGCCCGTAGTTATCATCCAGCACTGGCGAACGAGACTCGGCCAGCGCTATGAGGCGCTCAGCCAGCACTGAGCCAGTTGTGCAACCATGTTCGGGTATCTCGAAACTCACAAGACATGAAAATCAAACAGGATTATCAATAAGCAAACTACAAAAGAAATGTCATACACTTACTGGTCTGCATGTCGAATAGGTACGTGAAAATTTGACAAAAAAGTCTTTAGTAACATTTTTAATCGGCAAAATAAGAAAATGTAGAAAGTCCATCAAAATTAAATTGTTATTTGATTTTATAAAAGGTTCGTATCAATACAATTTCAGCATAATAGCAATAGCAACCTATATTAGGTTTTCCGATGATGGATACGATAACCGTTCCGATGATAACTCCTATCAAGGATTGATTGCAATTGATTACTCTACTCAATCAATTCAATGACAATATCCGTCAACTCTGTGAGGCTCCCCGATGCCTCCAAATTTGACTATTTATTCGCTCATGAAATCGCGGACGGTGGCAAAACAATTGATTTTTCATTTAACGATTTACCGAACTTGTCACACGTTCAGGTGCTTCCATGTGACCGATAATTTTATCAATACCAATTTGAGCCATCATGGTCACATCTAATGGAATAACGTCATAAAATTAGGGTAGTTATTTGCATATGGCCAACGAAAACGATAGGACTTTTATTGATTCCCATATTCAACCCCGAATCAATCTTTTAATAGAGGAAAGTGCTGGCGGGTGAATGTTGTGTGTAGGTAAACTGTAATCATTATGCCGTATGTGATAGGCAAACAATATAATTTCTTTCTGATTAAGTGTACGATTAAATGAACATTTTTATGATTTAGTGGTTTTTGGATAATCCCCGAGAGGACTGAGACGAAAAAATGGAAGAGATAATATCTAGGACATTGCATGTAATTAAGTGGAGTAGTAGGTAGCGATGTAGGATTTCGACGCGACTTTATTCGCACCATGATTAATTCACGCTTTCGATAATTATTATTGATATGTGGAATTATTTATACAGTGCGTAAGTGGCATAGACACTTGAGTATGATTTAATGAGACGAATGGCAATTCAATAATTTGATTGTCTTCGTACTTTACTCGCGACATTGGCATGACCATGGGGACTGATAATCGACAGACTTCTCGATCCATTCGTAATTTGCTTATGGATTTGGGTAATTGTTTCATTTGTCAATGTTCAGATTACCCATCGGGATTGACTTTTCATTGATGGATATTAATATCGAATATGGAACGTGTTTATTGAGCGCAATTATTTTTGTACTTTCAGTGGCAATTCTACTGAGAACTTTCTCCGTAATTGTGCTTAACAGAACTTTGAAATCTTAGACTGCACGCCAGAAAGTATCCATCATTGGATGATAGTACATTTGTTTCACTCAATTACCACAGGCAACGTGCGCCACACTTTTCTTCACCTACATTGGCCCCATCAAGCTTGTGTCGTAGATCTGGCTTCTAGGTTCACACCTGGGGTGATCTCGGCAACCATTAAGTAATTTTTATCCTCGCGTTGCTACAGTTAACACTATTTGGGCTAATTTCACAGTGTCAATCAATAACAGTTAATACCTTCATCACCTTTGATTGCCGCGCACAAAAGTCTTTTCCAAAGGTGAAATATTACTTGCTAACATTTTAATAAGTATTCAAACAATTCAGATAAGTATCCCGCATTCATGTATGCTACATTTCAGATTGCGCTCGTATGTTACTTTTCATGTTAAAGCATAAAGCGCTGAACCGTAATAACATGTATTTAGAAATCATCAATAGATGTTAAAGCCAAATACCTTCCAAAATAAGCCGAAAAGGAGTTCTCCACCAAACACAACTAGACAAGGTGAGATCAGTCAAATGAAGATGTTTGAAGGAAAGCATACGTGAAGAATGGACGACTCATATCTAACAATCTTTACAAACAGTAACGGACGGATATTCATCTGAAACGACCCACTTAGATTGAAAATTGCTAATGATAAACTATATAGACATCAAATATCGATTTGTACCTGTCAAATTCTGAAGGAGATAATTAACACTTTTCAGTGAAAAATTCCACGGCACTGATGGATCAGGCGTGCATCATTGGCCAGCCAATGATCGACACCAATCATGCCGAGCCCGTGGTGAGTCTACTTAGCTTAGCCTAGCCTAACCTCACCGAGACTGCGGTGTGCTAGCCTAAGATTGAGTCTGGTCCGAAGCCCAGCCATGCCAGGCTAATTAGTACAATATTCATCCCCACATCAACCGAATATGTATCTATCTTCCTGGACTCCGAAGCTAGATGTATCTATCCACTTACCTGAGTATCTTTTTTTGTATATATCGAATACAATAACACGATAATTCGCCGTGGAACAAACCGTGGCGAATCCGTTCGCGATGATTTGTATACAAACAATATGTTTTGGAAATTAAATTTCCTTAGAATTGACCATAGAGCCTCCAACAAATTGAAAATGGAAGCTTTTTTTCGGACTCAGGCTGTTAATAAAAAGTGTGAAGTGAATTATCTGCTGGTGGGGATGGTCAATTTTATTCGGACACTGAATCGATATTTCCAGGATTTGTGATCAATGAAGTGAATTGATTGTTTTTAAGGTAGTGCATATATCAAAAATAAGCTGCTTATATCGATTCCAAAAACTATTTGCCATCATGCACTTTTGATTAAACATTTCTGAAGGCACCACTCTTTGGGGGTTTTACCAATCTAAAAAAATCAGAATTTTCAATTACAATCGCTATTCGTCAAGAGCATCATCTGTTTCTGTTTTAAATTTAGGAGCTGGAATCAACCAATCGGTGCACCATAAAAAAAGTTTATTATTATGTGATCATTAACCAAAGTTTTAGGTCCATCACAAAGGATTTTTTTCCCGAAATTTTGCAATATGAAAAATTTTATTAAAAGTTTTGAGACGATCTTTTGCTTGGAGAAAATTGTGTAGCGTTAGGGTAGCTAAAACGATACTTAGCTGGAATGGGGTACACTGAAAAAAAATTTCACTTAGAAAAAACCTTCGATATCTCTTGTTATCGATACATTCAAATAAAAAACTCCCTGCGTTCTCTAGTCTCCTGCAGGAAAAAAACCCAGCTTCACAAAATATTATTAATAATTCCCAAAGCGATCCAAATGTGTTTCGCGCGTAAAATCGATATTGATGGGGTATCAGTGGAGTGAGTGTCTTCTACAAGACCGAAAATATCCGTGACCAATTGAAAAACCTTCTTCATATTGCCTTCAAATTAAAACTCAAAATTGAAATCCAAATGCTAACATCATCATCATGCTCATCAACAACATTATCTTGTTCGTTGCCAGCAACGGACAACAACAACAACTATACACCATCGTCGTTATTCTTAAACATCATTAACATCGGTCGTCACCGGCAACATGAGGACCGGGAGCAATAGTTAGTCCTCTTTTAACAAAAACAACAACACTATCATCATCCACAACAACAAAAACAACAACAGTTCTAGTACCCAAATCATTGGCATCATCATCATCATTTTTTCGCAGTCCATCATCACAGCATCCCGTCGAAGATGATGGTGGAAGAGGAAGGCATCTCACCACCGCCGCCGCAGCGTCATCCACTATATTCGTTCCAATCAATGCATTAACAACTCAATCAAGCCAGGTGTGCCCCTCGTGCAGAGTTTGGTGGACCACGATGGTCCATCATGGTCTCAGCTACCTGCCGATATTTAATTGACCAAAATCCAAACCGATTTCGATTCTCATCATTTCACTCAGCGACGACGACGATTGATTCTAATTGCAGGCCAGGCTACCGAATTTCTCATCGTCTTGGTTACGATTTCGAAAACTGTGACTTGGTGGATGCGCCATTGTTTTCTGAAGAGGTATGTCCTTTGAAAATTAAAGCATGGTGGAGTATGGATGGACGGAGCCTCGTCTTTTAATGTAGGCATAACAATCACTAATAACTCAATTACGATGCATCACTCACAATAAATTTTCCTGATTCGCAAACAAAAACGTTGCGACAGATCTTAGCAAAAGATACACAAAACACAAATAAGCCAACAAACCATGGAGATTTTCACCCCAAGCCCACGATGTATCACGATTCAAAATTTATTTTCACATCATTCTTACAAATTGCTGCTAAAGATACAATCACCTCACCATAATTTCGGATCGATCACGCCAACAATATGATCAATCGATATGCACATTAGGTATGATATTAAATTGTTTAATTCAAAATGAACGTCGTGCTGTCTAGAAATTATGTTGATTGGGTCATTTGGCATTTTCTTTGATATGGTGAGTGAGAAATACGTATCTTTCGTGCATTAGTTTTATTTTAATGGCACATGATTGAAAATTGTATTTACTTTTTCAATACCAGTGACTATAGTGAAGTATTTCAATGAAAATTTAGCAGTATTATATGGTGTTTTCCCTTTTCATTTATATGTAAATATCTTTCTCTTCCAATCACTTTATTCGTGTTAGATACATATGTAGATATCTGCTCTTAGTTCACACTTGGCAGTTGTTGTATCAACATTAGAAAATATGTCGAAGGATATAATTTCGCATTCATTGTTTTGTACAAATGCAGAAAATTTTCCAAACAAAGTAAGTTTCGGTTCGTTTCGACACAATATTTTAGGGATCCTATTTAAAGCTAATGAATACAATTCTGATTGGTCGCAAAATTTAAGAAATTTCGCAACATCAACCAGTTTTTTAACATTGGTCGAACTATATTCAATATTGTTAATGCTTTATTTTCCTCATCAAATTGTTTAAGCAATAGAAGCTGATACCGCTTGCTTGCTGAAGAAAGACCAACTGTTGAGCTCATTTTTTAGGTTACACTTTCCTTTATTGGAGAAAAGATTGAACTACATACAACAGGCACGCCAATCATTGCTAACAATACGATAATTAATTTTAAATGAATACAATTTTACCTTTCACCTTTTTGTACACTTGATAATTTCACTTTGCACAATACCACGATAATACATACTGCATAAAACTGTACGCGCCAAGACGGAACTCGATGAGGATTATCTTGTAAAAGACATGTCATCTATACGTTTCACTGATCAATTGCCTATTAACTTATTCACAGCAGGAGCTAACACCTTTTGGCACCCTACTGTTAAGGTGGACCTCTTTCTCTTTAGCCCATTCAGAATTGCGGAACATTATGAGGTTGTATTGTTGCATTCGAGGCAAATGTTAAGAATATAACTTATATGATTCAACGACAGATTGATTTTATGCAACATAAATTGTTGGAAGTGAAATTTAAATAGGTGCTCCTTTTTAGTAATTTGCTTTTGACTTCCTGTTAGGACGGCATGTTATTGAATGCGAAAATCGTTGTGTTAAAAAAGTTTGAGGCTAATGTTTAGAAACGTTATGATCGTTATTTCAAAATAAATTCATGACCTCATATTTCTGTTAATCCAATCTTGCCAAATAAGCCTTCAGGCTTTCGTTTTTATCTTAATCTTGATAAAATGCTAGGACTATGTTGATTTTGTCGTATTTATTTAGTGAAAGTAATAAGAAATAAAGGTTTTCGGTGTAATTATTCATTTTCTTATTGGGCATCTTTTTTATGAGCATTTTTGATTTCACATTGTTGAAACTGTTATCGATGTTGAGTTAATCGCTCGACTATAATCCTGAACGAAGCTCATCAAGATCCTTGTGTTGATCCCACTCTGTTCAATGCAGACATAAGGCTGTCAATGTGAGTTTCTTCTCTTTCAAAAACCCCTGTAAAATTGATACATATTGGTATTAGTAATCTTATCTGTGTATTTTTTAAGAGAATGTCTTCAATTTAGGTGTTTCTGAAATTTAGTCCGCTATTTTCAAAATCAAATTGTTCCTCTTCCAGATCAAATTGTAATTTCTATTTAAAAAGCGCCAATTTGATTTGAAAAATAACCCATTCAAATAGGAAAATCACGAATTTTATTCAAAAAATAACCTATTTGATTCGGAAAATTCCTAAATTGAAGGAGAAATTCTGTAAATCCGAATTGTTTAGTTGTTTTTCGACTTTTCCAAAGTTCTCTCAGGATCAAGCGATTATTTTTTTTTATTTAAATGGTTAGCATAGTTTTGGTCATCTTCAAATCCACACCGTTTGATAATTCTTATAAATTCTTTTAATGAAGTTCAACTTACATAGACCATAACTGACCACAAAACCTAAATCATACGACCGCTTAAAACTCACAAAGCTCTCCTATAATCCGCAAATGGTCCCGATAAAATCGTAATGAACGCAACGAATGCATTCTCTCACATATGTACATATGTATATGTTCAAACGAGTAAACATTAATAAAACTAGTTGATGTTGTCTCTATTAGCACCAGATATCATGAATAGGTTGCTTGTAAATGGTATTCAACAAGAACTAGACACTTTTATGCATTCTCGGGCCTCTATCTATAAAACATAATCGATTTTGAAGCCTCTTTGCAATTAAATATTAATTTTCATTGCATGAGATTCGATTTATTGACATTTAATGGTGAATGTAAAAAATTGAATAAATGATTGCTTGGGTTATAAATGCAGATCGACTTATATTGATTGAGAATTAGTAGTCATGTTGATTTTAATTGTGAAGTGAGATGGTAGCTTTGATATTAGTTTCCTTTGGTAGTAACGATTGAAAGAATTATATGTAAATAGCTGTCGATAAAATTGTTAACACAATCTGTAAATAGGATGAAATTTGAATCATTTATAATCAATAACCAGTTGAAACTCCAGATGCTCCAAAAATGAAATTAATGTGGAAGAAGTTTCAATTCTTTTCAGTTCAATTTTTTGTTGGGTTCTCAGAAACTAAACTAACTTAACTCAACTTCCAATTTTTTACCAGTAAAAAATGATATGAAATCATGGAGTTCTGAAAAATCTACTGTCTCTATTTTGTACTGACATGATTTTTAAATTCGCCGACTCTTCTTAAAATAAAATTATTAAATAAAATGATGTTTTTCGCTTTGAACTAAATATGATATTATACCTGATTACGGAAAAAACATTTTTAAAGCCAACAAATTAACTTCTAAATGGTGGTTTCGTTAATCTTAATTTAAATTACCGATAAATACTTCAATCTTTCCCTCTGTGAATACATTATACATTATTCTAAACAGCAAAACAAGGCATATTTGATAGAGAGAAAAATTATTAAGGTTGCCTGCATAATTAAGTTTTTCTTCGATTTGTACGTAAATTCTGTATTGTTACTACGACTGAGTATAAAAATATTTGATATATCTATATATATAATATATAAAATTTGATATATGTAAAATAATTAAAAGATTTTCTTTCCTCGGAACGTCGCAATGTGCCACTTTATTTTAAATGATTTGGGCGTTTATTTTTTATTTTTATTTTTCTATTATTGATGTGAAAGTGGAGTTCATGTTTCGTAATATGTTTTGGTATTCAGGAAAAACGAAACCGAAATTTTTTTTCATTTATAATAAAGTTTCTGATTTTCATTTTTCGCACTGATAAAAAAATTGATTGATTGATCAAGAAAGATTTTTTGGTCACCACAATTAAAGCCTTTCAAAAATGAATCAATCAACTGAAATACTGTATTTCAGCTAGAATTTCACAAGAAAACAAATTCAATCCCTAGTATGGGCACAACTGCTTTATACTGTTCTTAAATTTAAGTGTTTTTTATATTTTACTTTTCATACTTATATTTCATAAAAATATTTTTGAACTGAATTTATTAACAAAACGTTGAAAGCACTAAGAAGTTGCCGAACATTCAAAGCACTTATTGTAAAAAATAAGCTATAATTTGAACATAGAACCTTTTATTTAAGTAAATATTTTAAGTACTCGAGAAAATTTGTTGAAACCCCGTTTCCACGTGATACCTGTACAAAACTCTATGCTTAATCAATATATGAACATATCAGAAGAAGAAGAACATCAACATCATATATGTACTTAATACTGAACAGTACAGCATTTTCAACATAAGTTCTCCCCATTTCAATATAACTCTAAACTACTACTACTACTAAACTACTCTAAAACTACGCAACATTTTTTTGATCACGAAATTAAAACATTCAGCTATCTACCTATTGAATCATTTTCATACAGTTATTATAATTTTAAAAAAAATATATTATGGTGAAGGTTTCTTTCAACTTTTTTAATAATTACTTTTCATTTGACTACAAATAATCACAACGAACGAAAATGATTTATTTGCACATTTAATCAATGTTTGAATCATATCGTGCTAATGCGCGATTGTAATCTATCGAAATTGCTAAAAAAATATTTTCTGATTCATAGCTAAGATACATAGGTAATCACAGTGTCAGAATATTTTTAATTGTCTTCTTCACCACCATTTGAACCATTGAACCATATACCCTTTCTGCTTTCTCCTTTTAAATAGTGCAATTGTTCATTTGAAAATGAATCAACGAAACCGTCAGATAAAACAATTTTGTTAACTATTTGATTTTCTTATTTTTCAAATTTAAAATTAATGCAAATTAGAAATTTTTACGGTGATAGTTTTATAATTTGCATCTTTTCAAAATGGCAATTTAATTGAACTTATGTCATAGCTACAAAAGAATTTTACGCACCTGCGACTTTTGTCTTTGTACGTTAATTAATTCAACCCGAAATTTAAAACTTAATTCTACAAGATAAATTTCTTAATAATTTCTTCCGTATTAAATTTCTAATTGAAGCAATCAACAAGAAAAACTAACACTTTAAACGGTCACATAGGTCTTGAAGGAAAAAAACAACTTTTTCAAAAAATTGTATTTTGAAAATCAAAAATCTATTTTATTTAAAATACGCACATACACACATAAAAGTTTAGCATTTCAAAAAGTTGTAAAAAAAAATTTCAGCTGAAAACATTGAAAATTGTCAATTTTCCTGCAGTTTTCCTCGTCCAACCTTTCTTTTGCGGTAGGCAGAATATTTCGGTGCAGGTTCATCTCAAATCAAAAATTCAAAAAAAAATCTTACAGTTTGTGCCCTTGGCTCGTGCTTGAATGAAGAAATTGAGAAAAAAATTAAATTTAAAGTTTTGAAATGGATTTGAATGAATTTTCGTCTCATATTTTTTTAGCATTTTTCCGATTCTCATCGTTTTTAAAATAATTTTTTCCTATAAAACAAAAATGAGTCAACCGAATGAAAATTTCTTCGTCCAAACACGAGACAATACAATGAAGAGGAACTGTGCAAAGTTTCAGCAAAATTGGTCGATTCGTTCTCGAGAAATCGTGCCTACTGCGCGGAAAAACAAAGTTTCGAGAAAAACGCGTTTAAAGTTTTTTTACCGCGATTTAATGAATTAAAGTTATTTTTTAGCGACTTACATCGAGTCGTCGACTCCAGGTTCATACAATAATTCGTTCAGAGCATCCTTTTGATGTTGTGATGTTTGATGAAAAAGAAAGGAGCTGATTTTACGCGGTAGAAACGCGCTGCATGCGTATAATACGCTAGGTAAGGCTAAGCCCACGTACCGACCACGTTGTATCTCTATAAATCTCTATAAATCCGGTAATATTGCTTGAATTTACTTCAAATTTGGTGTGAATACTTTTGAAGTACTATACTTTTATATGAAATAAAAACATTTGATCGATTTGTTAAAAATTCAAGACCTATGTAATTATAATATATTCAGAACTAAGCAAATAATTATGCATTTCTATATACTTGTATACTTTCTAGTCCTTGCAGATAAGGTAATACTATCATAATTTTATGTTCGCTAGATCACATCCTTCAAAATTTAAAATCCTAACAGCCAATAATAAATCTTCACAGACATCTCATCATACCAAACGTGTGAAGAAAATTCACCAATTTGTCTTGATAATTGAAAGTTGTTATTCGACTAGACTTCAATCTCCCCTCATCCTCCAATCAGCCATTTCGCCAAAGGTCATTGATTCCATTCAAAATGTTCTCATTGAAATTCAACTAATTAAAAGAAGATGAAGATATTATAACTTTACACACAATATGTGTTAAACATTTTTATTCTTAGCATTCTAATTATTTCTTTGAAATTGGTTTTCCTTTGGCCGGCCTCAGGCTTATTATCGTATATGTTTCGCTACTGGACGTCAATTGATGATGATCCCTTCCCAATAATCCAATGCAACAACTATAGATCTTAAGTTGGTCAGGATGAGAGTATTATTGGTGAAAGATCGATTCGAAATTTGTGAAGATTGGGAAAAAACTAGAAATGGTATCGGAAGAACGTTCTTGTGTACATTTTTTATTCCTTTAAATCTTCATCAAAATGATGTCTCAATAAGAATGATACAACTTTAAATTGTCACAGTCGTCTTTTTTTGACGGAGAATTGTTAGAGCCGTGTAAAATTTGTTTCAAGTGCTGCTTCGCGATTTATCATAAAGAGGAAACATAGTTCTTATTAACATATTTCGTACTGCAAGTAGTCATACAATTTGGAAACCTTGAAATTTTAATGGTGTGGTCTTCCTAACGTGATTGCACTCATTGTTCAGAATCAAATCGATGTTTATCGAAACATCCATCTTGAACCACACCCTAACCATGGCTAAATATGAGTAGCTAAAAAGATTGAATTATCAAATGGCTAGCCAGCTAGCTTCACAACGTTTTTTAACCTTCGGGAACGCCAGCATTCAATAATTCAAATCGTGGTGAATGTCTTAATTTGCTTCCTATACCCAAACGAGACTTTTATTATACTTTCTGCCGTGTGGGTTTTTGTTGGCCCCCGGAATCCCATTATCCGTTCGAAAATTATTAATTACACGCGTACCTCACCATACTGGACTACCACTAGTGCTGCTCATAGGGCCATCTTTGCTCGCAAGTAGCTAACATAGAATGGGTGTTACTTAATCGAATATCGTTAGTCTCCTCATATGAATATGCTGGTAGTAGCCTGCAACAATGTTACAGACGCAGACCAGGCACTCGGTACCAAGGAGCTTGGCTAGCTCGTGTAAGCTGGTGTAAGCTTTGCGGGACCTCGCTAACTACATGCTGAAGTATTAGCTTTAATTTGTTTGGATTTGATGCGTGAATAATTTGTAATTGAATGTTACGCCAGTTTTAAACTCGTTTTCTCATCGGGAGGCTGGGAGAATTCCTGCTTACGGCCCAGCCAGCTTCGACATTCGAGATAATAAGCCGCAGACCGTTTTTTCTTCTGAAATGTCTGTATGAATTTTGAAATTGGAAGGTGTTGTTGATTCGCAGTGGTGAATGAGCTGACCCAATTCAGAGCTTTTAATATGCAATTAAATTTTCGGATTAGATTTTCATGAAATTCGGGCGGTAATGATGCTTGACTGACAACTTAAACGATTGTGCTTTGAAATTATGTATAATACAGTGTATTTTTAGATAGGTAATTAAAAGAGCTGCAAGAAAATATCAATAAGGCTTTGTGTTGCATTTTGCTGTTTGATTATGAAATTCTGAGAATGATTTTTAAAAGGTTTTCTGTTAATTTGAATTCCTCATACGCTAAATTTGATGATAACTATTAGGGCAACGATTCTACTAGAGAATTGATTTCTTAAAATCACTTTGTAGACCATTTGACAAGTTTTTTTTTTTCAATTATTGCAATCACGTTTTATTATATTGAGTTCAGATGGTATTAAACTTCAAATCACATGAATAAAGACTTTAATTTTGCATTAGAATCAGAACTTCAACATCTTAAAAATATACAAAAAAATTAAATATAAATAAATTGTTGAAAAAACGATTTTTTTCTCTAACATTAAAATGTTTCAAATACTCTAAGAATACGTCAAAAAAAGTTTTGAAGCGATATTCGTATTAGTTTTCGAGTTATAGTCCGTTATAGGCAGCGCGGCGTTCCCCAGTAAGTCTAGCACACCTGCCGCGCGTCCCTGCCTACTTTCTCTCCGGCGCTATGGGCGGTTCTCTAATTGTGTATCCCTACCATATTCTTATAAATCTGAAATTCTAAGGAAATAGGACCTGGAATCGCTGACTAACGCGTAAGTTATAATAAAAACTAATAATCAATGGTTTTTATCTACTGCAAATTTTAAACGCGTTTATCTCAAAGCAGTACTTTTTCAACTTCCGTACAAAATATCTCAAAAAATATTAAACTGATCCTCCTCAAATTTATACAACATCTACAAAAGAGTATTATCTTCTCGTTGAACCTACATGTTTTTGTAATTTTCGAGAAATAATTTGATTATTATTGTTTAAAATGTGATTTTTTGGAAAAGCAATCGATTTTTTTTGTTTATTCCAAAATTAATGTGAAAATTTCTTATTTTTTATAAATTTCATTGATCAACCTATGAACTATACATCTCATTTACATATTTTTCTTCTATTGAATGTTGCAGGATCTCCGAAAATGGCGTTAAGTTGTACGAGGCATTTTTTGTGGTGTTTTTTCATTCGCTCGCATCATCGGCGCCATTTTGTGTTGAAAAATAATAAAAAAAATATTTTCAGGTACTTTGAGACATGTACTTTAAGGATTTTATGTTTTAAATCTTCTGAATAAATAACATCTATTTATTTGAAATTAGCATTTTTGTTTTAAATTTTACATGTATTTCCCCCCTTAAACCGGAGAAGTAATGCTCTTTGTAATTTCATAAATTTTGCTTTAATATTTACAAAGGTTACTGCAATCTAGATGAACTATTTTTGTGTTCATTTCTATTCCCTTCTTTCATTCATCTTGGATACAAGCATTTTGTTCTAGCTCTGGAAAATATTTCTCACTCTCAAGTCAATTTCAATATCATTTTGGAAATCTTCAAGGAAATTTTCTCATTTCCTTCGAATTACATTCCATCTAAACAAAGTACAGCCATTAGTTGAAATTTGTCTTTGATTCTCGTTGAATTCCTATATAAGAACTAGGAAATTCAAGAAAACCAAATAACTTCCAGTAGCCACATTCATTAATAACCCGAACAATACAATTGCCTCTATTCGTTGATTACACGGGAACCATTTTATGTACCACCTTAGCCCTTTTCAATTGAAAACGTGGTAACCCTCCCAACCAAAAAACCTACGTAATTACATAGAAACAACACTATATAATACCACGAATGCCTTCACACACCAGCTCCTCATACATTTGAAATGACGCTAACAAAACCATTAACTCCATAATCTTCAGGTGAGATCAAAACAATAAAAGAAATTAAACCAACAATTTTCGATCCAAAAATGCAGAGCAGAAAAAATCGTTAGGCCGAAATCCCAGCCCCCAAAATGATGGTCGGTGTCGTGTTAACAACAAAACAGTCCAGTCCAGGCATCCGAAACATTCCTAGAGTCATCAACGTCAACATGAGCTTGGTATGTAGTCGCGGTATCTAGATACAAGACGTGTGTAGTTAGTTATGCAGGAAAAAGGTGCACATTAAATGTAGTAGAAACTACGAAATTACCGCTATAGGTAGCCATTATTTCATACTTTATTCAAGTGACCCGCAAACATGGTTGGAGCGAGGGTGGTGGCGAATGACGGACTAAGGGCGACCCGCTCGAATGTATACACGGTACTCAATTATTCAATGTGTGATTCAATAAAAACGAAAATAAAGAAATTACATCGCCAAAGGTTAATGGTAGTGTTTAGAGAGCACGTAATCCTATTGGCTTATGAATGGACGCCAATCCATTTGCATAACGAAATGAATTTTAATGTTGAGGCCCTACGTGGGATATGCATCGATATTATGCTGATGATCATTAGCTCCAAAATTAGGACATTAGCAAAGAGGAATACAAGTCGACGTAGACTAAGGAACCTACTTCGAATGGAAGCATTTATCACACCTTTGAGGGCTTGATTTCGGGTTAATTATAGTAAAGTGAACTAGATCGCGATCTAATGTTACCGTAGACCAACGTTGTGAATACAAAGTGGCTGATTATAGTAATCCGAAGATGAATAATGGAAGTTTCAATTGGAACGGTAAAAGAAATGCTTCGATCACCACAACGGTGCCGAGCCCATCAATTACCCTGTAAGCTTGGCACGATACAAAGAACTGATCTACATTGAAAAGTAGACACTTCAAGCACAGTTGACCATCTTTTCTCTCACCTGAACCATGTGCAAATCTTAAAGACGGCCTGCTGAGTTGTACAATAGCTCTTTTCTACTTATAAATTTTGCACTCTTAATTTTCAAAACGAATTTTAATATTAATGGTCACTTTTTGTTGGAGGTTTTCAGCCAAAAAACTGTTTTTCTTTAGTTCATTAGCCTGCAAAACATTTATCCTTTGAACTTCGATGACAACAAGATGAATGTTCACGAAGCTACGGAAACTTTCTTGAATATTTTTGACTGTTCACGACTCTCATTTTCAGAATGTTAAAACGAAAGCTCGGAATAAATTTTTACGGGAAAATTCTGCATAATGAAATAAGAAAATTTGAGATTATTGAAAAAGTCCTGTTGTTGCTTTTTACCAAAATATTTTGTATTTCCTCGAATACGTATTTCGGTTGCTACTCGCAACCTTCTTCAGTGTTTTGTACACCGTTTGAAATTTTTATCTTTGGAGTGCATGCTACACTAGTATGGCGGCCATTTTGCTTTAAAACAAATTTTACAATAAAAATGTTAGCTTTAGACTTCAATAAAGAAGTACACTAAGTTTCAAATTGGTATCAGCAGTAGTTTTTTTTAAATCGATTTTTAAAAATAAAGTTGCGTTTTTAGCACTTTCAAAGTAGCGTGGCCCCTTAAAGCAGAGCAAAATGTTCAAGGTAAAAAAATTAATTCCCACGAAAATTATTTGAACGTTATCTGAAGAATATTACGGATTAAAATTACTGGATCAAAATGACTCCAGTACAGACACGAGAAACAAGCGGCAGTTTTTTTATTATTTGAAAACAGGGTTTTCAAAATTGTCTTCATTAGGAATTAACTTTGATTAATTTTATTTTAGAAAGGCTACAAGTGGTGGAAAGTCCACTGAAACATAATTTATTAGGATAAATTATATAAAAAAATAAAATATAATATATAAATTATATACACTCGTATATAGCCACATATTAAATATATTAAGTATAAACTTTGAAGCAACTTATGTACCCTGATATCTAAAACTTATTTTCGTGAAATGATTTCCTTAACTTAATAAACAATAATGAGCAGACAGAACTGTAAACAGGTCTTTTAATGAAACTTAATAATTCTTTCTAAAATATTTTATTGTATCGACCACAGCAATTTCTAGCGAAATAAATTTAAAAAAAGGATTTTTGTGCTTTCATATTAGTATTTTTTTAATTTTGTGCATTGAACGCAACAAAGAACGGCAAATATTCCTCAATCCAATGATGATGTTATCCTTTCTTACTGGAGCTCCTCGTTCTTTACATCTTCCCCTACCATTAAACGCACGATAAAATAACAAAACAGCTCCGCAATGCAACTTCTTAAATATTGAAACGACGAAAACAATAATAAAATGGTTAGCGGCTTTTGTTGAAGCTAATTTAGACGTTTTGCAATTTAGTATAATTTCGCTATCGGAATGAGTTATTAAGACTATGTGTAAGCGCACATGGACATGGATGCCGAGCACAGGATTTATGTGACCATCGTTGCATTTTGCATTTTAAGGCTCTCTACTAGCGAGCCTCGAACTCCTAGTGAGCAGAGGCATTCAACCTATTTTCTTCGAGTCAGAAGAATTCCTCTAGCATCTCTATACATTTTGGCTACCTTCCACAGCTATCTTCCATCGTTCAGGCAATGTGACACTGAAAGGATAAGATTTTCGAATGGGACTTGTTTGTAAGTGTTTAATGAATCTCGAAGTAGATCTTTTCGTTATGATGGCTTGTCTTTGAAAGGAGACTATTTTATATTTAAATTTTTTTCACAACGTCCTCAAACCGAATCAATTGAAGACTTCTGAAAGGCCGTAAAACATCAAACCGTTTACCATTGCCTCCTCCACCTCCTTCTTCAGGGAATTACCGTGTTGTTACTTGGTAGGCTCCATTTGGCAGTGCCTAGGAATTGCATTATTTTACTTTATTATCGTTTTATGAAGGTATTCCCTGGCACTTTTCCGTGTTGCGCCAATAAATCGTGCATTGATTAAATATTTTATATGGCCTCGTCACCGTCTTGGACGTCTTCATGTCGCGTCGTTGGCGTCTTTGTCGTTCCTCGCCTACATCCCATTTTCTTAGACCGTCATCATGCTGCATGTCTTTTATACATTATGATAGCACGTCGGTAAACGAGGGGTTCTAATTGAAAACGTTATCGGCAACGATTGAATATAATTTGGTTTGCAAATAATTTACTTGTTGTTTACGTTGGTTTCATCGTTTTATCCAATTAAACTTGCAAGGAATCTAAATGCATATCTAATTTGCATTTAGATTTCTCCTTTCCGCTGTGATAATTTTTTAACTTGTATCTCTTCATAATGAAAATGGTTTTAATTGAACTTATATCAAAGCCTCGAAGCTTTTAAGATTCTCCAATAAAAGTTCACCTTCAAATTAACTAATCAACACTACTATTGCATATATGGTCCTCCCTCGTATACGACTCACCAGCTGCATTCACTGCAAGGTGAGCAATCAAAACGTTTTGCGATGTTCGCAAACAGATAAGATACAAAATGAATGCTAGTAAAACATTCATTACACGAAACTTTGTCTCTTAATTATCGCCGCGCACGATACAATTCAATTAAGGCTTGCGGTTCTAATAATGGTGACGACTAGCGCCAGCTTTTCCATGATGCCATCATCATTGTTGGTTGGGTGATGAATAAGAAGAAGAAGGATGAGATAGGTGAATGATAACGATGAGTGTTGATTGTATAGTATAATTTTCTCTCCTAGTATTTTACAATCTAAGTAGTTTTAGGATGATTTTATATTACGTTACAAAAACATGTCATATAGAGCGTTTGCTTCCTAATCGTTCAAATCTCAGCATTGATTTCAAAATTTTCTACTGGACTTTTCTTCATTTTCAGCCTACATTCAAATATCAAAAATAACCGAAATTGTCCTCGTACTCGTCCTCAAAAGCGGTGTGAATCGAGTTGTTAATCCGTGCGTCATGTATAGAGAGATTAGAATAGAATGTTTGGAATGGATTGTTACCATTATCTGCCTGTTCTTACAATCAGCGGCTTGAATTCTTTAAAGAAAACTACAAAGCTTTGCTTTACACTAGAATTAAAGAATAAAATCAACTAAAGAAAGTGCCTACAATAATTTTATTAGTTCAGAGTGAAGTTTTTTTCGAAGTAAATCGAAAACAACTACATTGCAACATTTTTACGGAGCACTTTAAAGGATATACCAAGAAACAAATGGAATTTTTCAGTATAAAGTTCACCATAACATTCCATTGAATTGCTTATCTTGATAGATCTTAACAGGCAAACTTTTCGAAATATTTCCAGAAAAAAATATCAAGCAAAAATTTCTGTTGTTTTTGTTCATAAAAAAATCTCAAATAAATGTTGTTTTAAAAACCAAATTTATTGCTAATGGTTTGTAAACTGTTTTGCCTTGAAATCCTGACAAAATATTATTTGCAAATATTTTTTCAAATTACTATTTGACAAGTTCTAATTTCATATAGAAATGCAAAATAAAGCCTTTGGAAAAAGGACGAAATAGTTCTAGGGGAAAATCATACACTGGTCAGGTGCTTTGATCCATGTTTCTATGCTTGGCTGTACACAATAATATTGAATTAGTTTAATTTTTTCTGAGAAAGGATATGCGCATACATCATATAATGGTACATTTGAAGTTTTTCGAATTATCGGCTTAAAAAAGTTTTGTAAATCTGAACCCTATATGAAATATCTCTACAATTTTAAAATTGCATGTCGCACATCAGATCGCAGAAGACAAGTTGGCCCACATAAAATATGCGTAAGAAGAAGAAATGGATGAGCTGAAAATTATAGGGAGATGAATATAATTTTTCAAAGAGTATATAAACATGTTCAAAAATAGAGTTTTTATGTAAAAGTCGAAGATTATTTCTTTCTTAAATCTGCTGGGCACAGAAGACTACAGTTGAATGCACTAATCGTATAAGAACTTATCTATGGCCTGAAGTGGAACATGTGAGTTTTTAAGCATTCCCCTTAGTCATCAATTCAATATTAAATGGTCTACCGCAACCCCCATCTACTGAAAATCACATCCAAGATCGCTCGTAAAACGACTAGACCTGTCTTTCTCGGTTAGTTATCCACTTTGTTAGCATACGCAGGCAGGGAAAAAAACTAAGAGATAACTGAAATGACTCAATTAAGTCTAATCATCCTTTAATCGTAGGCTTTTATCTCTTTACAGCTGCGCAATTTCATTCTTCAGAACTATTTTTAAAATAAATTTGCATCTTTGGACTAATTATTATCCAACAAGGAGTTACTCCAACTGTGTTCTCGAGAAAGCAAACATTGTCGCAAAAGTCAACATTAAGTGTTTTTGATTAATTAAGTCAAGTATCTATAGCTGTGAACATGTGTCATTTAATTGATCTTCGATCATGCTGAGATGCAGCAACCAGTCTTTAAGGACGGACTGGATACCATACATAATTACATTTATAGCGCTTGTGGATATAAGCACTAAAATAAAATTGCATGTATCTTAATCAGAAATGGTTTTTTCTTTACAGTTTGATTCACGCCATCAAAAGCCCAAGCTTGCTTTCATCAACTTACTCTATCACCAACCGTGAAGTATTTAATTAAATGTAAATTGCAGTAAGCTGTTCGGCATTAATCCAATTTAAATCAGTAGTCGTGGACATATTTTAAATGCATCCAAAATTAATTACGATTTACCACAAAATATAAACTTATGGACTCGTTCGTTTCAACTCCAGCACCCAATAAAGTACTTTCCAATATTCCACACACACACGATGTACATACCTATATTCCATTCAAAATTTCGCAATAGTAAATTAAAAATAATTACTCAGCTCAACCAATTTACTAAAAATCCATATTCAACTTGGCGGATCCTCCCGAAAATAATAGTAATAATAATAGCAACGCTGGGACACGATAATTGCATAGCACAAGTGAATTAATTTTCATTACGTAATGAAATTACTAAACACACCACAGGCTTAAATTTTAATTTTGTCGCCATCGAATGTTGGTGGATATGTTGTTGTTGTTAATGGTGGAGTTTGTAAAGTCTATATCGCATTATAATGCTGGTATGTATGGATGTCGTTTTCCAAAATTCACTGCGAGCCATTTTTGAGTCCGAAAACGCTCCTTCCCGATAGGCACCCACTCGGGTATGGTCGCCACAAAACAATACAAAGCACTTAACCAACCGCAACGCTCGACAAAATCCATTGAATTTTAATTAAAAAATTAAAAACCAATCTCTAATTAATAATTATTGAGTCAGTGGACGATGGAGCGCCATATCATCGAGTGTGTCTACATATGTGTTAGGCTGTTGAAAACAGGTAAGCATTGCAGTAGCAGTTTCTAGATTTAAGGGGTGTAGCAGTTTTAGATTTAAAATTTAGGTGATTTTAATTTTTCGCAGAAAGCTATTCAGCTCATAGCAAGTAATGCACTAAATTTTGTCTGCAAATTTTCTTGCCATTTAAAATTGGGCTACACTCATTATTTGCTTCGAATAGGAAATTTTATCAGAAAGAAAGAATATTGGAAAGATATACATCCATAAAAACTGAATTTTTTTCTCGCTATTGCCACAGTCAATTGTTTAAGTTAATCATTACAAGCCTCAATGTAATAGAGACGCTGAACTTTGGTGCAATTATATTTATTGTTTAAAAAAATTCCAAAAATTCAAAGAAAATGATTCAAGTTGATTTTCTAGGGTAATTTATTTAATTTTGATTATGAAATTTTCAGTAGGCTGTTATTTATAAAGATCATACATTGTTTTATATCTATCATCAATAGTCGATTGAATGTAAATAAGAACCCTTGAGCTAAAAAAAAATTCTAGCAGCTGTTTTAAAATCTAAAAATAATTAAATTATGGAATCATTTCAATCGCAAAACTATTACGTATTGATTTTTTTGAAAAATGTTTTTTGAAAAGAAAAGTGTGTAAAAACACGAAGAATTGTGCTCATGAAGTATGTGTGAGAATGTCTGTCAAAAACCGTTCGATTTTATTCATGAAAAATTAAATTCAGAAAACTTATTCAAGTGATAACACTAAAAAAAATACATAACGTTGAACAGGCTTTCAAAGTGCTTTTGCAAAAAATAAAATCATAAAAGTTTAAGCTAAACATTCTATTAGAACTTTAATTCATTACAAACATTCCTCAGAAAATGTCCTCTAAATAAATTTTATTGCACCTGTCGATAAATGTTGATATCAATCATAAATTGTGTATAATAAACTACATGAAAAAAATCTAAATGAAAAAAATTATATGTAAACATATGTGCTATTTCTTTCGAGTAATTTCCTTGACATCCATTTTTCATTTCACAATGAAATGAAAATAAGAATGACGAAAGTAAAATGTTGATATTCTGTTTTTATGGCGAAAACTATACCCTAGAAAATAAATTCCCGTTTAACGGGGGGGGTAAGGTTTTTATTTTTATTATACATATTAATTTTTCATTTGATAGTACAGCTCTTCAAGATAATTCAGTTAAAATGTGAGATTGATTGGAGCAAAACTGACGGAGGTACAGCCATTTTAAATATATGCTCACCAACCAATTTTGCCACAAATTTTTAAACGCGTTTATCTCAGATTTAGTTTTTTCAAAGTCGGTGATCACTGTATTTCAAAAACTACTTATCTGATTTTTCGCAAATTTTGAACACTTACTTTATACATAAATCAAGAGGTAACAACATCGAGATTTTGTATTTTTTATTGTTATAATTTACTTTAATGCAACAAATTCGCCAATTTTTATCAATAAATTTTCGTAAATTCAAAAAAAAATCGTCTCTGTTTGCTTCCAAAAATTGAAAAATCAATAAAATAAAAAAACTTGATGTTACCTAGAAAAACTACTAAACCAACGAAATCTTTTTGGTTTTTAGTGAACAGATGAACCAGTAATGAGTTTTGATGATCACCACAAAGCATGGGTGTATTGTATTGTATTGGGCTCAATCCCCAATATTTTTTCACAAAAATATCACAGAAGACTTTTAAAATATTGAACCATTATGTCCTTTACTTATAAATAAATTAAATTTATCATATTTTTGAAACTAACCCTTAAAAATGTGTTTAAGATCTTGAAAATTAAATTAATTATATAAAGTAATATCATTCGTATGAACCCTTTCAACCAGGGTGACTTTGAATGACTTTTTATTTTTAATTTGGTTTTTTTTCAGTATCATCGAAAAAAGTTTTGCTGGTTTCAAAGTTTAAGCAGTTTTTTTATTAAAATTAAAATACTGTGATGAACACTGTATGAACTCTGTTTACACGGTAACTTTTATTGATTTTTTTATTTTTTATTTAGTTTTTTTTTCAGAATCATCGAAAAAAGTTTTGCTGGTTTCTCTTCAAAAACCGATAAGAATGTATTAATTTTATAAACATTTATTACTGTGCTGTGCAAATCAGGTTAAGAATTTATTTTTGATGAAAAAGACTAACTATGTTTTTATACATTTGAAAACCTAACAAAAAATTTCATACACGTCGATTGACACCTTAAGGATGCAAATATCATATTTGGTTTGAAAGATATAGTGAATGACAAAAATGATCTTGAAAATCATGATGACTTTTAATGATTTTTCATTTTTAATTCAATTTTTTACGTAATCATGACAAAAAGTTTTGCTGATTTTCGAAAACTGTTTGGAGTATATAAATTTTATAAACAGTCATTACTGTATTTTGCAAATTAGGTTAAAAATGTATTGCTTATGAAAAAAACCTTATTTTTTGCACTTTTTTTTAATAAATTAAAAAACGGCTAGAAGGATTTTTTTCAAAAATTTTATAGAATCACAAAAAATTTAGAACGCGTCGATTGACATCTTAATGATGCAAATCGTATGTTTGGTTCGTGAAATATAGTGCATGACAGAAATGACCTTCAAAGGAGCAAAACAACAAACCTCCCGGACTGAAGTGTCCTCAAAACTAATTAGCACTTAAAATTGCAAAGACGCTTTGATTGACACCTCAACAAAGTCAATACGACTTTGTTTGCGTGAGTTATGCTCGTAGAAAAAAGTGTCCACGAACGTACGTACACACACACATACATCTCTCTTTTAAAAGTAAAATATCACCAAAAATTAAGCTTTCTATTATGTGTTCAAATTTTTTACACTAATTATTGCGTGGAATTTCTTCCATTTACTGAAACCGCCCCTTTAAGTGACATCAACACACCCCTATCATCTCTGGTAAAAAAAACGCACTTTCAATAGATATTTCTGCTAGCCGTTTCACTTTTCGCAAGGTGAAAGGTGGTCTCCATTGTGTGGCGTGTGAGTGTGTGTCAACATTCGTTCGCAACATGGTGCCATCAAAGCTCACATAACGCGATACAAAATGCCAACGAATCTATTTGTAATGTAAATTTACATAAATCTACATAAATTGCAATTAAGTGTCAAAAAGTGAACAAGCGAAAATAATGAGGTGGCAGCGGCAGATGATTAATTAACAATTATTTAATGGTTTTCGGAATGTGCATAGGCAGAACGGTAGTAACAAGGGTAGAAAACCATAAACTATGACTGGCGACAGACGAGAGTGGGTAGAAAATGGTTTTCCATAAGTGTCTCATCAGTGCTTTCAACTTGCTTGAAATCAATGGTGAGAAAATTGTTTTGTTCAAAAAGAAATCGAAAACGGATTCGCTGTATTTGAGGCGGGCCACTTTTTTTCAATCAGCATGATTTTGAGTTATCGCCATTTAATTAGCGTTGTGGCTGCTATTGTTGCTGTATTTTTTAGCAGTCACCAACACTCTTCGATTCACATATGATTAGTTTTTCTCACTCGCCACCTTTTTATCTTGCAAACAACATCTTTGAAATATCCGGTTTCACTCAATTGAAATTGAAAAAGCGGATTCGCTGCCCATTCATTGATTCGTTATGCCCAGCAGATCCGTCGAATTAATAATCGAAGTTGAAACAGCACAGAAAAAACGAGATCCTCGCCATCCAACCGACCGAATCCATTTGCCAAACTAGAAAAACTTCCAATTAAGATATTGTTTGCCGACTTGCCAACATTAATTTAATTATCTGAGTCGGACAAAAAGAAGCGACGGCCTAGCATTTTTTTCTTCAAAAACGCCATGATAAGCTGGACTCTTACTCCGATTATATTATAGCAAGTCTTTCTAATTTATTTCGAGTTGCCAGCGATGATGGTCTGCAGCGCTTTCTTAGCTTTTTTCTGGTTAGCTCGTCAAATCCAACATGGCTCTATGGCCCGCAATAATGCTGGGCAGTCAGTCAAAGCAACAGCTTAACTAACAGCTAAGAAGTCCTCTACCTGTACAACCGGGCCCTATCACACATATGCATCTACAGGTAATCAGCCCGGGGTCGGGGCGCGGATGAGGGGAGCAGCGCTCTATTATTAAAGACCATAAATCATTCCAAGATCAGATGAATGTCGAGTGAGGAAAAAATAAATAGCATTGGAAGAATGCCGCCGCAGTCTTTCTCGACGGTATTTGCGCCTTTCCGATTTCGGCTGATTGTTTCCACATCCCCACACGTTCAAAAAATTGTAATTAATTCGAGCAACAGATAAATGTGGAGCAGTTCCAACTGAAACGATGCCATCGCGGCGGCAACGTGGGACTCCTGCGGAACCCTTGCCAATCGAAACGCGCCTCCGCTTTCTTTTAATTACCATTCCGACTGCACAATGAGAGAAAGGACCCCAGAGACTTGATGCTGGAGCCCTCCAAAGTGGCCAAGATGGAGATATCTTCTTGCGTACAAAGTGGCTAAGCTGGCTCACAAGCCCTCAAGGCTAACCAGCGTGTCCAGGGTCCAATGTCTACCAAACTTGCCGTCTGCAAGTCCACAAACACCAAATCGAACTGATGTGCACGGCAGGATCCTTGCTGCCCCGGTCGATGATAATTATTTCTGAATGTGTTCGCACCATTAACGCCAAGTTACGTCGAGGTATCTGTCCATCTGCAAGACAGCGTGATCGTTACTTTGCCCAGGTGGGCGGGGCGATCACTTCAAGTGCACACGTATGCACTTGGCTGCATTTTGCAAATTATTGACCGTTAATTTATGGTGATTCAACTGAATTTATCCAACGGGCAAAAATCTTAAATTAAAATGTTGCTTTGGTTAATCGTGAAATCATTTTGTTTTGATGTAAACTTGAGAATTGGTTTGAAGTTTAAATGTTTGGTATCGTGTAATTCATTTATAAATCAGCGCAGATCTGTAAAAAAACGACTACATTTGGCTGTTGAGAGGAAGTACACTAATTTTTGCAGAAAAAGTTGTCGAATAACTTGTATAACAATAATTGACTTATCCTCTCAACAAAAATGCCGGACACATTCATAAATAAATCAAAATGTTGAAGAATTATAAAAAAAACTCAATTTTTTCCTACTTTTCTCACTTCTAACTTTAAAACGATTCATTTTCGAGCAAATTAGATGGAAAATAAAAGTTGCGTAATTAAATTGTCTATAAAATACGATTGGTTAAAAAATTTACCCTTGCCGCAAAATAGCAATAAATATGGAAAGAAAGAAGCATTTTTTACTTAGTTTCTTTTATAATTTTGATAGTTCGCCTTGAAATTTTTTATAATAAAATAAAACAGCACACAAATTTTCATCAAAATCGATTCAGTAAATTTTGCATAATAATTTTGCAATCTAAATTTATTTTAAAAATATTTAATTTTTAAAATCATGCAAGTCAGAAACTAAACCATATTGAAGTTTGAATTTTTTTTTGCTTATAAAAGAGCACTTCGCCTATCCAATGCAAATCGGATTATTAGGGCGGTCTAAGGATTTTTTTCCTGAACTTGGTAATAAACCCTAAAACAGTGCTGGGCGGCTGCGGATTCAATCGGTGTTAGCATGGTTAAATTAATTTTTTTTTGCACTTTTCTTTTTAAAACTCAAACACCTCAGCTCATTCAAATCTACTTCAACGCCTCTTTTACCACCATAAAGTGCCGATATTGTTTTGAAACTAGCAGTTTTTATTTGGTCTTGTGAAAAATTTGGCACGTTATAGGCCAAATATTAAAAACAATTGAAAACAGATCCTTCCTGGTCTATTACGGCGAGATAGAGAGGTGACAGTGACCATGGAAAATAAATTAAGGGAAATTCGTCAATTTGCGGAAAATTACGTGAACATGTAAAGTTCAGTTCAGGTTGCTGATAATATTCCTTAATCAACTGTTGAGTAAAAAACTTCTTCCGTCTTTCACGTTCCCCAGGACACAGCTTAGAATGCGACAATCAAAAATTTCAATTGCATTTTATAACGCCTGCAACAGGGTGTAAGTTTCTCATTCTTACCGGACAAAGATTCTTTTTCATACATGTATCTTATTTTTTCGGTGTTCTTTGTTGGATTTATTTATTTATTTATTAATAATTTGTCTTCCAGACCAACATAATCCAATTACAAGACAAGATAAAAATAAAAGGAAAGAAATACATATAGTTAAACTAATTAGTTAATGTACCCTTTACATTCTCATCATTGAAAGGACTGAAAATCACGCATGATTGGCCAGATTGATGCATTGTTCGATATTGTCCTTTTCTTTATCGTCTTCAACGAGGTGAGCATCAAGTTATCGACGATTTCCAAGTAATATTTTGTCCCATTCTTTCGGAAGCTTGCAGCGAGTCTACGAAAACCAGAAAGTCATTGCCAAAAAATATTTCGAAAGAGTTTTGTGGGCGACTTTTCTTCAACATAATTTGCAAACAGGGTGTGCTGATGCTTGTTTGTTCAGTACTTCCCAGATGAAGAATAACAGTGTAATGGAGGGTACTAGAACCTTATTAATTTTATCACTCAAT
Source organism: Oxycera nigricornis (assembly GCA_963942545.1). Lineage (NCBI taxonomy): Eukaryota > Metazoa > Arthropoda > Insecta > Diptera > Stratiomyidae > Oxycera > Oxycera nigricornis. Next base: position 101,783,070 of record OZ012662.1, read on the forward strand.
GAGAAGTAATATGTATTTTAAATACGTCTTGAAGATCATCCATCCATTTTGACGATCAAAGGTTTAAGTTTTTGCTAGTCTTGCTATCTTCGATTTTGATTTTCGAATGAATATATTCACTTAAAATGATTTTAGATTGTTTACTTCTTTTAATCTTAGAGAACGCCATTAAAACGTTGGAAAAATAATAATAATAAAATTTTATTAAAACAACTTCGCATTCCACCTATTTTAGTCCCGAAAATGTATAAATTTTTCTTTAGAATTATAAATAAATTAATATAAATATAAATATAAATTTTTCTTCAGAATTTTATAAATTTTTTGAATAAAATTCATTTTTCCGTGCAAATTATCCTCTTCAAGTGGAAGACTCTCGTGTTAATTGTGGCAGCTATTTTCAATGTTCTTACATGCACCGATGAATTGCTAGTTTCATTAAAACATATTTTTTGCTGTGTACCTAAATATTAAAAATATGTGTGATGATTTCAGGCTTAGTTGGAAAAAGAACCTAGCCAAGATCTTTTTTATGGGCTATTCATGTTAGTTTTTGAATATCCGGACAATTAACATAATAATAATAATATGTTTGCAAACCCTCGCTAAAATTTTCTAATTTGTTTGTCAAGATTCGCCAATGTTCGTGTATCTCTTTGTTGCTGGTTGCCAACAGTGAAAAAAGCTAAAAAGAAACAAAATTCGCAGAGAAAACTGTTTCAAAACCATCGATCAAAACAAAATTAACAACTCTTAAGGTTCCATCCTTGAGGGCCACACAAATCACTTCCCAGTAATAACTACATGACTGTTAAAAATAGTAATAAAAATATTTTGAAAAATAACAATGAGACATTACAATAAATGGAATGAATCTGTATGTTTTTATATGTTTGTTGTTTGTGATTATTAAAAACTAGAATTTTTGGTTCAATAAGTACTGTTTAAACCATTCAAATCAGATTGAAGTATAAAAATTTTCATGTAATTTTTTGCATTACAGTCATTTTTTTAATTTAATAAAAATTAAAAATTAACTGCACTAAATATAAACACTACATTTGATAATACGCTTTGCTAAATACCACAACTACATCATTAGAATAAGTGAAATTAGGTAATATTAGGTATTCGTATCAATTCCTTCTTCATGAAACTAGTAATCTGTTATGACTTTTATATGAATACTTTTTGTCAGTAATCAAAAAAACTGTTAATTTTAAATTACTAAGGATTCTATGCATGTTCTGATTTATTAAACGGAAATCCATTTTTAAATAAGGTTAATTTTTGCAGTTTCTTTATTGATGAGAAAACGGCTGTATTAATTGTATCGATCATTTGATTGACTCATTAAAATGATAACACGTCTAGATTGACATCGTAATGTCATTAATTCAATATTTTGTTCGTGAAATATCGTGCGTGACAGAAATTAACTTGGATAGGTCAAAACCAACGAGAACGAATGGACCGAATCTTACCAAAATCTGATCAGCTCAGCTCATTGCTAAAACGCTTTAAGTGACATCAGAAACAAGTTTATACGCTTTCGCCTTCATGAGATATTGTTCTACAAAGAAATGACACAGACGTTCGTACGTACACACATACATATAGTTCTTTCTAGAAATACTTTTAGGTTACTCCCGAAATTCTGAAAGCATGAAAGTATGTTAACATTTCAATTTCATTTCTCGCACCAATTATAATAACTTCCCAAAAGCCCTGAAATTTAAAAATAGTGCGAACATAACAGAAATCAGCCCTTGATAAATCATTAAAAAAAATTGCAGTCACATTCTTTCCAATTTTGATGAATTATTTCTTTATGAAAATGATTAAATAATAGACTTTATAACTAGCCAGTAGTTAATATAGAAAGATGTTAGGTATGGGTCTCATGAGTATCAATCCATCGTGTATCCCATGCGTGAATTCATTGTCTGCAATAGAATACACATACATATTAATTAAATGCAGATTCTTTAAAAAAATATGACCACTCATGCATTCCGCAATTAAGGGTTATAAGATATTTTATCAATTTTCATCCTTATAATAATTTTAGAACTGCTAAAAAATTAAGTAAATAACATTGTTTTGATCCAATTGAGGGTAGGTAGGTAAAGTATAATTTCATTAATTTATTTTGCAGTTCTCATATCTATTTATGTGTATACTACAATTAGTATATAAATAAATCTGAAAAGGGTTGGAAATTTGAACATTGATTATAATTAAGAAAAAATACCCTTGATGGACTGTTTAGAACCAGTAGAAACAAATGATATTATTTCAAGAAGTTTCGTCTATTTGACTGTATGTGCCCACATCACACGATAGTATCTTGATGAGACTTAGCACAACGATAGATTATATTCTGTATCAACGCAAAATGAAAGACTACCTAGAAGATACAAGAAACTATGTCTCCAGATTTGAAATTAGCGCGCAATACTGATCACAATGAGAGAAATGTATATTTATCGTCGAGCGGCTTTTAATGAAGTGTGCCCTACTTGGGAAGCCAGTGGTATCCGACTGAATTGAATATTAGTAGCGCAACTGCATTTTTTTCATTTTTAGATAGTAGCTTTCAAGGTAGTTGTCGAACATCAATCTTTCATTTATCCTTAAACTGGTGTCCGCACGAAAGAAGTCGCAAGGACAATTAGTACAACAAAAATTATCTTTAACGATTTCAAGCACCAAGTTACCAAGAATCTGGTATTCATAAAAATCTGACTGGCTGTTAAAATATTGTATTAAATGCTCATCGAAAAATATAAAAACGTTAATTGAAACCACGCATTATAAAAATGTAGATTGGACAGAATACAATTTTTCTATTTATCTGACGACTATTTTAGACGAAATAAAACTTTTAATTTTCGGAGCAGTTCATACAACTCTTCGTAAGTATGGACCAGCGCTCATTGAAAACGAGGTAATTGAATTAATTAAGCGTATTAGAAACTTATTAGTGATTATATTCAACCATAAAAGTCAACCCACAAACAGGCTTTTCAATAAATTCAGATATTGTGGCATGTTTGCAGCGAACAGTAGCAGGCTTCAAATATTACATAAAAAATTTATGACACTTTTTATGCTTTTCATGACTTTCAAAATATTTTCAGTGATAAAGCTACTTCAAGCTAGCTATTCCCATTGATTCGGCGAGAAGAAACTAGTTAAAATAACAAACTTCTTAGTTTTACGACACCTCTTCATTGTTTTCAGTGTATACGAAACCTCTAAATAATCCATGAATAGAAGCAACGTATCATTCAGCGCTTTTGTGTGCTATAAATTTAATTGTTTAACACTCCAATCGATCTCCTCTCGTTCTTCCATGGCTACCAATAAAGAAATTGATAAACCAGTCGCGTTTCTAACAAAACATTCATCATCGCGGTGGCTTTGTCTTTCACCAATCTCTGATGCTATTGTGACTGCCAAAAAAACTTTTAATTCGCTATCATAAAAATATTAATCTCATATTCAGTTTATTAATATATTTTAACACCTTTTTGATGACCCGAACAAACTATTCATCGATTGTGATTAATTATGTGCGATATGTTTATAAATGAATTGATCGAAATGTAAAATTCAGGAGGAAACTCATAAAACTTCTTCTGTATCAAATTTCAGTTATTCTCTTTTCAATGCTTTTTATTGCCAAGTGTATTTGACTGAAAATTTGCTGTTTAGCGGAATCGTTGTCCTTATGCCACTGTTTCGAAATGGCGTGTAAAGTTTTAAATTTAATTTTTGCCATTTCATCGGCTTAAAAAGCCATTCCAGCCGCTCAGACCAAGATTAAGATTTAATTGAAAGAAATATACGCATTTTATGGGCTGCGCCACAATTCATAATCGCAACGCATTCCATTCGCCTGATAAAAATGTTCTTTGAGTTTAGTTTTATTGTAGCTCCTTTTGTTTCGAATTCATATTTGGCTTCGATTGTGGTTTATTTAGTCGCGTCTGACGTTATTTATCAATCAATTTCGCATAAATTTGTGGCTACGCACTTATTTTTTAACGTTCAATGCAATTATGAATAATGGAAACGAAGCTTTAGCGGTCACCGGAAATCAGAAAAGTAGCATTTGAGGAAAAAGCAATTTTCCGTAGATTTTATTAATCTCGCCCTAAATACGCCAAAATGCTAATGCTCAATCCCTTCTAGCTAAGACTTTGAATGTCGTTATAGTTTGCCAATCACAGCTAGATGTCACTCCCGCAGTACTAAAGTTTTAGTGTCTCTGCTTAGCAAGAGACTATGTAGCGTTACCAGCAACAAAAGAACAACGTTATTGTGAATTGAGGATAAGTTTTGTGCTGCGAAGTTGCATCACTGCGATTCGCCCCTTTTCATGTAATAGAAGTCGAATAAAGCAGACGTGTGTCAAGTCCGAAAGAAGTATTTTAATAAATTCTATTTTGTAGGTGTTAACCGAACACCACAATTGGTGACCCTTCGACGTAGACACTTCACATCAATCGACAACTTCAATGGCTACTAACGACTACCAGAAATCGCAAGTCGACATCGTCGGCGAAAACCACGCTGGTCAGAGCGACGCCACAAATAGTACCCCAGCCCCCCACGAGCCGTTTCCGCCAAGTGTGAACGATATAGCTCAACTGCGGCTGCCACCCTTCTGGAAAACAAGGCCATCTTTATGGTTCGCACGTGTAGAAGCTCAACTCAGACTGTGCAGAACACGCTCAGACACTGCAAAATTTGATAAAGTGCTCGGCGAACTAGACTGCGCCATTCTCGAATCCGTTGCAGACATCATCGAGAACCCGCCAGAAAGTGACAAATACGATGCACTCAAAACAAGACTCATCAACGTCTTCGACTTGTCTGAGGAAGCTCAGATCCGATCGCTGCTCACAGGCATGGAACTAGGCGGAGGCAAGCCTTCACAACTATTGCGCTCCATGACTACCGCCGCTAAAAATAAGGTAAGCGTGAACTTTCTCAAGACGCTCTGGCTACAGAGACTGCCAACAGAAGTCCAGTCAATTCTTGCCATCTCCGAGACTTCGGACCTTAGTCGCCTTGCCAACATGGCAGATAACATTTTGGCGATTAGAGATCCGCATCACATCTGTGAAGCTACTAGCAATCACGGAGTAAATTCGACTGTTCCTGAGAGTCTCGAAGCTCAGATAGCCGAACTCAAACGGGACATACAGCGTCTGCGTGTTTCGACTGCACGTCGGCCAAGGCAAAGAAGCCGATCGCGTCAACGCGATACAAAAAACATGTGTTACTATCACCGTAAATTCGGTGATGCCGCGCGACGTTGTGTTAAACCATGTCATTACGCAACAAACCAAGATTCGGGAAACGAGTAGGGGCGTCTGTTGATCAGGCGGACAACAACGACCCCGGACGCAACCGCCTATATCTCTATGATCGTGAAACAAATTTACGTTTTCTGATCGATACAGGAGCCGACGTTTCGGTGATTCCCAGGACAACTGCCGGGAAGCCGCTTCACGCATCCGACTTCAAGCTTTACGCCGCTAATCAAACCAAAATCAACACGTACGGTGAGAAACTTCTCACACTCAAGTTAAATTTTCGTCGAACATTTACTTGGCCCTTCGTAATCGCTGACGTTACACAGCCTATTATTGGCGCTGACTTTCTTAGCAAGCATGGGTTGGCCGTCGACCTAAGCAATAGATGTCTCATCGATACAAAAACAAAGTGTACTTCTTCGGGTTCATTGTCTAGTTCACCTTTTGGGTCCATTTCGACCGTGAATCCGGAATGTCGCTTTCACGAACTACTAAAACCGTTTCCAGGATTAACTAATCCTGCTTTGACAACAACCACACGTCATGCAGTGCAACACCATATCGTCACTTCAGGCCCACCAGTATCGGAACGTCCACGTCGGCTACCGCCGGACAAACTAAAAGCCGCAAGAAGTGAATTCCAGTACATGTTGGACCAAGGCTACTGTCGCCCTTCAAATAGCCCTTGGGCCAGTCCTCTTCTACTCGTTCAAAAAAAAGGAGGCTCCTGGCGCCCATGTGGTGATTACCGTAGACTGAACGCCGCAACTCTACCAGATTCCTATCCGATGCGACATATCCAGGATATCACCGCTGACTTAGCGGGTAAAACGATCTTCTCAAAGATAGATCTGCTACGAGCGTTTCACCAAATTCCCGTCGCGGAAAATGACATTGCCAAAACAGCTGTTACAACTCCGTTTGGCCTTTTCGAATTTAAGGTTATGACCTTTGGACTACGAAACGCCGCACAATCGTTCCAAAGGTTCATAGACGAGGTGTTAAGGGGATTGGACTTTTGCGTGTCTTACCTAGATGACATCCTCGTTTCATCTACCTCAAGCGAGCAACATAGACAACACCTTCACATGGTGTTTGAACGCCTCAACAAGTACGGAGTTGTTATTAACATCGACAAATGCGTATTCGGAGTAGAAGAAGTGGAATACCTAGGTCACAAAATAAGCAGCCAAGGCATTTTGCCTCCAACCTCACGAGTTCAGGCTATACTTAATTTCAAACTCCCGTCAAACGTCAAAGAACTTCGCCGCTTTCTCGGCACCCTGAATTTTTATAGGAGGTTTATTTCCAATGCCGCAAACTTACAAGCACCATTAAATAACTTCCTCCGCGACACAAAAAAAGGAGACAAGACCCCAATTAACTGGACTGCAGAGACTATCGCAACTTTCAACAGATGCAAGGATAGTTTGGCGCAAGCAACGTTACTGGTGCATTTTGTACCATCAGCGCCGTTACAACTAGTAACCGATGCGTCCGATGTTGCAATTGGCTCTGTTCTGGAGCAGAAAGTTAACGGAAACTGGCTACCCCTCGCTTACTATCAGCGGAAACTTACGAATGCAGAAATGAAGTACAGCACATTTGACCGTGAACTATTAGCTATCTACTCCAGTATTAAACATTTCCGACACTGGCTGGAAGGGGTTCAGTTCAGTATAAAAACAGATCATAAACCCCTGATCTACGCGTTTTCTCAGAAAACTGAAAAAGCATCTCCTAGACAAGTTCGCCACCTCAGTTATATATCTCAGTTCAGCACGAACATTGTTCACATTAAAGGAGATGAAAACATAATTGCTGATTCCCTCTCGCGACTTGAAGTAATCAACTTGCCATCTAGCATATCGACACGCGAGATGATTGCAGAGCAGCAAACGGACAGCGAGCTGCAGAATATGCTAAAGGAGAACAACACATCGCTTTCACTACAACCCCAACCGATAAAAGACGTTGGAACCTTATACTGTGACATAGCAACAGGTCAAATCAGGCCAATAGTGCCACGGTCACTTCGAGAACGAGTGTTAAACGTCTTTCACAGATGTTCCCACCCAGGCGCTCGTGCAATGTTACGAGCGGTTCAAAAGAAATTTGTCTGGCCAGGCATGCGCAAAGATATTCAACTATACACAAGATCGTGTGTGCCCTGCCAAAGATCTAAAGTAGGAAGGCACACGAAAAATAGGATTCAACACTTCCCGATGCCAGACAAACGCTTTCAACAAGTTCACCTGGATATCGTAGGACCTCTAGCATCTTCAAATGGATACCGTTATTGCCTCACGATGGTCGACAGATTCTCCCGATGGCCCGAGGCCATCCCTATAAGCGATCAGACTGCTGAAACTGTAGCCGTAGCGTTTTATGCGAACTGGGTATCACGATTTGGTGCACCACAGGTCATCACAACTGACCAAGGAGCTCAATTCGAATCCGCGTTATTTTATTCCTTAATCAAGCTGCTAGGATGCAAGCGTACTCGCACATCACCCTACCACCCAGCGTCCAACGGGTTAATTGAAAGATGGCACAGGACACTGAAAGCCGCAATTATGTGTCACGAGCACAATACCAACTGGTCGGAGATACTGCCAACAGTCCTATTAGGACTCCGTAACGCGTATAAGGAAGACCTCGGAGGAAGTTGCGCCGAAATCGTTTTCGGAACCACCATAACTTTACCTGGAGAATTCTTTGTAAACGACAGCAACAACAGTTTCGATCCAGTCGTATTTGGAACAGCGCTACGTCAGCAGATGCGCGAATTACGACCAGTACCTATTAAAGATCGCAGCGAACGAAATACATTCGTGCACCATCAACTACACTCCTGTACACATGTTTTTCTACGAGTGGACTCAATCAGGAAAGCACTCAGCCAACCGTATACGGGACCTCACCGGATCGTGAAACGTATATCCAACGTCCTGTTTACAATCGAGTTCAACGGCAGGCTGGTAAATGTTTCCACAGAACGACTTAAGCCGGCTTTCCTGGCTATTTCTTCATCAGACCGTGAAGATGAAAAATCCACAGCGAATGGATATGGGCAACAATCAACAGATACTGATTCCGCCTACCAAGCTAAGCACATCGAGCAATCACACCTGAAACATAAATCAGTTTCCTTTGTACCTATCAACAGCCGCCCATTGGCAATCACCAAAACATACCCTCCTGCAAAACGTCATCGACTTATGACAGACAGTCACTCGAGGGGGAGTAGCTGTAGCGTTACCAGCAACAAAAGAACAACGTTATTGTGAATTGAGGATAAGTTTTGTGCTGCGAAGTTGCATCACTGCGATTCGCCCCTTTTCATGTAATAGAAGTCGAATAAAGCAGACGTGTGTCAAGTCCGAAAGAAGTATTTTAATAAATTCTATTTTGTAGGTGTTAACCGAACACCACAACTATAGCATATCAGATGCCTTAGATATTCCATTTAATTTCTATTCGAACCGTTCCCAACCGATTGGCCAAACTGCGCATATGTTCGAAACTGGTGTGTGAAATGACTATAAATTCAAAACATGTACACTAGAGGCTCAAACCTGCGTTTCCAATTAAGCAAAGTCAAGACATCGCTCATCGAAGACGCAAACGTGTGGTGAATAACTCGAAACAAGTTTATAAGAATCCTATTCGTTAACAGATGTCACTTAAAGTACTAAAATTAGTGCACAAAAAGAGCACTAATTTCATTTGATATTATTGAAACTAGATATTATATATAAATTATAAATACAAACGAAAAACATCATTCGTAAAGGATTAAAAGTATACGGCAAGTAGAGAAAATATTTCGCTTTGCAGTACCAGACAAAATACTTTGTATTAAACCAAAAACACAAGTTCCCTCGCCAAAAGATTTGATTGAGTATATACAAAAAGTTTTGTGGAAATGACTAAATCATTTTTATCATGACGATAAATTCGAATTAGTCCATATATATTTAGTTTTGTAAATTTAAACAGCAGTTATATATGAAATTTCAAACATTGAGCAAATCATTGAATCAAACTTCACCAGATTTTTTGAGGGATAGTTTCATGAATTTTAAACGGACGAAATATTTAATCCTCATTTTCTTGGCTTATTTAATGATCATTATGTTGATTTTAATTCAAAATTCTGTTGGTATATACATCCTTCCTATACGCATTTGCATATGCATTTTTAATTGACAATAAAATGAATAGTTGCTTCAACATTTCTTTTCTTATCTGAATGGAATATTTTCCCTTTCAAATTGGTGTCTGATATGATTTATATAAACGTCTATTTCCTATTTTACAAGGTTATCCAATTGCTGACATAAATGTGTTCTCTATGAATTGTATCATTTCAGTTCAAAACGTGCATGAAATTTTTTTTCTTCATAGCAAAAATATGTAAAACTTACGTCGTCATCAATCCAATTTCAGGCTAAATATTTCATCCTCCTAAAGAATTTCCAACCAATTAAATTTTTTATTCCTCTGTTGTAGCCTTTTTGTGTTTGGGTATTGCATTAAACGCCTTTTCATTCATATCGGCTGGGAAAGTCCCGGACTGCATCCTTTATTGTACAGACAATGCACTGCCTGGAAGGTGCTATAATAAGTCTAGCCTCCGTTTAAAGAAACCTGCCAGAGAGGTAACAAGATGAATGGGTATTTTCGAAGCACAGGTATCTAGTTAGATATTATAAAAGGCTTCCTTAAACAATTAGTCTACCTATTTCGTGATAAAAATTTATCGATGATGTGAACATTTATTCAATACTTACATTCTTTTCTTTCAAGTAGATTTCTTATCTGTTTTTTTTATCACGTCCTTAATACTCTCAGCAGACACCAGCAGATCGCATCGTTCTTTTTCAGATATCGTCTCGTCCTTATGCATTATTACGTCTACGACGCGTGCAAATTTTTATTTGGATCACCGTCTCATTATTCAAATTTTATGGCCCTTTCCTTTCAACACAATTTTTACCTGTACAGGATTCGCCTCAATAAAGCTGTGAATGTCCATTGCGAAAATTAGTTCGCTACCTAACGTAGGCCTTTTTGGTATTTTATTTTTTTCACTAATGACACCATTCCATCCTTCTCTCGTTGGTGATGGTTGATGATCTCGACGTCCTGTATAAAACTTCATCTACTTTTTCAGATCCATTCACAACTAGATCATCATTTACCAGTGAAAGACCAGTTTTCTCCGCTTGAGCTAAGTTTTAGAGTCTCTGTAGAATGGCGCCATTAAGGACAATCGTATCGAATTTATTAGTTTTTGTGATATTAACATTAGTGATACAGGATTGCTGGACAAAGCCTACAGTAGAAGTGACATCAATGGAGTATATGATTGAGAAGTGTCGAAAGAAGTGTATTTACAAGGTAATAAACGATTTAGTTCATTTCAAATAATCCTAGAAATAAAAAATACTATTAGGACGTGATCTAAAATAATATACATATTATTTTCAGTTTTCAATGAAGCCAAGCAATCTGTGGACCCGTGATGGCTGCACAAATGAGCAGGATTGCTTGATGTGCTGGGACTATTGCGAAATGATTCCCTCAGGATATATTGAAACGCCCAAAGGACCGGCTATTGCGAAAGCCATGTGCAATGACCAGCACTTCTGCCTGCCTGGATGCCAATTTGCTTGCCAGCATTTCAGGATAAAAGTTCGAAACGAGCTGAACAATGTACAAACGAATCAGATCAGATGAGGTGCGAAGTAATTTTTGAAATTTGATTTTAAGTGTTATTTAAATCAGCGTGAGCTTAGTGTCAGTGGGTAAGGACTGGCTTCCGGAAATGTATTGGTTTGTTCGTAAATTTTGTACACCGAGTTCAGTTGAGTTCTATGTAGATGCTTTAAAATAATTTAAAATATGTACTTATATTTAATATGTAAATAAAATAATTGTTAGCACGTGGATTTTTTAGCTTGTCCTTCGCTTAGGAATGGTGTGTCTAATGTTTCTATTAAGAGTTATATTAGAGCAATCTGTGAAAATTGTAAGTTGGCCTCTACAAAGTCCCTATAGGCAAGAATTGCCGGTTTATTCTAATATATTAGAGGAAAACACTCATCCCCAGGTTTTAATTATTCGAATAAGCATACTAAATTTAATAAAGCAATTTCAAAAATATATTATCTTGTTCCGTAGATAGTTCTGTTCTATCCTAATTACCCGAAAGACATTTTTTTTATGACGAACTTGAATTTCAAAACAACTCTCCGTACATGTGAAATGTTTCTTCAAATCCATTCTATAACTTTTATTATTTATATTAGTTTAAAAAGAAATTATTCAAGATGTTTTATAAGTAATTTATATCGTAAAATTGTTTCCAATAATGGTTTCAAGAATATTTTCATGGTTTCTTTTTGCAATAACCTTCCGCGGAATGGATTTATATAAACCTCAAGGAATTAAACCATGACGTAAGTGTTTCTTGGTGAAATAATTCCCAACCCTCTTGATAAACATTTATTTATGTTTCAATTTTTTCATTGTTTTAGAAACAACGCCCAGGAAAAAAATACAGAAAATTCAATTTGAAAAAACTTCAATTAGTTTTCATTAAAAGATCCTTAGACCAGGGCGGATCTGTTTTCAGTTGGCCGTTGAGAGGGGCACGCTGATTTTTGCAGGAAATAACTCGTATAACAATAATTGATCTATGCTCCCTCTCAAAAAAAGTCGGGAATATTCAAAAAAATCGAAATGTTTAATTTTTTTTAATCGTGTTTTTCCTGCTTGTCTCACTCCTAACTTTAAAACGGTTCATTCCAAAGCAAAGTTGCGTGAAATTGAAAGTTGCGTAATAAAGTTCTCTACAAGATACGATTGTTTTAAAATTTTAAAACATTTTACCCTTGTCGCAAAAAGCAACAATTAAAGAATCAATGGGGGAAAAAGCCGTTTCTTATTCAATTTTTTTTACTATTTGAAATGAATTCAGGAGGTTCATAGTTCGCCCTAAAAATCTTTATAATCAAATAAAACAGCACACAAATTTTCATCAAAATCGAATCAGTATATTTCACAAAACAGCTTGGCAATCAAAATTTATTGGAAAAAAATCAAAATTGTTTGAAATCTTGCAAGTCAAAAGCTAAAGCCCATAGAAGTTTGAATATTTTTTTACATATAGAAAAGCACTTCACGTATTGAATGCATTTTACAAAACTAAAATCGAATTATTAAGGCGGCCTCAGGAGTTTTTTTGAAATTATAAACATTTTTTTTGCTAATAAACAAATTGAATATCTCGGTAACCATCAATTTAAATTAAATTCCAAAAAATACGTAAGAAAGAACTTTAAAATATGTTTCTTAAAATTTTTTTTATTGAATTATGTTCATTAGTTCCTGAGATACAACCGGTCAAAGGCGACGGACATTTGCAACGAATTTGAAAAAAATTATAAAAAAAGCATTTTCTCGGCTTGTAGTGGAGCGATTTTCACCTTTTTCTATGAGCCGATGTAACTCGAACAGAGAAGCCTAAATATCGCATTACCAAATCCCGATGACGCTTTTATTATGTTATAAATAAATTAGTTTTTTATAACAAAATAAAACCACATATTTTTTCCTATGTTGAAGGAGTTTTTTTTTTAGAAAAACTTCCCAAACATATACTGTTCAACGTACTCAATGTAATTATTGCCATATGAATGCTGTATAATAATTAATAATAAACATTTGATTATACAAATTAAGAAAAAATTTCTTTTTCCAATTAATTTTTTTAAGAAAAAATATATGAGTACATATATTTTTGTTTTCTTAATTTGTTTAAACAAATGTTATTATTGACTTTTTTGAGAGGGAGCCTTGATCAATTATTGTTATATGAGTTATTTCGCAACTTTTCCTGCAAAAATCAGCGTGCCCCCTCTCAACGGCCAAATGTAGTCGTTTTTCCACAGATCCGCCCTGGTCTACCTTAGCAATATTGGAACGTGTTTTCATTCTATATTTCGATATTGTTTTCCGAAGCATTTTTATTCAAGGCAATTCGTTTGATTGACTTCAAATCTTCTGAAAAATACGGTTTTATCATAAAAACGTAAGCACAAGATTCTTGGAAAAGATGAAAGTTCCACAGAATCTAAAAAATAGAATGAGATCCCAAGATTAAAATAATGAGTGTCCAAATACTAATTAAAACCTCGTATACAAAGTAAGAGTAACGCCAGGAATTAACGCCCGGCGAAACGACGAGGCTCACAAAAACACTTGAACTTAAATTTAGAAGGAAAACATTTTGAGAATCCTTAGCGACATAGTTTTCAGTATACGAAAACATCAAACATATAATAAATCAATTGAATTAAAAATCTTCGATTTTTATTTTAAATATATATATATTTATTTTTGTCCTTATGTAGAGATGGCAATTTTGTTGTTTTTGTTTTTCTTTAAATTACAAGTAGTACGTTTAGTTGTTCCAAAAAAATGGTTCTTCATAAATTAAACTCCTTCCGTTCACAAAAAATATCTAGGATACAATTACGTTCAACATAGGAAAGAAGAAAAAATTAATATACAATTAAATAAATTCACATCAATTGAAACTGTCAAATAGCGAAACAAATGAAATAAACGATTTGATTTTCTAATGCTTTCATGTGATTGTGCTATAAATTATTGTTACTGTTGCAGATTCAGTTGTGAAAATTAACATGATCATTTCATCGATAGTCCCAACGAATACAGTTGACATAATATTCAAAATAATTAAAGGACGATCGCCCTGCAAGGCGTCATCTGTGTAAGTTATTTCTTTCCATTCCCATTTTTCGTTTGTCGTTCATATAACATAAATATTTGGTTGTTTTCAACAGATTGGTTAGTTTTGACTTTAGTTTTTAGGAGTGCGGTCGACAACATGCGTTGATCTCATTTACCCGGGCCGTTAATCGCTCGTTGGCAAAATCTCTCCTTTTCGTGTATACGCTGTCTTTACAAACTATTTTTAAAATAAATAAATTCTTTAGTTGCATAATTTTCCCCCGCGTCCTCTTTCTCTTTCCATGCATAGTGACATGTTTGATTCGATATATTATTAATATTATTTTTTTCAAAAGTGTAGAAACTCGAAACTGTTTTATGCAATCTTTTAATATATCGTTTGTATATATTAAAAATTTCTTCACATTTTATCAATATTTTATAGGTTTTATTTCATGTTTTAGAATAAATTACGTTCTTGCATTTAAGGTTTATTTTACACAGTATTTATTGTTGTTGTTTTTTTGTCATTGGCGTCTCATTTTACAAGTCAGTTTCGCCATACAGGGCTGTACTAAATGACATGTAATCGAGGGAGCCGGGCACGGCATTTGGTCCTTTGTATGGCGGCATCCTTTGGATACAATATTCAGCCTGATCTGGTGGCAATTCGCGACGAAGCTCATCGGGCAGAATGTAAGGCTGTAAAGATACAAAGCAATGGATAATATCTGGGTGAATGTTCCGCTTCCTGCTTTTCACTCACCTTATCTGCAGCCAAAATCCTGAATGAGTCAATCACTTGCTCGGCTGTGTCGGTGTCGGTGCTCTCGCGCGTCATGAAATCTAAGAATGCATCAAAGTGTACGTAGCCAGTCGAGTTGGGATCAACGACAGCCAAGATTCTCTGGAAGTCCATTTCGCCCTGACGATCCTTGCCGATCGAGTAGCCCAACGACACCAGACACGATTTGAACTCTTCAGGAGCCAATCGTCCCGTGCGGTTCTTGTCGAAGTGGTTGAAGCTTGATCGGAACTCGTTCAGTTGCTCTTGTGTGATTCCTTTCGAGTCGCGGGTCAAGATCTGGTTTTCGACTTCGTTGATATTGCGATTGATCGAGGTAAGAAGTTGCTCCCAGCCGACCCGGAGCGTTTCCATCGTGTAGTTGGTGTAGCGATTCTCGAAGATCATCGACTCTTGAACAGCTTGGTGGATCTTCTCCAATTCTTCAATGTGTGGTTTGTAGGCGTAGACGGCTTGTTCGTATTCCTTCAGACGATGCAATTGATCCTCAAGTGATCCTTGCAAGCCCATACCGATAGCGGTAACGGCGTCCATTTGTCGCTCGATCCATGGTCCGACTGTGTTGGCCTTCTCGGCGAATTGGCGACGGAGCATCTCATTGTTCTGTTGCTTACGCAATTCATTCGACAATGTTTGGTCCCGTTGTGGTACCAATTGACGAACGTCACCCCATTTGCGAGTCAAATCGTTGGCTGTTAGAGTAGTGTACGGGTTCTCCAGGCCACCGGGGATTTGGTGTTGCTTCACAATCGATTCAACTTCACGGACCAGTCCAACAATCAGATTGAATTCCTTGTCGGCTTCTCCCAGGGTCGCCTTGAATTGATCGTGGGCTTGAATCAAGCCCTGGATTTCTTCCATCGTATGCACAATAAACATGTCCACCAAGTCTTCACGAGTTCCATCCAACCAGTTGTTGAATGGAGCCGCACGCTTGGCGAACTCCAAGTGAAGGATGTCGATCTTTTCGAGAATGCGCTCAGCATCATCCAAAGCTTGGCGGCGACGTTGAGTCAGGGCGCCCAGACGATCCCATTGGTCGCAGATGCGTTGACAACGAGCGTTAACAGAAATGCAATCGTGATATTCAAGTGTGCTAAAATCATAGTAAGCAAAATATTTATTGGTCCAAAAATACGAGCTACGACGGGGCTCCCTTACTTGAGTTCTTGAGCGATAGCAGCAATTTGTTCAACGCGATCTTGGTGGGCAGCCAAATCTGATTCGAAGGCCTCGTGCTTCTTTTTCAATGCCTTCAATTCGTTTAACTTACATTGACGGAAGTCCTGCGATTGAAGCATTTCCTCTTTGCCACGAGTCCAGTCCTCATGTGTGTCGGCCTGCATATATAGACATATTTATCATAGTTTATAGGATACATGAGGTGTAAACATGTTTTTTTTGGTTTTTCGGGACTACCTTACCTTATGCTTGAATTTCTGCGCCAAATGTTCAAGACGTTCCAGGCGCATTGTTTCAGCCAAAAGCCATTCCTCGAACGCCTTTTCGGCCAGCTCCAAGCCCTTCCAAGAGTTTGCTATATCGGATACCATTTTACCCTCGGTCGGCATGTAAGCAGGGCGATTGGATAGACGCAACTTCGTCTGCAGGGTGTTGAAGTTCGTCTCGAGTTTGGCTTTTTGCTCAACACGTGGTGGCTTGTGTTTGCGACGGTACGTACGATATTCTTCGAGTTTCTTCTGTACACCGGCCAATGAGTTGTCGGCCTGGCGAGAATTCAACCATGGCATCGTGCGACGAATCCATTCCAGCAGCTAAAACCATCAGATTGTCATTACTACGGATCAATAAGGAAATGCAGCGCAGATCTACTTACATCGCTGGCCAAGCGTTCGTACTCTTCCATAAGGCGTTCATTCTCTTGATTCACCTTGAGAACTTTGCAAATGCGATTGGCCGCTGTCTCAGCCTAAATCATGTCATCGGGAAAAATTGAAAAATCATTTTATTTTTCCGAAACACAATTCGACAATTTTTGACAATATTCAAAGAACAGAAGTTTGGAATAATCCAAGGATTAAACATCCAGGCTTTGAATATTGTTTTCAATTCAGCAATTATCGCTGGAACAAGCAGGTCAAGCAAAAGCAAGCAGGGATTTGTAGATCGCGGTCTCTATTCTAGTAATATTTCTAATTCTTCTATTGTCACACAGTTTGAAAACACATATTTTTGGAACGCGTGTGTGTTTTATTGTTTTGTTTTAATTTGTTGTGTACATTCGAATGACATGAATGACGAGAAGCGTTCTTACAAACAATTGAAAAATGTTTTTTTTATAAATTCAAACGAACATTTAAAAAAACAATTGGAAATGTGATGAATTCCACAAAATTTTGATTGATGAACAAAACATGAACAATTATGCTTGATTATTCTAAACTCTATTTGAAATGTAAAATGAATAGAATTCAAAACAAAATAAACGGAACCGACCTTTTGTGCGCCACTGAAGCAATGGTAGTACGACGAGACATAGGTCATAACAGCTCTTTCATCGGGCATTGCAGTATTTTGCAGGTCTACAACAAACATGTTAGAAATAGTAGTAAAAAAAATGCAAACAAACAATCAATTGTTAAGGGTATTTAGCATTTTTGACAATAATTAAACAAGTCAAAGCAATTTCAAGGCATTCTTGAGTTGTCTTCAATTTTGAACTATCTTTTCGGATTTTCACATTCATCATTGGAAAGTAGATTGTTTGGGAAGGGATGTTAGTTTGAATGGACATATTGTTATCAATGGAATGTCTGTTGAAGCTGAAGATGCTGATTAAAGATTACAATCTATAGTTATATTTTTTTTTAAGTTTTAACAGGCTTGAATGCCGTCAATCAGTATAATTTTTTGGCATCACATATACTCACATGTTGGACTGATCAGATTATGTTTTCTTTTGTTTCGTGGCATAAGATTAAATAAGACATTCAATGAAATGAGTACGGTCTTGTGACAAGGAGCCAACCAGAAATTCAGGGTGGTCTGCTTGAATCCACTGAATTTCAAAAAAAACCCACTCTCAAATAGAGTTCCTAGGGATTCTAATTTTTATTGTGATTTTAAAGATAAACGGAACAAAAGTGTGAGTTTCATGTTTCGTAAAACTGCTAAAATTAAATTGGCAGGTTTTTTAAAATTAAATAATATATATCTTACAATTCTCTTCTAAATTCTTCTAGCATTCTCTGCGCCATCTGTTCTTACAAATGTTATTTAGTTCAGCATCTTCTTATCTTCAAGCATTAATGCTTAGGATCAATGAAAAAAAATTCTTGATTTCTTCAGAAGGGAAAAGCTTCAACATTTCACAAAAACCAACTTCACACAATTTACTGCGAACCATCTGGGATTTATCCATCCTCAATCGTTTATGGCTGTAAAAGAATGTTTGTTAGTATGACAACGACACGCTGGCAAACAAATTAACCGACAAAACGTTTACAATAATTGTAACACTTGAATTCAGAACAAAAGCGGACGATGATGTTTTTTAGTTCACCAGCATAAAACACATCCTTGGAATGTTAGTGGCTTCTCAGTTAGAAATGACATGAATATGTGCATGAGATTTTAAATCAATTAAGGAAAGCATTTTGACGAGATTATCATGAATCAAACGAAGCCAAATTATTTTGGTATTTTCAAAGATTTTTGTTTTCGTTACTATTTTGTCAATCAACGAAACTTTTGATTATCATCGTTTCAGTGAAAATGCATCCCTTCTCCATTGTTTATATACAATTATCGAAATGATTGGTAGTTATTGTTGTTTTTCGGAACACAATAATATTCAAGTTAAATTTCGTTCAGTACGTGATTAATAGTGTCAGACTAAAATACAATTCGGTGTAATTCAATTAATAATTAGATTCTACATCAATTTATTAGGAAATTAAATGAATTTCATTGCAAATTAGTTGCATACGTTTGGAAATTTAATAGTTAATGCGCTTTTTTTGAATGTGTATGAAGACTTGAATGTTGGAACTCGCGCGCGGAAACATTCACATCTTATTTAGGTATACACATCCCATTATTTTTTTCATTACTCTTCAGCGCATTTAGAACTTTTACAACATCAAATAGATGCATAGCAAATTCAAAATGACATAATCACAAACAATTATAAGAATCATAATCATATGGAAAACGGCAAATCTTTCCAAAAAACAAGCATAAAACCATTTATAAATGTAATTTTGAAATGTGTATTCTTGTGAATTTTAGTCACATTATAATTGTAGTAGGTGTAGGCTCGTGTGGGTTCGGGTACATGCGTCTTTCCAACCTGTTGGGCTCCTTGGAACGCATGATAGTAGCATGATACGTAGGTCATGATTGCTCTCTCGTCCGGTTTTGGTGTGTTGATCAAATCTAAAGGTTTTTTATATTAAATTACCGCTTGGATTTTAGACTACATAATATTTGTTACTGTTTTTCCCTTAAAACTAGATGTGCATTATGTGCAGTAATTTGTTAGTTATAAATTTGGACGAACAATTCGCAAGTACTCGTCAATGAAATAAGTCAATATTCATAATAATCGCGATTCTTAAATGAAAATTTATCTTTACGGCAATATTATTAAGCGTCATCTGCTATCAACCGATGTTTTTAATGTATTTCTAAGATGATTGGCTTTCGCTTAGCGTTTGCGATGACCACAATGGGCACAAATGCAATAATGTTGAATAGAAAGCCTAATTTAAGAAATGAAAAAGTGGAGCGATTCATTTTTGGTACATTTCGTTCGTGTTGCGAGTTATCTATCCAATATTTTTACTAGTGTTTACAAACATAATCCCGCTCCGCTGTACATCCTTAAGACTAATTCACAATCATTTCATTTTATAAAATCCTATTATATGTAAAACGTTCATTTTCATAAATTAGTTCATTTAAATATTCAAAGTCGAATTAATTAAAAGTAATTTATTAGAAAATGTATTACCATCTGGATCCAACATGCGAGGAATATCCAAATACTTTTCAGCAACATCAAACGCTGTATTCAAATTCTCCAATGGATTGTCCTTGGAGAGTTTAGCGTAGTCGATCAAGTCGGGTCTGTGTCGGTGGATCAGAGCGCAGAACGCAAGACCATCCTAAAATTCGATTTGATCGTTAAGTAGTAAAGTCTTTTGAAGATCGAATCCTCAGTTTGTTTGTTTAATTTAACTTACCTTGAACGACAGATGGAAATTCTGAACGTTCACATTCTTGTACGGTGCAGTCTTGCGCTGACACCATAATAGCAAACCTTCCTTGGCGGTCATTTCTTCAACGGAGATGTCTTGGATAGCAAAACGTAAGATAATCGTCCAGATCATGCCCAATGTCATTTTCAAGTTGCCATCGACAATTTCTTCAGCACCGATCGATACCAATTTGACACCTTTCGATGCAATAAAATCGAGCGCCTTATTCACATTGGCGATTTTATGGAAACGCATTTTGCCTCGGTCGGGCTTCGGGAGCGTTTCGCCAGATATGACTTCCAGCAACAACATCAATTTCAATCCGTTGCGGAAGTCATCCTCAATGTTATCAATGCCGGTGCCAGCTTTACGTAAGTGACTGTTACACCAAGCAGTGAATGTCTGGAATATAAAAATTTATGTAATATTTATTAATTTATACAAGATTTAATTAAATATATACAATGTAAACAAACTCACAGGAACGACGCATGAGAAACAACAATTTTTGAACGCGACTGAGAATAGGTTTTAAGGTTCCTAAGCTATTTTTTTACGTTTTAAAACTATCAACCGACTAATCAAGCTAACACAAATTAAATATAGATCACAGATTTCGTCCTCACGAAGGTCAATGCATTCTATCATGGAAATTCTTCGAATAACTTCACACATTTACATGACGCACATTTGTTTCTTTATCGTTCAAATGTTACTTTTAAAGTCATTTAAACTTATAAAGATAACAGTTTGTCAAAGCATTGGCACAATTGTATTTATCTATTTTCGCACGCTTTAAATAATTTGCTGACAATAAGTGCTATTTAAATATGAACACGGAAAAAAATATTCTGAGAACACGAAATCGTAGATGGGAAGCAACTCGTCAACAGTAATATATATTCTTAAATAATTTAGTCAGAAAGTTCTTGTGAAGCAGTAGATGCCAAAAATGATTCTGGATGCGAGGATAGTTTCTAAGGATAGATTTAAGAGCATTTTTGGTAGTAAAACGTTGATTTTTCATCCTCAACACTTCAGGAGTTTTAATCGAAATCCATACTGAGGATCTTTTGGATGCCACCTAATTTTTTGCACACAAACAATACTTGATGTTTGATTTGATCAACTCTTCCGACGTTAAGACGGAAAAAATTCATGCTGCTATTTTATTGAGAATGAATGTGTGCATTTATTGAAAATGTATAGCAAAAAAGATACAGCGAGACCGCTAGATAGCCAATGGAACCATTTAGAATGTGGCATAGAGATAGTTAATGATTCTTATCCTTATTCATATGCTGAACTCAGACCCCTTAGACGACACTACTTGCTACTCTTTTTTGCAACGCTACATTGAACTTATTCCCATAATATCATATCAATTTGATGTATCAATTAGCACCCAATCAATTTTTTTTAGTTTCACATTCTCACATTGGTCGCCTCGTCACTATTGAGGACATCATTTCTACCAGTTCAACCGTGAACTCAGTTAAACTGTGATTTATGGTAGCTAGCCGTTTGAGTCAGTACAAAATACGGTATTTATGGTAACATTTTTATTAGCACTTTGCATTATGCTTTTTGTTAGGTCGTATGCAAATTGACTTCATTATGAGTAATATGGTAATTACGTTACTTTCATTATGGTAGTCACATTTTTTCATGATTTCTCATCGAAAGAAAGAGATTTACATACATACATCGAAAAAGACCGGTAGCAATCAGTAGAGTATGATTTTCTGCGGAAAATCACAATGTGGGAAATGAAAAGAAAAACAACTATGTTTCTTTCTTCTCTGTGCAGAAAATTTTTTTGTGCAAGATGACCTACAAAACAGACTTGAATGAAAATGCATTCATGGATTTAAAAGTCGAAAAATTCAATTCAACTTGAAAAAAAGACTTCTATCTAGAGAAATTTGAGGGCTAAAAATGAAACTCTAGACCGTAACTTCTTCTTACATCAACTTTAATTGTAGCATGGGTGGCACACTCATATGAGTTGATCGTCATCATTTTTGTTCAACATAAAAATTCAATACACTATGAAGAATGTTCAAAAAAAATCGAATTTTTATCACCAATCTGTTTAGTCTTTCAATGACTAACAACGTGGAATTTTTCTGATTTTAATATTGCTGTTCATATTCATGGCAGCTTGCATTCACAACTTTCCAATGAAATACTACACAATACGGTTGAATAAAAATTCTTTTGAAAAATTTACGATCCATCCGTGGCTGCCGTTTTTTCCCTGATAAGTCCATACATAAAAGCGTTTTCACAATTTCCTTCAATAAAAATAATTCACTGTTTATATCTGAAAGTGTAGGATTATTCATTATCTAAAAATAAATAGCTTAGCTGGAGGGAATCTGGAATGTATGTCCAATTCGCTGTGCTGCGAACACTTTTCTTGTGTAACACGAAGAGGTAAGCGAGGAAAAATTCGCTTACAACACTATTGGGTGGAGGTTCTAGCATAAAACTTATTTTGGAGCTAATTTATTTCTTAGAGTAAGCAAGCACGCACGATATATGGAAGGGAATGACACGTTCGATTGAATATTTTTTAAAAAAAAAATTGTTAAACTAAGTGAAAAATAAATAATAAATTCGGTTGAATCTAAATGTCTTGATATGCTATTATTAATGGTGACTGGATATTTAGGTAGGAAATGGACAAAAAAGTCAGAGTGATGATTACGAATCAAAGCACAACAAACCCTTGGAATAAAACAAATAAAAAATATATACATCAACTGTACCACAAACTGATGATGTTGGAAATGCGTAGGATACGCAGCTCACAAGATATTCATTCGAAAAGGAAAATTATGGAGATAATAAGGCACAGTGTGAAGCCAATCAAAGTTCAAATTGAACCTGCTCAAAGTTGTGGATTGTATTTCATGAGTGAATTCGAATTGAATTGAATGGATTTATCAGCATGCAGCCTTTTTCTATGATTTATGATCTTAAATTTTGTTTAATTGGGTACGAAGCGATACGTAGATGTACTTATGTAGTTTTCAGGTCATAATTTAAAGTTTAAAGTTATGCCCATCTAACGAAGACCTGATAATATGTAAAAAAAATGGAAAAATTATATTCGGCAAAATTCCACAAATACAGTTTTTAGTGAGCACTATCACAGAAATTTAAATCCACTGCTAAATACCAGGCATGTAGTAGATTATTGGGATGTCCTAGTTTCAGTCTTTTTTGAACATAGTTTTTTGTCCAACTAAATTAGAGTAACCAAATAATGTTTTCTTGCTAAAAAAAATTACTTAACATCATTAGTAATAGTAGAAAATCAATTACTGTATGCATATAGAGCTCTTATGAACAACAATTCAATCGTTTACATGGTTTGTGGGTGGAACATGATGTTTTCTTCTGCAATACGCCCATAAACGAGAAGTTATGCAAACAAAACAGAAATATTCTCGCAATTGATTAAGGAAAGTCAAGGTGTGCTACAACGCAGATAAACAAATGACTTGTCCAGCGTCTTGGCCAAATAAAGTGCTCTGCAACAACACTATTGACTGTGCAAGCATCATATGTACGAGTTCAACCTACTGCGACACACGTTCAGAAACTAATGGTTCTGCATTTGCATTTGTCTTTTGCCACCAGAAATATAAACTCAATGCCCGGCCATTTAAATGCAATTTATGCACAGGTAAATGTTACTGATTATCACAATTTTACGGTACATACAGGTTTTATATTTCACCATCAAGTCTAGGTTGGACCGTCAATCTTCTTACGACCGGTTTTCCCACTTCTCAAGACGGAAAATGTAGTACACGCATTGAAATAAGACTGTGTATCTTTAGAATCGCTGGGTAAGATTGGTAACGAAAAGTGCAGATCTGAGCATATTTGTATCTTATGGACAAATGTCCGTTATTAAAATATATTTTGATATATTATTTTGAAGCTGGAGTAGCTTTTATAGTTTTCTATTTTTGGATTTATTATACATAGTTGAATTTAAAAAAAAATTATAAATATGAAACAGTTTACAGTCGAAGTTAAAACCAAGACTATTGTGTACTACATTTAAATCGCTCTTCGTCTTCTATATGACCCATGTGGATCAAACGTCTAGATCATCAACTTTTGAACTGAACATGAAACTAAGGAATGTATCGAAAAAATTGACCTTTATAATTATGTCTCTAAAAGTGATATTAATTGTTTCATTGAACTAAAAAAAATCTTTTATTATTATATTATATTAACTAACATTTACATAACAATTCAATGAATTTTCATTTCAAGGGGAAAAAAATTCGGACCTTTCCGTATAACGGTGTCATCGACCACCTTCTATGCGTTACTCCACTTATTTCGAAAATCTCTTTCGGTTTTAGCAATTTTGTTTGTTTTCTTTAATGTTTTCTTCATTTCAGCACAATATCCTTCGATTGGTCGAAGTTCTGGACAGTTTGGAGGGTTAACCGCTTTCGGTACCACGGAAATGTTGCTGTGCTCATACAACTTCATTGTTGACCGAGCATAATGACTTGTCGCTAAATCTGGCCAAAATGCTACAGATACTACGTGTTTCTCGATATATGGTGTGAGTCGCTTCTCTAAACACTCTTCGATGTATACTGCTGAGTTGATGGCACCCTTCGTTACAAATTCCTCTGATCTGAGACCACATCGACATATTGCCTGCCAAATCATATACCGCTTGGGAGATTTGGTGCTTTTTTGGGTTTTATGTTTTGGGCTAACACCACCCTTTGATCCTGCTGTATAGAAGTCCTGACCAGGTAACTGTGCGAAATCCTCCTTCACGTATATTTCATCGTCCAACACAACACAATCGAATTTGGTCAGTATAGCTTGCGAGCCCGATTTGTCGCTTCTTTCTCCTTTTCCTCGGATCGATCGGGCACTTTTTGAACTTTATATTATATAAAAATATAATGCTTCCTAATCCTCTGAATCATTGCGTTCGATTTTTGCAAAGCCATATATCTGTGTTAGGACTCTGCAAAAAATTTCTCTTTACTTTTCGGCTCAAATTTGTATCGGATAGACCTTCCTTTCTACCAGATCCAGACTTTCTAGCAACAGTAAGCCCTTTTTGTACTTTACAATCGTTTGTTTCACTGTTGCAATCGACGAATTGGTCTCCTTTGCTAGTACCGAATATTTACGACGGGGATTTTCCAGGTATTTGCACACAATTAAACCACGCACTTTTTCTTGATTTGATGACATCTTTTCAAGAGTGATCTTACAATACGAATGGATTAGACGTTTTTTTGTCGCATTTTATAGCTAATTTTGCATACTTGATTTAGATTTAAACTTATCCCAAACAGGAGCTATGTAGGAAAAACTAAAGGTCAATTTTTTTCCGATACAGTCCCTATATTTAAATCGCTCTTCATCTTCTATATGACCACATGAGGATCAAACGTCTAGATCATCAGTTTTTGAACTGAACATAAAACTATTTAATACTATTTCAATGTCCACAAGAAAAACAAAATTAATTGCATAATTTGAGGCATGGATACATAATTTTCAATTTTAATATCGTAAAAGTGTGTTGGCCAGGATGCGAGCCCGGATCAATCGCGTGACTCTGCTTATTGCATACTTCCTGTTGGCAAACATCGTTAGAATCACCCTATATCTGATTTGAGAAAAGGATTTTTTCATTTGGGACAAAGTTTAATTCTTTTCGAGAAAGATTTTTCATTTGGAAAAGAGTTTAATTCAATTGGGAAATATTATATAGCTTCTTTAATATCGGTGCTGAATGAAAATGTTGCACAAATAATAGATTGGAATTTCCTACAAAAATTGCTACACTTAGCTTTTATCACAATCACGCTTTGTGAATAAAGCTGCGTTCAAGGAGACTTCCTAGCTAAGGAAAAGATTGTCTTGTCCGACACTTTGTAAACAGACGAAAAGAGATTGGATATGGACAACATAATCTTGCCGAGCAGAATATCGTCAAAGGCATTAGTCTAGGCGTTGTACTGGCCTTGTCTTGTTGTCACACATATGTGTACTAAATTATCGCGTTTCAATGTATTATCCGGTCTACTGTATTCGTTACAACAGTCGAAAAATTGCTTTCATTTTACTTTCAACATGGCAGCCGAACTGAAAGAGTTTACCCCTAGAATATTGGATTCAATCCTCCAAAGCATTGAAAATTATTAAATTTAGCTGCCTACTTAGCATTTAGGAGTGTAATAAAAAATCAATGGGATATTTGTAGATTCTATCAAAATGATAATTTGATAAATGAACGAAAAAAATAAGCCAATATTTAAAGTTTCCGCCAATTGCGTATTTTACAGTTTTTGCAAATCAATGAAGTTTATTTCATCGTCGTTAAATTTAAAGAAACAAAATTGAATTAGCTTTATTTCACAAAAAAAAAATTACGAAGGAGAGTTCACAGCCAATATTCTTGTAAGAATTATCATATATAAGCAATTAAAATTGTCTCAGAAGTTTGTATAGAGTTACAGTCGCATGAATTCGACAAAATTCCACAATTTCTAGATATACTTAAAAAATCGAAGTCATTAACCATGTAAAAACTACATATGAAGTTGAATATTGACTATCGGATCAGAAAATGTATGTAATTTGTTTACTGTCTATCACAATATTCACGCTTTAGATTTTACATGAAACCTTATCATTAGCGAATCATGGAAAAGTGCAAAGAGTAACAATTCTGCAACATCTGTGATTATTTTCAGCTAATCATATATATTTTTTACTATCAAAGCATTTTTGAATCATTCTCATTACACACATTGTTCCTTTTTCAACGACTTTAGAGAAAACGGATTTTGCTGACAACTGATTTTAAAAGAATTTTGCCGAGCAGATTTCTAAAAACAAAAACGAATAACACTTGAAGAGTCTAGACGCTTATATATGTTTTATTAAATTTTAGAAAAAATGTGAGATGTCTTCCGGAATTGGTAAAAATATGCTAAGACTGTAAAGGAAATATAAAACTCTGCAACAAGCAGCGTGAAGTTTTTATAGAAAATTCGACGAAAATCTAGTGGAAGGCTTTTCGCAAATTCTCAGCAGTAATCAGTTTTTATTTGTTGTGAACGAAATACTTATATTCATATAATATTGTTTGCTACACTCTTTAATATGGTTTGTACGAATTATACCTTAATTGTATTAATATTGGTCAAGTTGATTTTGAAACTAGCTTTGCTTCTAAAAAAATTGTTTGAAATGAAGTATCTTCGTCTTTATTGTGTACATTTCATTAGCCAATAGCTGGAGTAATTTTTACTAGCGATAGCATCACAATTTTGAACCGATCGATTCATTATTGATAATATAAATGACCTCTTATCGGTTGAATCGTTTCAAACTTGATTGTACAGCATACTAGATCCCGATCAGGTTATTACACTTGAACTTTCTAATATTATTTTCTTCATTTAAGGTACTAGTACACTTTATGAATTTCAAAAAACTGATTTTTGTTGTTTTGCGTTTTTCGACACCTTATAACTTTAAACTACTCCAGGGGTAGAAGATTCGCCGAGAGTAAATGTTCAAAACCGATTTTTCAAAAAATATTTATAAACAAAAT
This sequence comes from Oxycera nigricornis, assembly GCA_963942545.1. Lineage (NCBI taxonomy): Eukaryota > Metazoa > Arthropoda > Insecta > Diptera > Stratiomyidae > Oxycera > Oxycera nigricornis. Next base: position 101,810,826 of record OZ012662.1, read on the forward strand.
GGGAAAAAACTTCAAACACGTTTTCACGAAACAAGGTTTTTAACACGGCGCACAGATAATCTTCGGATCTATTGTACCGATTTTAGAAACCCATGATGCGTTTTATTTGTTAGAGTATCCAACATCGTAATCTACTACAATAAGACCAAAAAATTGAAGAAAAAATTGGTTTCAAAAAAACTACGAAAAAGAGTCGATTTTTGACATTTTGACATTTTTGACAATCCGCCATTTTTTCTTTAACTGATTTTTTTAAGAACGATGGTGGATTACGACGTGAGAGATCTTACTTTTAAAAATCCCGTTGGAATTTTTGGTTTCAGACTAAACAATCCATAGATTATATGTCCGCCGTAGAGTAACGATTTTTTCAGAACTTAATTTCAGCGCTCTCTATAAAAGGGAAAAATTAACAAAAAAGAAGAAATAGTTTTGTATTTTTCAAACATGAAATAATATTATAAAAAAAGATTCATGTTAATATCGAATAAGGTATCTGAGAAAAAAATTCTTAAAAAATGGTATTTTTGCCTTCTAAAGTGTACTAGTACCTTAAATCGTGACTTTGCTAACTAAGTAGGTACTTTCAATGGAAAGACATTGAACAAACATTCTTATTCTTATCTTTCTGTTGAGTCTATACAATAAGCAACTACAAACATACATACATGCATATAACAATCCAAGTTTATCGATACCAAAACATTGTTTGATTGTTAGTTCTATTGGTTTTTGGAACATGCAGTTAGTTGCCTTTCAGATTCATCTTTAAATTCAATTATTTGTATAAAAGCTCGCGTTGATTACGATAGCATCTTAATATATAGATGCATTTCGCGAATTCCAAAGATAAATGCAGTACAACGATGCGCGAACCATTCATTACTCAGTCGAGTTTGTATCCGCAAACACGTAGGTCATATGTAATTTTCAGTAGATAGCGAAAGTGCATGCGTTCGCGTGCAATGTTCGCTTTTCCATTCGAACACAAAGAACATTTTGATGATTCAGTCGGCCGAGTGTGGAATATGTGCAAACAATGCAATAACGAATTTGGATTTCACGTGGATTTGTCATTTCCAGCCACTCATGCTTTCTTCAAGGTAGTACCGCATAATGTGCTCTATCTGAATGAGTGTGTGGTTTTAAACTCCAATATTTACAGATAGTTGTTTTTTTTTTTTGCATAAAACAATAGAAGTAGTGACGAGCAGTTGTTGTTTAGTAGTAGGGTTTACGAAAGACTCTTCTATGTTCCGAATCACTTCCAATTGAGTCATTCAGTCAAAGGGATGTTTCCTGGCGCTACAAACGATACGTCCATAAAATCCTTTTGTTTTTTTCATCAAAAAAGCTCCTGCAATTCTTCCGACAAATCACAGAAGAGTTCTGTCAATGAGAAACGAACGATATATCAAAGAACCTGATGGAAATACAAATAGCCAAGTGACTGACGCATGCGCTTTTCTTAACAACAATTTCACCCCATCGGCTCACCGTTTGAACGCGCGCTCCTATATAATCGTCGCCATTTTTGGACGCGTGTAATTTGAGGCTCAGCTACGTCATCGTCTTCGATTCGTGCCGGTGATCCACGCGAAAACTTTGCGGATCAACATCATCACACCGATTGCAGACTGTGGCGTTTTGACGTCAACATCCAATCATGGCATTCAATCTACCGGAGAGGATCATTCAACCCACAACGCTCCATCGAATCCTCAACAAGTTTTTCTATTCAGAAATACGAAAGACGACAGGATCCAGTCGATATCGGCGTTGAATAGAAGACGAAATGGGTTAAACTGGCGCCCCCCATTCAAATTCCTGCCGTCCAGGCTTTCTTCAAACTGAAATCATGGGGTGGTGTCGGAGGACGTAAGATTTATATATAGATTGCCGCTGTCCTCAATTAAAAATATCTATGAGACATGAGCATCAGCATGTGAAGCTTTTCCCCGCATTTCCTAAGCTCCATTAAATCAGGAAATCTTTCCTTTGTGCATCAACAGGCAAATGGGACGCGGAACTTTTTGCTTTTGGATAAATTGCAAGTAGCAAGGATGGATGAGTTTGGTCAAAGAGTGCAGCAAGAGGAAGATGCCTAGCGAATATTTAATAACTCGCGTGGGATCTCTAGAAATCTATTTTTGCTTGGCAGCTCACGGTGTTCAAGTTGGATGTGTGGTATTTTTGGATGATTCTATTTATAAGTAATGCTGAAGCTTCCGATGAAATGTGATGAATAGAAGGAACAGAAAAAAGTATGATCGTTGCCACTTTGTGTTTCATAATTACCTCTTTTTGTAAAATAATGTAAAACTACATATATATAATTTTAAGGATAATCGTCTATTTTTTTGGTAAATAATAAAATATTGTGCTATTTTAAAAGATTGAATAAAAAATTGAATTTTTAGAATTTTTCGAAAGTAACATTGAAAATGTTATCACAATGGGCCTACTGTGACCTAAGTGAGCCATCTTTTGATAAAGACTGTTCCCACACAACCAACCAAGATTGAAAGTGCGTGAATGAATTATTTGGCCTCATAGAAAAAATACTGGAAATGGAAAGGATGTGCTCAAGGCTTCGGGTAATCTCTTCATAGCCAAGAGTGTTAGTTTTTAGTCAAATTATAGGACCCGCACGCACGCACGCAAAAGCGATTTTACATTTCTGTACAAAGCTGACGAGATAAGTAGACCAGGGTGGATCTGTTTTCAGTTGGCTGTTGAGAGGGGGTGCACTGATTTTTGCCGAAAGAGTTGTGGAATAACTAGTATAACCCTTTCAAAAAAGTCAGGAAAATTAATAAATAAATCGAAATGTTTAAATTTTTTAAAAAAACTTGATTTTTTCCAACTTTTCTCACTTCTAACATCAAAACGATTCATTTTAGAGCAAAGATGTGAACAAAATTTGCGTAATTAAATTTTCTATAAGATACGATTGGTTAAAAATTTAAATTTTTGTACTCTTGCCGTAAAATAGCAATAAATATAAAAAAGTTTTTTTTTTATTAATTTTTTTAACACTTAGAATGCACTTAGGACCTTCATAATTCGCCCAAAGAATCTTTATAATATAATAAAACAGCACACGAATTTTCATCAAAATTGATTCAGTAGATTTTGCATACTAATTTTGTAATCTAAATTTATTTTTAAAAAATCAAAATTTTGAAAATCTTGCCAGTCAGCAACTGAAGCATATAAAAGTTTCAAAAAAAATTTAACATATAAAATAGCACTTGACGAATAGGATAATAAGGGCGGCTCCAGGAATTTTTGAAAATTATACATATTTTTTTTTCAATGAAGTATCAACGAGTTTCTACAAATCATATTTCTTAAAAATATAAGAAAAGACACTTGTGTCCTTTACACAACTAATGTCCGAAATGTTCATTTGGTAACAATAAAATTTAAATCGTATAATAAAGGAAACAAGTGTCTTTTCTTAGATTTTTTTTGCTAAACATATTGAATATAACTATTAATTTAAATTAAATTCAAAACAATGCTTTGGATAGTATTCTAACAGGCGCTTCTTTTTTTAAAAAACTGAATTATGTGCATTACTTCCTGAGATACAACCGGTCAAAGTTGACCAGCATATGCAACGAAGTATGCATTTTCTCGGCTTGTAGTGGAGCGTGTTTCATCCCTTTTTTAATCCGATGTAACTCGAACAAATTATTATTTTTTGATAAATAAATAAAAATAAAAATTCGTACTAATAAATTTTATTTATATTTATTTTATTTAAATATAACTCAATATTTTTCATATTATTGAATTTACAATTATTATTTATTGAATATAAAAATTATCATTTTTTTATTTATTCTTATTTTGCGGCAAGCGTAAATTTTTTTTGAATTTTTAACCAATCATATCTTATAAAAAATTTGCTTACGCAACTTTTATGTCCTCACAAATTTGCTCTAAAATGAATGGTTTTAAAGTTAGAAGTGAGAAAAGTAGAAAAAAATCGATTTTTTTTTTAATTTTTAAACATTTTGATGTATTTATTAATGTTTCCAACTTTTATGAGAGGGAGGATAAGTCGATTATTGTTATTCAAGTTATTTTACAACTTTTCTGCAAAAAACAGGGTGCCCCCTCTCAACAGCCAAATGTAGTGGTATTTTTACAGATCCGCTCTGGTCTAAAGGTGAATCCTGGCGACAAGAACTGCAAGCTCTCATGAGTTTTAACCGGGAAAATCGTTGTGATGGAAGCAGGTATTATGTTTTCAAAAGTAATTATAATTTTACATTAACGAATCTTTTAAAAAAATACACCACATTATTCAAACACATTTTTAAAAAAATTATTCTTGGGTCAAAATTTGAAAAATTTAGATTGTTGATCCAAATCCGTAAATTGATGGCAAACGTATTTTATATATCGTAAAATGCTCTTAGCAATCAATATGATCTTTGAAGATCTTTAAAAAGAGGGTAATTAAATATTGTATTGTGCTTCAAAATTGAATGATTTCGTTTATGCATGTGAAAACGTTTTTATTTTGGTTTGTTCACATCAAAACTCTAGCACAGATATTGTGAACTATGTGCACTATGTGTACTTTTATTTTCGACAAATTTTTCTAAACATTTTTAACTTTCAGTAGCAAACATTTCCTCAATTTTACAGATATCTACAGAAAAAACCATGCAGAACATCACAAAAACATTCATCTGGGTTAGTCTGTTAGTTTTTTACAACCACACATGGTTCTCGCACACCTAGCCATCCATTCATATAATATCGAACGCTTGCTTGCAACCATCGAACCAAATGACATCTGAATATACATCACATCTCAGATCAAGCAGCATCAACGGAAAGATACTATATAAAAAAAACACGCCAACAAAGAACTGGAATGAGGAATGAAGTTTAGCAGCCAACAAAGAAAAATGCTTTTCAGTGGGAAGATATCTTAGCGGAAAAAAATCAACTCACCTCAACAAGGTAGAACCACACGATCAACAGCCATACATCTTCATTACAAGTGTAAAGTGTATGGTTGACCTATTTTCTTATTTTTGGAGATTCTTGTTTTTATTCTTGTTCGTGTTCATGCTCGTTTCTTCTCTTTTTTCACCCACTGGACTGGACTGAACTTTTATCGGGCACAGTTAGAGCTCAAGAAATGTTACCATCCATGCACGTATGCTGAAGAAATGTTGGGATTCTCTCGGAGAAGATCGCATTTAACAACAATAAAAAAAAATTTGGAAGAACACGATGATTACCAAACGGTTGTGTTAGCAATCGTGGAATTTATATGATACATAATGAGAATATCTTTCAAGGACGTTGCGAGTTTTCGATTTTTATTTTGGAAGATCTTTGATAACATACATATACATATGTTGATTACGAGATCTTCTTGAATAATTGATTGAATTGATTTGGTTAGTTTGGTAAGGCGAAGAAATATGTCTACTCGGCAGAAGTCATGTATGTATCAATCTTTGACCAGCAAGAGTTTGTCACCTGTTAACGCAGATTGGAGTCCAAAAATCATTGCGATCTTGCAAAACGAGTTAAACACTTCAACGGTACAATCAAGTCTTCCAGCAAGACTTTACTCGTGAAGAACAAGCTGGTGGTGAAACGAGATACACCCAAAAGAAAACACGTACAAGTGCACGATTTAAATTTTTGATTTAATGTTAATTGAGCTTTTATACAGTTCATACACTTTATAGCCACGTGATTGAAATTTATGCTTCATCCACATACTGGTGTACACTCCGGAATGGGAGCATGGTTAGATGAATTTCGAATTCTATTATATTACTCACTGTAAACACGATCAAAAATGAAAAGTGCTGGAAGATTAACAGTGGCTAGAGTTTCATGTAAGCTTCATGCAGCTTAAAATTATAGGAGCCCAAGCTGATACAGTGCAATTTGAATGATTAATGGTGGTAATCAATCATTTGTGTAAATGAAAACATAAGTGTTTTCTCAGCTAGATGAATAACTTTCTATGTTAACGATTGGTTTTCGAACGCTCGAAATTAGCGTCTTACATGGTGTTCTTAATGAGTTTTTTATTTATTAGATCCATACCGTTGATGGCTAAATGGTTTCGATGGAAAAATGCTCTTGAATATGTCTTCCAGTTCGAAAATGTGTTGCACGTTGGATTGAAGAATTCAGCTTAAATATTCTCGGCTGAATTTAAATTGCAAGAGCTTAACGCCTCATTACTATTGGTAAAAGATGCGCAGCGCAAGAGGTTGGATATTCAGGTTTATTGAAGCACAACAAAGGTAACGACGTAAGTCCATGATATTCTATGATCTTTGTGGAATTGCCGACAAAGTTCGGAAAAAAATCTGGCGCCAGATTTAAGTTTCCAAGCACTTGATCCATGTTTACAATATCAAAGAATTATTCAGGATATCTGACATTGATATTCGATAGTAGCTTTGAGCTTAAGACAGATGCCGACATTTTGTCGGCAATCTTACCTATTATTGTGCAACTCTGAACAACTTTCCAACGTCGCTTCGATTACAGAGTCATGTTGCAGCGATCAACTTCTGCCATGAAGTATCATTTCTCGCAAATAGATTGACGCCACGTCACTTAGCTGCTAAATTGAGCATATTTAAATAAGCGCTGAATTACAGGCTATGCAGTGTTTAGTTGAACCACGACGGCGCCAATTTAATGAGGCATCCACCATCGGGGAGCAATCCACGATCCGAGCACATCAATAATACATCATTACGCATGAATAATGTATCTTTGATTGCTACCGAAACTGAAATATTTGCAAGCAGCCTAAATAAGATACGTACTCCCGGGCTCCCTCCTGTTCTTTCAATCAGAAGACGTACACAGCTTGTCGATGGACCCATTTCACCAAGCCAATGGTCTTACACAATACCAGAAGCAGAAACAAACAATGTGTGTAGAAGAAAAGCAACCAACTATAGCCAAGGAGCAAGCAAACGACCCTGCGGCTCATTAAGACTACCATAACATTTAAGTGAAGGTAATTTAGCCGAATAGAACGGTAAACTCGTTGAATCAGCATGAAAAACCGGATCTCTTCATATTTCACTCTTGATCGAGATTCGCCGTTTTCTTCTTTCTTCCTCGACCATGTTAGCCACTTTTCTTCGCCAACACGAGATACGGAGCAAAGACCAAAGTACCCAAGACCTGCAGACAACTGTTGTTCAGACGGGTCTCGATGTAAGAAGTTAGGCTGTTCTTTGTGACGATTGCGCTCGCCATCACGATTATGATGCTGATCCCTGGTGACGACAACGTCCAAGATCACGTACCTGGCAAATCCATTGCGGGAACGTCGCAAGCAATGAAGTGAACGGTGGTTATAACAAATGTTTGGCATCTTAGCCAGGTAAGTGGTCGTCTAACTTCCTCCATGTCATTTTTGATTTACTAGCGAGAACAGTTGCCGTAACTGGAATGGTACACATCATGGATCTTAAGATATTTTATAGATAGTTCAATTGTATCGCAACAGAGATGTTCGGTCTGTTCAGATGCAGCCAGAAGATCCAATTTACTGTTGACTATCAACTACCATCTACCAGGTCTCATATTTTACAGCTGATCATTAGTTAATTTTCATAATATGGACAGCTAGACAGGGTAACTAACATATGTTAAACGTTTTCAACGAGCAGAAATTCGCACAAAGTCCTTGGTATATCGGTGATGTGGATTTTTGCAACACTTTTCACACAATTTTCTTATACGAGTAAGACCGTTTAACCACAAACGTTTTGTAAGATTGATGCAGCGAACCATGAAAACGTGCAGATCACTATCAACATGTCTATGTATCTTATTGCTGTGCTATGAAATTCGCATGTGATGTAAAATTAAGCGTTGCAAAAGAGATTAGGTAATAATACTACTTGAAGAGTGTGGCCTAGAATTCAGAGTTTATCATTGGATTTTTGTTCATTTAAAAAAATCATAAATCCTCAACACTCATTCATCATTGATCACACCTATTCAAAATTAGAGGATCTTTCTATTGAATGGTCACATACAACATCAATTATTAGAAGGGGACATCCACATATTTCGAGGGGAGGTATTTGAAAATGTTACCAAGTGTTACATGAAGGGAGGGGGACGGGCTAGGATAATGATTATGTTACAAAATTTATAATTAGTTAAAATAATGTTTTTTATAACACTAAATCATAAAGTCCAATTTTAAATTTATTTGCCGCGCTACGAGGTACGATAAACACAATTTAGATACATTGCCAATAATTTGTGATTAAAATATTTAAAAGTCCGAGGAGGTAAACTGAATTAGTTACATAATAAAGAGGGGATTCTTAGAAAATGTTACCAGGTATTACATGGGGGAGGGGGAGCTCAAATACTCTAAAAATTTCGCTACGTGATATATAGATGCCCCTAAGGCGCATGTCAGCATTGAGGATTTTTAACATCTCTGTTATCAAGGATATGAGAAAATTTGCACTTACTTCACATAATTATTTATTTTTAAGAATTCATGATCTTCGAAGATTTGACAACAAATCTTTGTTAGCATACTGTATGTAATAATAATACTTAGATACGTCGATGTTGTTCAACAGATAAGCAAACAAACTAAAAAAAAAACAGATATTTGACCTATACGATTCTACCTAGTCGTGCCATTAATATTGATACAACTGTAAGGTAGTTAATTGCTATGTTGGTAGTCCTGATTGTTGACATTTGCTCTAAAAAAGCGCCAAATCTTGTCAGTGTAGCTTGAGCCGTTACGATGGAGTGAGTAGTATGGATATGGGGCTTCTAATTCACTTTTCCCCACGCTCAAAGATCAAGGTCGGGGTGTTCCCACGGCCCCCCGCGTGTTTTCCAAGGAATCTAGCAAGGAGAACCGCATCGCTGTGATTACTTTACACAAACGTGGAATAGAGAAAGGCCGAATTTTCGAAACACTAAAGCCATTAAAAATCACGCGGGTTTTCGTGTATCGAACTATATTGTTATTCATTGATACTGGAGATGTAATATACCGTAAAAGATCCGGCAGACCTCGCTCGGATCGTAAGCCACAAGCCATCAAAGCTTCAAGGTCCAGAATCGCAAGAAATCCTGTTCGCAATCAGAAAATTATGTTTCGTCAAATGAATATTGCGCCGAGAACCATGAGTCGTATCATCAAAGAAGACTTGAGGCTTTTAGCTTTCAGAAGACAAACAGGACACAGACTCGATGCCGCTTTGAAACGAAATATGGTGGTAAAGTCAAAACAGCTATTACCGAGCTACGGTAATGGGCAGCACAAAAGAATACTTTTTAAAGATGAGAAAATCTTTACCGTGGAGGAATCCTTCAACAAACAAAATGATAGGATATATGCACGGTCTTCTAAGGAGGCTACAAAAAAGATTCCGAGAGTTGAACGAGGATGTTATCCAGCATCAGTGATGGTTTGGTCGGGGAGTGTCCTACGATGGTGTCACTTCTATCCATTTCTGTGAAAAGGGTGTCAAAACAGCTGCCAAAAACTATCAGTCGGATATTTTAATGAAGGTAGTGGAGCCCCTAAGCCGAACCATGTTTGAAAATAAAGAATGGGTTTTCCAACAAGACTCTACGCCTGCCCACAAGGCGAAAACCACACAAGAGTGGCTGGGGAGCCATGTGCCAGAGTTTATCGGCGTTAATTTATGGCCATCAGCCAGTCCAGACCTTAGTCTTCTCGATTAGAAATTATGATCAGTTTGAGAGGATATGGTCTGTAAAAACCGTCACCACAACCTGGAGTCGTTAAAACAGGCGTTGGAAAAAGCTATGGACAATTTCCCGATGGAAGTCGTGCGAGAATCAATAGACCAGTGGCCTGACAGATATCGGCGCTGTATTTAAGCGAAAGGCGGCCATTTTGAATAATTTCTTTTTTATTATGTAGTGTGCTAGTTTTACAATTAATAGAAATGTGTTAATATGCGTAAATATTTTTTATGTCGTGTACGAATTTAGGTGATATAGTCTAACAATTTGGAAAAGTTGAAAGTTCCAACAATTTGTGGAACAATTTTTATTGTTTACCGATGAATTTCCGAGACATACTACCTTGATTTCAAATAGAAATCAAACAAGATGTTTTATATATGAATTCACTTCATCGGCAAGGAATGCATAATTCAATCAAAAGTCATATTGTGCAATTGCAAGTTCCGCAAAAATTATCTGGCCAACTCATGAGCGATTCATTGTCTAGCTTTTCTGCGTTATTCAATCTAATTAAGCAAGTACCGCAAAACGTAGATACTTTCATCATGACTAGTTGAAAATCATCCACGATTCGTTCGCGTGTGTGATATAAATTTCACATTACTTCAGATCAAACAACATTCAGCAGTTAGTCCAAGTCTCGATCGATATGAATGACCTCACACAATTTTATTGAATCCAACGAATACCTGAACGTTTACTACGGATTGTTCAGATGCCTGCGATGAAGAGGAGGAGAACACATCACCGCAATGATCGTGTTAAGATCATTTAACGAAATACACATATTTACCTACGTACGTACGTTGACTATGTACAAAAAGAAAATGCAAAAATATGTGGGCAATTGAAGATACATATTTAGAGCATTGTTTTCCGCTCATGTTCTTTGAAGTTGCTTCCTTGGGTTCATGCATTCCATACTGTTTACTTGAGAAAGATGATCACATGCAGTAACTTGAAAGAGGGTCTCAAAGGAGTCAACGTTTTACGTCGTCTTGGCGACATGAGAAACTGGAATTTTATATCGCTGACACGATGACGCCAAGACCAATCTTTTAAATGAGTAAAGATGATTGATGTCAACAAGATCAGATTTCATTCTATTCGCTTGTTTGTTGGGACTTCTTTTGTACGAAACGATTACGTCAATTGCATCATTGTGATTTCTTGATGAAAAGTATACAACATAGAGCATCTCTCATCCACATCCCCCCTTTATTAATCACCATACAATTATCTACCACAGCAGCTTTGAGTACACTAAAAATAATTGACAACCAAAACGACTGAATCAGTCAAAGCAATTTTAGTTGATTCCCATTTTAAACAGCCAAATCCGATTTCAATTACTCATTCTCGTTTGTATTTTTGATCGACCGCTGTATCTTCTTTGAGAATCGAGAAAAAATAGCTTTTTCGACCGGAAGATGGGATCATCGCAATGTCTCATCGGAATTGCATGAATAGCCCCGAAATACTACAAACTCGATTTCTAGTGTATATGTCTCTTACGAGCACATATGAACCATATCCATATCACATCGAATGGCTGCCAGCAAGCACACAATAGTCCTTTAAAGCATGGAAAATACATTCTACTCTGCATTAGCCAATACATAATTGTATATTCAAGTGCAAGAAGGGTGGCATACGGAACAATAGCCACCGATTTTTGCAGGAAAACAGGAAGCCGCAACACAGTCTTTCAGTGTGGGCTCTATGGGGTGGAATGAGTGGTATTGGTGGTGGTGGGTTGCAAACATGTTGCAAAAGGCAGCCAGCTAAAATTCAGGGTGTGAAACATGTCGACTGCACTCGGGCTTCCTTCCCTCGTAACAGTTTGGCCTGTAGCTGAACTAACGAATGTGATTTCGCAAGGATATTCGCTATTTTAGGGTATTTCTTCCATTTTCCTGTAGTATTGCCAATCACCCCTACGTTTCGTTATCTTTGATGCCACCGTTAATTTCGCAATGCTTTTTGCAATGACAATTGGTATGGGGATCAAATGTTCATTTTATTGATTTTCTGTTTAATTCGGTGATGGGTAGGCAGTTTCGGAAATAAATGAGGGTTTAGTTGATTGGCCTAACATTTAATTTTCTTAAAATGAACTAAGATCAAACGTTTTTAGAAAAATGCCATAGGTTAATTGCATATGTATATAATTTAGCAGATTTCGTTCGTTTAGTAGTAAGAGTATAGTAAATACTCGTTTAGTATGCGATCATTTGTAACATGCAATATTTTCAGAGCAAAACATATCCAACTTCTGATTTTTTAAGCAAAAACTTCCAAGTTTCATTGTTAAATCCAACTCGAAGCAGATTTTGTTACGCCACCATCAACTCAAGTATGCCAATCTAACGAAAGGGAACTCATTGAGTCTCGTTTCAGATCCAAACTGTTCACAAATTCCTCATGTGTTGATACGAGTATATATGCAAGTATTTATCTGTATATATCTTTTGGGTACCCCTATCATTGTACACATTCGTCTTTCGCAAGCATTCGCCAAAGTGCCAAAAGACACTGAACATATTTCTGCCTTTTGAATCCACATACAACGTGAAATATCAATCAGTCTTATTTAATCTTTTGAATTCATATGCTTGACGAGTGTTTTTGTTTCTTTTGAAAATGTTCATTGTATGTTAATCAACTTATAACGGGTGAACGTTGCTCAAATAAGTAATAAAGTTCCCATTTTTTTGTATTGAATGTTGCTATATTACTTGATAATTTCAGGTAGAATTGTCAACTTCTCTTTTAAAAGATACCACTGCAGATGAAATTAGCTTTCAAAAATATTTAAGGGGTAACACTACTCTAGAGACCCCCTTTTTCATGATTTTTCGTAAGTAAATCAATTCAAAAACACCAAATCCGCTTATGGTGGTATATTGTATAACTCAAAATGTACAAAAAAAATATTTTTTTTCCAAAATGGCGGCCACACGACCCCGTATTCGGCTGTTGTGTAATCCACCTTTAAAAAGTTACCGGTGACTTTTCTCTCGAACGGTTGCCAATAGAACAAAAAACTAAATTTACCGGGAAGCTTGAAAAAGTGATTTTGAGAAAAACGCGTTTAAAGTTTTTGTAGCGTGCGCGGGGCTCTGAGAGGCGGTGCAGCAAAGTCGCTCAGTTAGCCCTTTAGAAATTTTTCCACGCTATAAAACTACCGACATCTCATTTTTATGACTCGAAAGTACAATGTAAGCCAATAAAAAACGATTTTTTAAAAATCCTAGAGTAGTGTTACCCCCTAATCAAGACTAGACTTAATTTATTCACATAAGATTCGAACGTAGTTGCATATTAAAGATGCTTTTAGCACGCTTTTTCTCGCCGAATCAGTCTTATGATATGTATGAACTAACAATCGAATTTCAAGATCATTTACTACATTTAATATTTTTTTTACAAATTAATTTCATCATCAGAATTCAATAATTTAGCAAATTTGACATTTTAGCTCGCGATTCGTTCTATCCAACCTTCGTCAAATTGTCATAGATAACATCTTTGTGGCAAAATCGTTCACGTAGATCAACACCTTCTCAAATGTTTTGCCCAATGTCACAGTGTCTGTCTCTTCACCGATCGTCATAAATCAACATCCCGAAATAATTCACCCAAAAATGCCAGGAGAAATCTTACATAGCCTCCACCACCGCCCACAATCAATTCTTTAAATAGCGAACGCTCGACGATAAGTTCCAACCAGCACATTTGCATATTCATATGAGTGAAGAAAAAAAATGCAAAATTAGATTAAAATTTATATGTATGTATTTATAATTATAAGTTAATGTGGTTGGCATTCTTCCGAAAGGAAAGGATATAACAACTTGTTGCAGGTTGGAGACGCTGCACAAGGGGTGGTGGGGTGATGGTCACAAATGCATTTCGAAACCGCGTACAGCTCATTAAAATAAAATATTCAAGAGGTAAAACAGCGCCAAGAATTTTACTTAAGCGCTGTGAGTCACTCATTATGAGTTATTAAAAGATCCGCTCAAACCGGCGGAAAACTATGATGTGATAACAATGAATGTATGGACTTGAAACATATCAAGAAATATTTAATTAAACGTACTGAATGTCATAGATTAAAATAGTCTTGCATGGGAAAGCTATCAACCAAAAAAAAATAAGGACATTGAAACTCTGCAAAATGTTTTAATTCATTCACTTTTTTAATTAGTAGGAAAATAGCAGTTAATTATATAACTATGCAAAAAAATTAGAACACTACACTGAAATGCATGGATTGATTTGGAATAATATTTATTGACTGGCGTGTCATCGTTCTTTTCTATGAATACAGATTTCGAAAAAATGTTATGCAATAAAAATTAACATGAACTGATCATAAAAATGAAAGCATAAAAATTGGGTTTATGGACATATAAAAATGAATTCGGTTTTGCTTTTATAATTTTGAGCAGAAATAGTCTAAGAAGTGTTCGGCAATGCCAACTGTCTTTGAAAAATCAATATTTTTTTGTCTGGTGGCGGATGGTAAATGACAGCACCTGAAGTGTATGCCGTCCGTCACCCCGAAACCACACTTTCCTATTAAATAATGTACCGGGCTATAAGCCTGGAAACTAGAACCTCCATTAATGTGTAATAATAGTGTTAGCAGAGTTGCGAACCAATAGAAAAAGCACACTAGTGGACAGGAGTTTGTCAACTAGAAGCGGAGGTTCGAAAACCCTAATATGTATGGAATGGCTACGTATGCTTAATATACGAAACTTGACAGTCGTTATACTTCGCGGATACAAATAATAAATATAGTTGAAGTATAATGAGCTTAATCCATCAATAAACCTAACCGTGGTCGTGCTGTCTGGTGGCGGATGGTAAATGACAGTAATGTAGTAGTAAATGGCGGCTATCACGGAGGCACCTAAAAACTGGTTGACACGATATCTCCTCACTGGAGCATCTGAAACAAAAAACCCGAATGGCATGTTGAAATGTTATTGATTGGCTATAGTTCGTAGCAGAATTAAACATTTTGAACGAAAATAAACAATATGGCGGATTTTTCAATTTTTTGACCCCTTTTTGCAGTTAAATTGTTTAATAAAATCGTTAAAAATTTATAAAAAATTCTGAATCTGGTGGGGGCTGAAACTACATATGTGCTAAATACTCAGTAAAAATTTCAGCCCAATTGGTAACACAGATTTTTCGAAATAGTGTTAACCAGGTCAAAAACGTTGTTTCGAGAAAAACGCATTTAACGTTTAAGCAACTGCTGAACGCGCTGACACACGCTCTATTGTATCGCTGTTTATATATTTCTTAGCTTTGCCGACCAAAATAAAAGCTTTTACACTAATTCTGCATATATGTAGTACCTAAAAATCATGTTATTAGAATTTCGATTGTCGAGACTGCCCTCTTAAGAAAAGGAATAAATACGATTACAATGTAGCTCCCTAATTTAAGTTGTTTTTGATTCAGACTTTTTAATTCACCAAGAAAAGAGAAGTTAATCAGTAGAACTACAACCTACTTAGCTGAGACTCATAAAAAATATTCTTTAGTTTCAAAGGCTGATGGACGTTCGGTGCATTTTTGAGGACATACGAATTTTCGATGGATAGACCCAATTATGTGACTACCGCGGAAAACTATCTCAAATTTCTTGACATTCACCCAAATACTATTCAATTGCGAATGCGCTAACTTGTGTTTCGCCACCACAACAGATACACATTGATTTAACCGGTATAGCATCTATTTTCAAACATCAATTCTTGACCCCTCTTCGTCTCTTTTACATTTCGGTTGTTTTTGTGTGTTTGCGACGCTTCACGCTCGTCATCAGCAACATTTTCTAAAAACAACATTTTTGAATGCCAAATTATCTAACAATTCCATTATATTATATTATATTCCATTAATAGCATCAGCTTTACGTCCGAAAATTGCATAAAAGCGTGTGCATTTTATCTTTTACAAGACCAACAGAAGGCGCATGTGATGCCTGGAATGTTAAATCGATGTGGGTTATGAAACCACCACATTGACCACTAATATTACATATTCTAGTCGAGTCCAACGGAAAACTCGTTGCTTGTAATTTACATCACTTTTGACTTCTCATTTAAATGGGCGACATTTAAAACAGGCACTGATATGCAAAGTGAGCCAACTGGTAAGATTCACTCATACCAGAGATATCTATCTTTAATGTTTTTGTGAAAATACACAGATGAATCAATGTTTGTTCAGGTGTTTGCCAGATTTTTTTCTACTGCTCGAAATTCTGCAATTATTTGACAGTCATCGCAGGAATTTGTAAATTATCAATTAAAATAGTTAAGCGAACATGTCTTCTTGATTTGAGTCATTATATTCACTAAACTGAATGAAAATCGTCCTGAAATCAAGCAGCGGAATAGAAAATTTTTGCAACTAAAGTGCAAACAACATTAACAGAGTATTCTTCTATACTATAGAATGAATATTCGGATTTAATAAACAAGAATGGGATCCTCTACGAATCCAGTAAACGATCTAAACATTTCATGTTTTCTTTTTTTTAAAAAAATTAACCCATCATAGAAAATTCATGTCAAGGACTGGAGAAAATTAAATCAACCTAAACTTTCAAGATTTGATTTTCGCACCCCACCCATCGGGCTTCTCATGTCTACAATCCACCATCAGCTGGTTTCACACTTTTCAATCTACCACTTATTTGCTAATCCACATTTACGAATAATTTTCATTTAAATTCGATTTTCACCGCAAATAATGCTTCATTTATTTCACACGGTCATTAAGAATATCATCACTCACAAACTATGTACGAATAGTTCTAGGATGATTTAAATATTTTTATGTTTTCCATTTGAATTGAGGACGGGGTTAAGCAATGTTTTATTTTAGTTGGCATGATTTTCATGATTTACACCTGTCATGGTGCAATTTAATGTTCATATGAATTACAATTTGGCTATCGCGTACAGTTTTCGGGACCTTAATATGCAAACAGATAATTTAAATTCATGCATATCAAAGATGTTGCAGCAAAGGGTGTGTCTGTACGTTAAGTAAATCTCTTAAAAAATTACTTTAAAACTGTTTTGAAATGAACAAATTTAGAATATTTTCTCATTAGCGATTAAGTCTTATAATTTCATAAAAGAGGCAAAAAGAGTGAAGTAACCCGGGCCTACTATTCTGAATTAAACTAAAAGCGTTTTTCAAAGCAGGTAGTACAGAAAGGGGATCTATGTGGAGCAAAATAATAAGTTTCGAATTTAAAACAATTCTTGTAGACACCATCAACAGTGACAACACAAATATTGATCATGATTACTACAAGGAAACTTAATTTTCATAAAAAGTCCGAGATTTGTACAAAATTTCGTGTTTTTGCGTGGGTTAAGCAACCCTTGGCAAACATTAGCACAGCTGTTTAAGATTAATTTTGCTGGAAATGGATTAATCAGGAAATAACAGAGGAGCCTAAATATAACCTTAAGAAAATCCAAATCTTAAGACCAAATAGCCAAAAGACATGTTTTATTTTTAAACAAAGATCACAAAGAGTCAATGCCTTCTTTAAAATCGTTATAAATGTATTGAAAATCAAAAGGATTGTCAGAAAGCTTTATCGTGAAATTCGGAAACACTGAACAGGTGAGATATTACTAGTATTCTCTTAAGGGGGTAGTATCGGTTAGAATGCTAAAAAACAGCCTAATTTTCAATTTTTTTTTCCAGCTCCTTTATTTTATACAAATTTTGAAATTTGCATGGGTAAAACACACATTTTGAAGATTACAAAAAAACTAATTTTTAATTTTTGTTCATTGTTGTTGTTGTAACTTATAGAGGGCACCAAAGTTGATGTCTCGAAAAATGCCTCGTCTCACTGCGAGCAGATAATCTCAGGAATGAAGAATTTGAAGAAAAAAAACGCATTTTAAAGAGGAATATTCCTTACGTGGTAATCTACCACAATATTTTGAAAAAATGATCACAAGAAAAATAGCGGTTGTTTGAATTTATTTTTCGAAAAATCGCCTTTTTCCAATTTGTTTCACTTGGCATTTTTTTGTTGATGTTTGACCTATATTGTGATAGATTACCACACAAGATACTTGAATAAAATAGCACCCCAATTTTAACTTAAATCGGTTCGGCCAATCCGAAGGATAAGTGTCCGCAGTTGGAAAAACATCATTTCAAGAAAAACGCGTTTAAAGTTTCGATTACCGAAAATATTGATTACAAAGCGAAAAAGGCGGGCGCGCTCAAACTGTCGTAACTTCTTTATTTTTGGGAATATCTTAATAAAATTTTCAGACGTGATTTCTGAAGGTATAGTAAATTGAAAAATGAAAAATTGATTTTTCAAAATTATAACCGGTACTACCCCCTTAAGTATATATGCAAAGTAGTAAACATTTCACTGTAGAAGTTTGTAAAAGACAATAGCTACGAAATTGAGGGGCGTGTATGCGTATGCGTGTTTTAAGTATTCTACAAGGCCAAGACGTTTTTTTACTTTTAATTTTGGATCCTATCGGAAGCAACTCTACTCTCGTCAATAGTTTTGAGTTCATATTGAGCAGCTAATGATACATCGCCTATTTGAGGAAATATGTGATAACAGCCAATGTGAACAAAGCGACAATCAATTTTTCAGGAATAATGGACAAGTAATATATTCAAGAGAATTTCTTAGAAGACCGAATAAGCATTAAAGCAACAGAATCCAAGACAATGACTACACAATATTCATAGTTTCAGACTATGAATGCTGCAGCATGAGTAAAATTTTGAACGATACATATTTTTCTTATATTCCTTCCACTTTCTCCAAAAAACTGAATATAATCATTCATTTTAAGCAATATCTTGAAAGTCACCCCAAAACCGGACATTCATGACTAATCAAAATCACTGAATCATGACACTTTAACCTATTTTGGGCATTAACAAACCTTTTTGCAGAGTTTTATTTACCAATCACAGGAAATCTAAGAAAATGTTCAGTACTAGTTGTTATCAAAAAATCGGAGGGAAATCGAATATACAAGATGATAACGCGATAGTGTCACTATCTGTGTGTTTGATGTGTTCTTATCAAAAACAAAATATTTAACTTGACGAAGACATGCACGGAGACCTTCAACATAAACAACTGATAACACAAAATGATTGGGTATTGATTTGACCGCGCAGTCTGTTAGGCTTGCGAATTAACTTTCATACAGTCAATTCGTATGATATATTTATAGCTTTTGTTTAGAAGCAGATATCCGGACTGTAATAAAGCGTTTCGAGTAAGTGCCACGTGGTTCAGGGATATGTTATGGATATGGTGGTCTAAGAGGGATGTTAGACCCTAAGTATCAGAGATGACAAAATCTCTGCAGATACGAATTTATTCTGCTGAATAAGTCTCTGCTTTTTGAGCATTTGGAATGATCATATGAATTACAGACTGTTTTACACAGGTTCTCGATTAAAATTCAAGGTCAAATACGCAAAGGAAGTCAAGGTGTGGTTGTTAAAAAACAGCGGTATACATCTGTTAACTTTTTGAAGGGTCGACAGTTCAGTAAAATTCAATTTCACACATTTTGAATGAAGCTTACCATCAAAAATTGGAAGTTTCTACGTGTTAATCATCATCTTTTTCGCTACCTATTCAACCAAGTTTTCTTAGCTTCAAAATTTTCAAGGTAACATGTATATTTGATACACCACATTTTTCAAGAGACCGAGAAACATCTTTTTCCGTCGACTACATATGCACCACTTCATTCGCTTTAGAACAGAAATAAGAACGAAATCTACGACAGAAAAATTCTTTCTTTCTATTTTTAACCTTGAGCATAACATTTTCGGGACAATTTTTCTTTCGCATTGGTGATTATTTCAATGAAAATATCGTGAAAATTCACCTAGAAATATACATGTATATATATAAAACAGAAAATCACACCAACATTTTGTCGAGGGACGGAGAACAGTTTAAACTGTAGGTGGCTGATTGTGATATGATGCGATTTTTGAGTGGAGTCAAGGAGCTAGTAAATTTTTATATAATATGGTTATTCTGCCTAAACATAAGCTTTTCTAAGACATGGGCTTTTCACTGGGCCAGCTTAGTTTCTGACATGACCAGCACTGTGCGGGAGTAATTTAAGACGCCCAAGTTCTTTCGAGTCTTGAGCAGTTTATATGTTACATTCAGCAGCTTTCTTAACGAATCTGAGCAGATTGTTTGTGATTCGAACCAGAACATAGGGAAAAGAGCAAGAATTAATGCTTGATCTACTTTATTTAGAATAATTTGTATTGCATTCACAATACTATTGATTTGAAGGAAGACTCCGAAGTGTTTCGACGCACAATAGACACAACAATTACGTGTATAAATAAAAGTAAATCAAATTGCATACATACCTTCTTTTGTTGCTTCTCCCAAGCAGGATCGAGTAGACCCTCTCGCTCCCATTCCTCTTCCTGTTCCATATATCCGTCTTGATATTCCATGGAGATTCCGTTCTCCATCATCATCTTGGCGATTTCGTTGTTACTTTACGTTTCTAATTTTCGATTTTTTTTTTCAAATTTATGCAATTTTTCAGTTTTTTAAACGGCGAACAATTGTATGAAAGAAACAAAACAAAACTTGAATGGGACGATTTTCACCGAAAGCGCGTTATATATGTATGCATAAAATATTCGATATTAAATGTGTATTGAGACTGTGTTGTTGTAATATTGACTTAACCAGCTTATAAAAAATAGTACGGCTTAGATGTTATGCTACTAATTTTTTATAAAAAAAAATCGCGATATCACACGCTCTTAAAAAATATTTGACACTATTCGATCTTTTTTTCTATTTTCAAATAAATTGGTAATGTGTGACTTGTAGGTGTGGTAGTCAGAGTTCGTTCGAAGGATCCTTATAAATTAAATCTGGAAGAAAAATTTGGATTCTGTTTTTGAATCGTTGCTTTCATTCGCGTTTATTTTAATACAACGTTCATTTTACATGAACCGCTCGGTGAAAAAACGAAGAAAATGCGAAACACATTTAGAAAACCGACGTGGTACGCATGTTATATAATTCGTTTTGGTTGGTTGGTTATTTTATTATTTCAATGTCACTGGGTTTAACATATTAGACGTGTTATTGAAAACAAAAATTTCCTTATGTTTCACTTTTTTCAATTTTTTTCATTCAGATTTTTTTTTATTAGAAAAATCACTTCATAGCGAACCATTCCCGTATCAATGCACTTCAGAAACATTCAAGAAAATTTTTGTTACCAGGCCTATGGTGGGGCTCAACAGGTTATATATCCGAGTCAATGTTCTGCAGAGTGGTTAACTACTATCGACAATGTAAATACGGCAAATAAACTATATTCAGCCTGAATTGGTACTAAAATGTACTAAAATATGCAAAGCAATAAGTACGTGTCTCGTTGACGAAGAAAATGACCCGCTCGCGTTGGTAGCCAACCCAAAACTAATGGCCAAAGACTCCAATCGTGCGCACATACAATTCTTGCCTGCAAGTCACTCGGACTCAGGGAGACTTCCCAAAGAAACCGCGGTGGCTTTGATTCAGCTGTATTATAGATGGTAAAGCTGTGTGACTCGTCATGTCTTGAGAACCAACTAACCAAGTTTCCACGCTGTATTGTGTTGGTGAGATCCGTGCTTGTTTCATTATTTTCTTTAACCGATTCTATTTTCTCAATAGCAACAACAAGAAAAAGCCAAGCAGTTCGAGTGCATAAATATAATAAAGCCAAGAAAGTGATCCGCGCCGCCGCAGACACAAACACGGCGACAATCTAAGCCGATCTTGCTGCAAACTTAGCTGGGCAGCTAGCTAGCAAGCTTAGCGGCAGCTTTTGCTAGGCATTCCGCACAGCTAAGGGAATTATCCTAGTTTATCTGGGAAATTTTCAAACTATGAGATCTATCATATTTTCACAATACGATTACCACAAGTGGAATTGGGATCTCTCCAGAATGAGAGGAATTTCGTTTAGCATAGTATCCATACCAATTAAGTTAGTTTCAATCTTTTTTTGATCCTTAGAAAACCAAATGTTTGTTGATATCCCTTTAACTAACATACATGACTGGCAGATCGTGTAATTCAAACAGGAAGCTATAAGATACCTTTAAATTTTCGTTCTTCTTTCTCAACACAACGGGCCACCCCCTTAACATTAGCATTAGACCTATGACTACTCGGGGGCGAACTAGATTCGCTTGTGTCAAACAGAGCAGCACAACCGCACACAAAAGTAATAGGAAAGGGATTAAGCTATCTAAAGTATGAAAATCCAGATACACAAGTACTTCAGTTGAGGCCAAAAAACACAACTACTCTTCTACATGCATGCAGCATGCCAGCTACTATTGCTGATACTTCTTGTAAATGCCATGATCTGCCATAAAGGTTGTGGCGAAAGGCACTGCAGATATTGCTTAATGCCTATATGGGGAAAAGCCTGTAATAATTTATTGTTATTAATAATGGTTTTGATTTGCGCGCTGTACAATTTTCACGATGCCGGGGCCAATTCAGCTGCAAGCAAAGCAATCGATCTATGCGGTGAGAGGCGTGATTGAAAATAAATCAGTAAATTGGTTTTTATTGAAACAGTGATGAAAACTACTCCAAACATTCTCAATTTAGATGATTGGTTTTCGCGGGCCAAGACATCGATGGAAATATTACACGGGGCTATGATGTGTTTGAGTGTTAACTACTCTACATCGATTTTCACACGTTCATTTCGCAATTGGTGTCTTGTTGGTGTTTTATTGGTTCGTGATGGAATTTAGAGATTGTTTTTTACTTAATTTATTGATCGAAATTCCTCACCATGCATTTGGTCATTAATTGCTGGAGGAGCTAGCAACATAAATTAAAGCAAAATGTATTCTTTTGATTTTTTCACTTTTGATTTCGAGACAACTGTAAGAGAACAATCTCGACTTCAAAATTTGGATCAAATGCATTTGGGGTCTACCTCTTCTGAATTTTATCAGTCAAATATTTGACTTACAACATTTCACTGGTCCCTAGGGATGAAGTATAGATTACACGATTTCCTATGGATGTATTTTCAAATTACTGCTTTGGCAAATTTCTAGATTTTTTCAGAGTATCTTCAAATTTTTTAATATGCACATTTTACGTAGCTAACTTCACCTATTTCGCAGGTGCTCTGCATAATCATATTTCCCAAACAAGTAAAACAGATCTTTGTTAATAGATTTTTTCAAAAAAAAAACGTTATTCAAGGACGAAATGGTACTATAGAACATTCGCATTGAATATTTTGCTAAATAAATGTTTACATTTCATCAACAGAACAGATTACACAAGGAGGACTCAATGTAGTCCATTCAACCGCTTTTTGGACAGAAATGTTAGCGGCTTCCAAATGGTGTCTCAATCGTAAAATCTCCACCACGATGTCCTCTGCTGAAAATTTATCGTAAGTTTTTAACAAATTTGGAACCATTCCATGAAGATCTTCTGCTGGTGGTGTTACCACAATTTAGGCTGAATAGCACTAAATGTAACCAGAATAAAATACATTGCCCTGTAACGGTGGTGTAGCTCTTCGTAAAATCTATCGTGACATTCTAACATTGCTCTCTGCAGCTTCCCTGGTAATGAAAGTCCAGCATCTCGGGCCATTTTTCCAGGCATTCGTTATCAAAATCTCATCCTTTCTTTTTTTTCCTTAATCGAAATGTCCAAGTCCTCATATTTTTTGTTGCGTAGCAAATAGCCTTTTCCACAATTTGGTAGCGTTGACTTTGAGGAAAATTTTTAAGAGCTTAAATTTTTATTACACACTTTTCCAATGATATCCTAGATGTTTGTATATACTTTTGTGTCTGATCAACTTCTTCTAGGACTTCACACCAAAAGGAAAGATAGCATAGAAAACTGAATTCACACAAAGCTAGTACGAGTGTTGATACTGCTTCACTTGTTTCGGCGTTTTCTTTGCTGGTGATGGGATCACACATTTCTTCGAGTGTTGATGCAAGCTTAGTTAATAGTTGCGATGCGTTTTAAAATAGATATTAGTACGTAAGTAGCTAGGTACAAGAGTAGGTAGTTATTTATTGATATGTCTTTAAAGAGGGAGATTTTGTGCGCCTTCTTTGAATGTACGAGTGAGTTGTCGTTGTCACCCCTTGGTGCTTGGCACCCGGGGCGAACCTCTCTCTCCGCCCCCCCCCTTTACGATACCACTGGATTAAATTGATGTTTACTGCTACATCATCATACCGTCTATAAGATGTTGATCGATACTGCGACCATTCACTTTGGTAATCATCTTTCAGATTTCTTTACCTTCCAATCTCCGATCACTTGAAATTAGTTTTGGGTACAATTTCAGTAAACTTCGTTATTCAATGTCGTTGGTAATCCTTTAAATGAAGAAGACTTGTTCAGATTGCCATGAAAAGACTCGGACTGGTCTTCAGAAAACAACATTTGCCGTTGATTCATTTAAACATATTTCAAAAATTTGGAAGCGTTTTTGAGTATATTGTCAAACGATTGTTATTAATGGTTGAATCAAGTGTTCACGCTGATAAATCAAAGTAAAATAGAATATGTACAGAGTCCAGTTGTGATCTCAACATTTTTCAAAATCCTTCACTTCTTAAAAAGATTTTTCATCGTAATTTCGTCATAAGTAGTACAACTATCAACTACTGATGAACGAACGTAGTTAAAATCACGATTGGAACAGTGTTGAAACAATTCTCTATTTTCAAGCTTCTTTTATTATTCTTACAAATAGGTGTTCTACTAATTTCTCGTTCACTAGACTACAGCATAATTAACTGCAAGCAAACAACACTACCAAAAATCTGAGAGGCAACTAATTTTGGCATTAAACCTACACTTAATTTTTCTGACATTATTTTAAAGATCCTGACTGCTGACCGAAATGTTTCCCCCATGATTTTTAAGAGCTATGTTTACGTACTAATTTCTATGTAGGCATCTAGCATTTATTTACATCAAAGCTAGACGAAATACCACACGCTCTTCAAAAAATTGGTGGCCAGCTTATGAAAATTTATGACAATTTTGAAGGATACTAGAGCAAGCTGTTGAGTGCCACTTGTATATTTATAGATGTTGTCACCGAAACAATTATATTTTTAACCTTGTAATCGCTTTCGGTCGCATCTTTTCAAAGTGGTAAGAAAATTGCTCACAGTAAAGTATGTTATGTTATCTTCGTTGCAAACGATTAATTCGTTTCGGAAATTTACCACTTGCTAGTTGAAAGAACTAACTTTACATTGTTGCAAACTAATCCTAGTACGGATTAATTCTTGAAATGGAAATGTAGAAAATATTTGTGTCAATCTTCGCATCATTATCATTCTAAAATGTGAGCATTGCATGCGTTCTTCAAGCCAGGAATAACAAGGAACTTGTTAAGAAATGCAGTGAACACGCTAAGCATTCTACATTGCTTGCAGTGTAATTATTTTTAGCTTCAATTTATATAGCCATAATGCAGGCAGTTGTTGCTGATGGACAGGTCACTTCGAAGTAGGGAGTAGTTTAAGAGCTTGATCAATCAATTAACGATAATTGACTCATAAAATCCATTTCTTTGACCTCAACAACAGGCTGACGATGCTAGCAGAAAAAGCGCAACGGTAATGTCTTGATCTTGTTCGGCGACCACAAACAGGAAGAATTCCAAGCTCCAGATTCGTCAACCTAGTCAAAATAGGTAATACCACATATGCTGTGCGACACATGTTCCAGAAATTCTCATGCAGTTGTGAACTCAATAATTTCGCTTGCATGCTGGGTGCCGCAGCCAGTCCATGTCTAAATTTTGAAATGACTTGCTTCTTCTGGTTGAGCAGCAGCCGCCATTGTATTCTAATTATTTTCTAGATATGGGGAAAATATAGCGGAATCTTCGCGGCACATAGAAGGAAAATTACAAAATAGTCCGACGGCAGCTGTTCAGTTTTCATGGGAGTTCATCGCGCATTGAACTTCATAACAAGCACAGAAATGTGCATTAATGCAATATGAAAAAGTGCAGTGGCAATGATACTGCTGACCTAGAGAGGGGTAAATACGTTCGAAACGAATAGGAACATACACAATTATGCGAAACATGATAAGAATTATGGAAATTTCATGACTACGGTAAGATTTTCCGTTCTGTAACTTTTTTCATTCGATGCCCGATGGCACACAAATTACAATTTTTTTTGCATCTTAGCAGTGAAAAATGTATACATATAAGGTATACATAGTTTCGATTCACTTTACAATCGTTGCTATTTCAATTTTTATAAACATTTCAATTCGCAAGAATCGAAAAGTCAGAGCAGCAACTCTTAAAACGATAGTCCAAAATCGCGTTTCCTGTAATAGTTCATGTGAACAGAATTTGCTTGAAATTCAAATATATTCTATGTATTCGATAGAATCTAGTCCCCATGCAAAAGGAAGCCAATCAACAACTACCAAATAAACCATGTTTAATTTTATTTTATTCTCCCAAGTTTTTGGCCCTTCGAATATTTTGTAAGTCTATTTTCGTTAGTAATAATAAAGAGATAAATCATTAGCATTCTCTGCGATCTATAGTACTTCCGACATATTGCCAAAACACATCACATTATCTTCTATTGTCCAAACTATCGATGATTTTCATGAGTTTACGAAAGTCGTCAATCAATTACCCATCAATTAGCATTCTCGGATAGAATTCTTAGACCCATTACGTGAATGTTTTCTCATTTATTTTTAGACACTTTTTGTAGTGCTAAAAATTGCCAAATCCTGACGCTTATCGCCGCCCAGTCGGGAGTTCATAAATTAATGGTTGGACCATGACTGAAATCACATGCATCTTATTTTATTGAATGGTTTCATTTGACAACAGACGATTGTTCAAATTGAATAAAAGCTTAGCTAAATAATTGAGTATTGGTTGTTTATAGTGGCTTTGAATACTTAAGCAAGCTTCGAAAATGTACTTTCGGAAAGGGTGTCGGAATTTCATTTATCATTTTGTCAATTTCATTCGCTTTATACTAATTACTTGTGAGTCTCCACTTCGGCGCTATACCATCTTGCGCAGGTGCCACCCACGCAAATTTATTTTAGTGTCTTGCACTATGTTTTCTGTTTTTCGAGAAAAAAATATCAGCGGAAAGTGTGGAAGATCTTCACGCACGAAATCATGCGTGGTCACCAGCTGCGCCAATAATTATACATATCGCTCTCGCAAAGCAACACCTTTATGCGTTCTCACATTTCTCACACGCATAACAGTCCGTGTGCGTGGATCAGATTATACCTTAATTTATGCATAATTTTGTGAAAAATTACCGATAAATCTAAATTTAAAATGCTTACCGCATGCATCTCGTCGATCCCACGCACACACGGGTAGTTTTCTTACGAGATTTCTATCAAACCGATATGAGAGCTCTCGCGGACCATGAAAAAAATCTTCCACATTTCTACGGAGGATTTGTGGATGATTAACCTTCCGATAAAAAGCTCGATTTGAATAAGTTTCAGCATTTCAACGTGCGGCTATCACATTAACAATATGACTGCCAAAATTCATACTGACGCCGTATTAAACTTAAATTATTAAACTTAATTATTTTTTCTAATTATAAAAAAATACAATCGAATTTACAATACAGTTCACTACGACTTTGTCTGAAACTAACATTGTTTCGCAACCGTTTCGAGAAATCTACTTCCAAAATTTACTTCCTGTGATTTGAGTTTGAAACCTTGTGTTCATTTTTAGAAAATCTCTGTTATTTTTTCTCTTGATCGGACAAACTTAGCAGTAGGAACATCCAGGCAATTAGAACTTCCATTGCTCACTGATTAGAAACTAAATTCGTTGGAATATAAACAATCGCAGCAGCACTGTTTATTCCGAATTAAATTTAGAATAAAGTTACGTATGAAGCTACAAATGTTTGCACGTTTAACAGTTTCATAAGAACTACTAATTTAATATTTCCGTGTATTATTGGAAATATTTTTGAGTAATTTTTTTATTTAGATTCTTATTTTTCGAGATCGGAGTTTTTTGCATCTATTTTTGATTCAATTTGAAGTGAAATGTATTGCTTAGGCGTTAACTTAAAATTTATCTAATTCAGGTTTCAATTGATTGAGCAAAAAATTATATTTCTCTGGTAATTTAAATTTTGTCTAAATTCATTTGGCAAAGAAAACACAAATATTCTTGTGATCAGAATTTCCTAAATAAATTCATTAATATTTTTCATCACTGGAAGACATCGGCCATGTTTTAGTGCCAAAAACTTGGGATGAAGTTATTAATTGAAAATTTCACATGTTAAATTCAAAAGGCAACAATATCTCGAAATAAATGAAACGAAATAGAAACACTGCATAGCGCGTTTTTTTTTTCAAAATAGTTATTTTATATGCCTGGAAATTTATTAGGTAGTTGCCAGTAGACAACCGGCAACTGAACGTACATACGTTCGGATCATTTTTTTCTAGAACGATATTCCACGAAGGCAAAGTCTTATGGACTTGTTTGAGGTGTCAAACGAGGCATCCTGAAACGTTGTATTAACGACGTTAAGGTGTCAATCGAAGCGTGTCAATATTGTAATAAGTCTATTTTTTTAAAAATAATCAAATTAAAGAAAATGTTTAAAATTAGGTTTAAAATAAATATTTCAAAATATTCACACTCTAGAAATCAATGCATTAAGGTACTAGTCCAGTTTAGAAGGCGAGAAAAGAACTATTTTTCAACAATTTTTCCCCCCAAATATTTTATTATATAATAGCTAGGGATGCCTCGACACGCCTTTTTGCCGATAAGATACCGATACTCTTATAAAAATATCGGCGATACCGATACGCTTATTGAATTCAAAAATGTATGCAAAATAGATAAAACACAAGTCAGGTTAATTTTTTAATTAATATAAAAAAACAGACAGGTTGAAATTAGTAAATAGTTTTAATAATTGAAGTTAACATTGATAAAAAATTTATTTAAAAAACAAAATTTTCTTAAGTTTTGCGGAGAAAGGCGATTTCGCAAGTCTGTTTAAATAAGACCTGCGGTGGAAAATAATCTCTCAGATGCGACAGAATTTATTTGGAAACTAAAGTACTTCTGCGCCAGTTTTTCAAGACGGCATTGCGCCAAAAAACGAACGGATCTGCATCTCTGCATATATTAGGAGATCTTATGTATCTGTCGACTTCTTCTTTGAGAGAATTACAGCTCTAGACTAGAGTAGATAGAGGCTTATCTTTCTCGGACTCTCTAATAATATTTTCGCAGACGCTCCAAAGCCCACCACTCGTGTGCATCTCAGAACATCCAGTTACAGTACTAGATGTATATAGGTGTGACCGTGTCCGACATAGGTTAAGATCAAGTAACTGAACAAGATGCTTGTTTGTCGTAGTAATAGTAGACTGTAATTGAAATATTCGTGATTTGTAACGAAGATCAAGCATTGTGACTAAACAATATTTTTCGTCATTTTCCAAACCATCAAATTTTCTATTAAGAGTCAATACCAAGTCAGCCGCTATTTTTGCGATTGCCATGAATTCTCCCTTTCTGTCGACGGACTTCTGATGTTTTCCAATAATTTGTGTTTTGAAGGTGACATGACTACTATTTAGATTTATTTTATTTGACTCAAACGACAAGTTACAAATGATATACACACACAAACCAATTACGGTAATTCTTAATCTTATTTGCATAGAAAAATACTACGCACGACAACAGTCAACCTAGCGAAACAAAAGACTGAATAAAGCGCGGAGATTCTCCGAGCATAGTAATTTCGAGACTCGTTTGCAACGAAATACACGAGACAACACGACCAACATTTCATTATTTTTAAGGCGCGAAATTTAAAAAGTATCGTTGAATCGGCCATAAAAATATCACCGATACCGATATATCGGCAAACCCGAAGTATCGCCGATATATGAGTGTCAGATGCATCCCTAATTATTTTGTATTTGAATAATACAAAAAAATGTTATTTTTTTATTTATTAGTCCTTTTTATAGAGGGCGCTGAAATTAAGTTCTGAAAAAATTGTTACGCCAAGGCGAATAGAGAAAAGCTATGGATTGGTAGATCTTAACCAAAAATTTTTAACGGGGTTTTAATAAGTAAAGTCTATCACATTGTAATCCACCACCGTTTCAAAAAAAAAATCAATTAAAAAAATGGCGGACTTGACAAAAAAAATTCAAAAATCGACCCTTATTCGTAGTTTTTTAACCCTAAAATTTTTTCCCCCCAGTTTTTTGGTCATATTGTGAAAGATTACGATTTAGTATACTCCATCAAATAAAACGCATTTAAGTATTTAAAAATCGGTTCAGTAGATCCGGTGATTATCCGTCTGCCGTTCTAAAAAACATTGTTTCGAAAAAACGTGTTTAAAATTTTCTCACTTGTGAACATTTACTTCCTTTACGATATTGATTTTTCGGAGGCATTTTCCAGTAACACGCAATTGATATATAGAAGTCTAAATAAGCACTGAGCACAGGTAATAAAGCCGCAAATATAATATATAGAAGAAATCGGTATTTTAGAGAAGAGGGAATGAAAGAGACGCTATGCGGCCGAGTAGTCTTTTGATAGTCATTTAAAAATAATAAATCATTTAAAAATATTAAATCACTAAAATACTAAATCACCAAAATACTAAATCGCAAACAGCACAAGGAATTGATACGAATAATATTCACTTAAATTCACTTACTGTCGTGATGTGATCAAAGCGTATTATCATTTGTATAATTCGGTAAATTTTTCAAGAAATTCAGCACAGCCGTTTTGTAACTCCTTAAATTTTATTGATATTTCCCCATTTACAAATAAATATCTGATAAATAAATATGTGGAGCTACGTTTTATAGCAGAGACATCAATTTTTCTTCACTGCCTATTTGCAAAGGCGAAGAAGAACAAATATTTTAATGGATTTCTAATTATTTCATTAAACCGAGCTTCATCAGAGACAACCGAAAATTGGTTTGAAACAGCCCAATATATATATTTTTTTAATTAAATGTGCAAATTCGGGCCCCACTTTTTTTACTAGATAAAAGTATAGATAAAAATTGGCAATCGAAACAGTTTTTTCCCACCAAACTGGTCCAAAGTTAAGATTGGAACAGACAGTGTATTTTGCGTTCGCATCAGCCAATGCTGGTTTTTATTTATTATCTATTCATTCCTGCAGGAAATTAGCATAAATTAGAATTAGATCTGGGTCGTCTTTTCTATATTCTTCCATTACTTTCGCTTTCTGCACAAGCTGCCCGTTTGGGATAAGCGTAAACCATGGATCATGGGGTGAACGCTATTTTGAAATGCATTTCATACAATCCTGTTTATTTATCAAACCTGGATTGTAAAAGGCCTTCAATGAAACCTAACAATTAGTTTATTGCCACGAATTTCAAGATTCGAATAGTCAACCGACGATCCCGCAGGACTCTTAGACGCAAAGTAAACATTTCGATGTGGCAGTGCCACGACTTGCAAACAACCAACCCCTCTTAGCTGGAACGTAATTGAACCTAGCAATGAGAGCAACGCGCTTTTGAACGCCGGCATCAGATGTGTTTCGCATTTCTTGTAAGGAAAGTATGTTTGCTATACTTACTTCGAGACAACCGTTATGAGATGCAGCATTTCACTGATATTCGCGATGACTAGATTCTCCGAATTAGATGTACACAAACCCGGCACGAGATTCTTCTCCACAATGACAAATGCTGTTCGGCACTACCAACAAGTTCCGCGTTCGTTTACAAAACTCTTTTGGCACCGATTTCGCACTTTTGATTGTAATCCTAAATGTGGCACAATTTCAAGGGGATCGAAACCCCGACAAAATTCTAGCGCAACTACGATCTATCGCGCGTTACTTTCGCAGAAATGGACTGTCAATTTGTTACTGGACCGAAATTTGGCGTTTCTATATTATTCGTTCCTGGAAAAGTCAAAACTGACGTGAGACGATTAAACCAACGAAGAAGAAAGCTAAGGAAAGGCAAGAAGCATGTAAATGGGACGAAAATTCTGTGTCTGTTGTTACATACCAAATTTGCTAGGATCCAAGGCGTAGTTTGGCTGGAAAACATTATTGCGCACCTCGTGATTTTATCTTGCCGGCGCAAAATGTAAAAAAAAAAAAAAAAGCATAACACATATTCATCAAAATTTAGTGATTTTGTGCGATGCTGACCTAATTTCGAAGTAACATGAGCCAAAAACAAGTGATAACCCCGGGCGTAAAAGCTCAGAGCAGAAAGTGTTTATAAATTTTACGAGACAGATAGTGAAATTCAGTTCGTGTAAACAATGTGATCAGAACGGTTGTAACGCTTGCCTTGAAAAACATCCCGGAGCAGGCTTTCCAAGACGTCTTCCGTGCATGTAAATCTCGTCTCTAGAAGTGCATAGAAGCAGAAGGATGTTATTTCGAAGAGTTTAATCATTTGTACTGATCAGAACAACTTTTCTTCTGGACATTATTTTTGGAACGCACTCTGGATATGTTTGTGCGAAACATTTCCTGCCTGAGAATTAGTTTCGTAATTTTCAGCACGAAATACTGCCGACCACGCGGACAAAGGAAAATTGAAAACGGTTGGGATGCAATTTTAGCAAGACGTCTGTTAGACATACATTGAACGGACTCACTGGTTCAACCGCATGTCGTTTCTAGAATATTGAACATTTTAGGCTGCGTTCGTTGTTCACGGTGGGTAGTTTGAATTCAACTTGAGATTGATTGAAACCTTCAGTATTAATATGTCTTAAAAAATGCATAAGCATAGATATAATATAGCATAGATAATACAGAACACTAAATTAAGTTATTAAAAAAAATAATATATATAAAAAATGGGGGCGTTTCCTAGATGTCCCATTTCGTCCGTTGAACCACTTTACTTTTTTAGGCGCCACGATCTTAAAGTGGGTTCTTTTAGAACTATTTCAGTGCTGCCTGAATGTGGTTAATGTTGCACGTGGTGCTGCCCGACGCATCTACTGCTACACAGCATATAAAGTATCACCTGTTGACAATGAAAGAAAGAAATACTCGAGACAAAAACCTGGAAACTTTGAGGTTGGAACAACGACTATAAATTTTTTATTGTTTGAAAACAAACCGGAAAATCTGATTTTAATTTATACAATTTTTTGCCTTTTGCCGACGAAGTAATAAATAATATAAAACGAAAAATTGGAATAATATTTTTTTGAATATTTTGCGCCATTAAACTGAACAATGCAGCTATCGAAACTGCCTTAATCCGTTTTTTTGGCGCAAGAAAAATTTGTACTCTGAAATAACATTTAGACATGTACATATTTTCACGACTTATATTTTTCTTTTATATTCTTCACATTTTACCAACATATTCATTCTAATCAGTCAATTATTGTTATCTAAATAAAAAATAACAATGCTATAGTTCTTATCATCAATACAAGATTTTAGGATAACTTAAAATGAAGCGATAGCCCACTTACAATAGGTCTAAAAACAACATAATTTTAATTTAGCCTTAAGTACAAACTAGAAAAATATTTTGCCCCCAACTAGCAGCAATTGCTAACTAATAAAATTTACAAAAATCTACACTAACTGCTTTGAACGCATCTTTCTTCTTAATTTATTTAATTTTACGTTTACTTATACATATATGACACAGATGCATATGTTTTTATTATTATTCGTAATTGAAAAATAATATCTTATATAATATTTGTGTGTTTTGAACACATCTATAATATGTTATCTACCATGGACAATAAGACAAACATTTGATGTTTTTACGAGTGTTTGAAGTTTCATATTAAATTTAAGAATTAATATCTTTGATAGTGAAAATTCGAATGTGATGCTGATCCGACACACTTAATAACTTGGTTACGGGTGTATTTTTTGGTCAAATGCAGTTATTTCAAAGAATTTGAGGCAATCATTCGGGAAAATTTGTGGAGTTAACGAACAGTTGAGAGTTTACTTAGGGAATATCATTTGGTTTCTGGTTATTACGTAGCGTAGAGTTGTTCGTTAGTAATACTAGGGTAGTGCTGATTAAATTCTAAATAGTTTTGGTGATGGAATTTATGGGAAAGTAACGTGTCAGCATGGAACAGGAATAGTTAATCTGATTTACAGTGATAGAGGGTTCAATGCTTCCTGAAAGTCGTCCACACAATTCGGAAGTAAGAATGATGGAAGCTGTGGAAGCATTAGTGGCCTTAATTCCAAACAAACGGAGACCTTTCATTTTAACTATGACTAGCTAATTACTTTGGACTGTTACTTGGACTGTTTCCGGGTTAAAACTGGCATCGCGACATGTCGCGTAGTCTCTAAACTCTCCAATATCACACTGATACCAACCAGCCTAGGCTTTGGGGCCGTTGCCCTTGCGATCGCTCCGCACTATCACCAGGTTCTTGGCAACCGATCGACTTGCTCCCTTGCGACAGCTCAACAGGCTCCAGTATGCCTGCCGATATTCCGAGGACATGACCACGTAGATGATGGGATTCACGCAGGTCGTCAGGTAGATCAGCACGTAGCCCATTATGTTGATGAAATGTATTTGTGTGGCGCCCTTGTAGATTTTCGTCACTGTTATCGGCAGATGGCATATCACAAACGATAGAAATATCACAAGAATCATTTTGAGAAGACGCCGATCCTTCTGCGACATTCGTCCTGGATAAAGAATTGATGCACCCGAAGTGTTCATCGCGGAGGGGTGATAGCAGTTGCGTTTCGCCACACGCTTTATTGATGCACTGAACGATTTCTTGAAGGTTCTGCGTCTGGAACCATAAATAGAATATAAATGTCTAAGGATCCTCGAAAGTTATCAAGTTGTGTGACTTACTTCGGGGGACTATCCGGCTCCACAGGAATATCTATTCCTGAGCTGGACGATGGCTCAACATGGACCGGTAGCAACTGGTTGAGCGCTTCTTGGTTTTGTGCAATGTGATAAACCTGAGGACAATCAACGATATTATATGTTTAAGACAGGCGACGCAATATCCTTAACCAAATATGTACCTGCGCATTATCAGACGAGCTCGTGCTATCTTCTACCGCTGAATCGATTTCGTTCAGCGTCTGATTTTTATGACTAACACCAACTATTGCTGCATGAGTGGAACTTACATTACTAGCTGGCGTGCCGTCGCGCTTGCGGTCGCGTCTCAAGGACGACAACGATGGCGGCAATTCACTGTCAACACTGGTATCAATGAATTTCAACTCCTCCTCCCGGAACTTGGTGAGATATGGTCTTGGCCGATGGACATTTGGATTGCTGCCAGCGACATGTTGTGCTGTCTGTGGAAAACCACTGTAGTTTGATATTGACGACGAGTTCTCGGAATTATCCTCTTTCGATGTTTTCGACGACTTTTCAATGAGCTGCCGATCGGAATGGTTTGCATCGTCCAGTCCTTTTTGCGATTTTGCACCCTTTCCAGCCATCATGCGCACAGAGTTATTTATTATGGTGGGTTCATGAGTGCGCATCGCCGTCTTTCGAACAATGTAGAATATTCGAGCGTAGCAGACCACAATGCAGAGACATGGCACCATGAATGCCATGATGAAGAGGAATTCCTTGGGAGAACGATCTGAAAAGGATGTGTTAGACACATCGATATGATAGATATTTAGTCGAAGAACTTACCATTCTCGTCTGGAAGTATTGTACACGACCCGATAGACGAGTCCAGTCCAAATTTACCCCACACTCCTCGCCAGGTAGGGATCAATGTTAGGAATGCACAAAGCCATGTTGCTGCCACCATGATGCCTAAGTAGCGATGCCGATATACTCTGTGAAGAAGCGAAATAGTTTATAAAACTGCTTCGCAACGCGAATGAGATAGTCGAAAGCTTCATCTTCAAATACACTTAAAATCCAATTTAAAATTGTTGTCATTTTTTTGATCATTCAGATACCGATTTTCTAAAGAAAATATATATGTAATATCCAATCATGTAATTTTTGGCACACAAACATCACGAGTTAGCAATTGGTATCACGTGGAATCTTGCATATTTCCGGTGGATAAGGATCTTGGATTTGCTAAGATCGATAATTGATTGCCATGAACATTAATATTGAGAGATTTAGACGCAGTTTTAAATCATCAAGGTGTGATGCATCCAAATATGTAACCAGAAACCTATCTTTTGAACATTAAGTTGAAGTATTTATTACCAAATAAGTACATCGCTAACAATGCAACGAAAAACGTGTCCTCTCTACATTAAAGTGATGGATTTATTAATAAAAAATCAACAAATAAATACATCGCTTCATGAATGGACAAATATTACTTATCACCTCGTAAATTTTCCTCGCGACATCGAAACGTAATCATTATGTACTGTTTTTAATTGAAACGCTCATATCTAACCACGGCACGCGTTTAGCAACTCGACACCGCTCGTTGCAGCGATCAATGCACTGTTTTTTTTCTATTGCTTGAGTCATGTGAAAGCTTTACGAGTAGTGATCAGTTGTTTCATCGATCATTGCATGACCATTTATTATTAATTGTCATAAATGTTTGACTGCCTACGGGTGTTAAGCATTTAAAAGTTGTATAAATAGCGAATAGGAATTTACAGAAAATGAAGTCGTGTTACATCTTTTGAACGAGTTTAATACAGTGCCTATTGTTTCCGGCGCTCAAAAGACCTCCTGGATTGTGCCTATTTAACGACACTTCAGGTCATGCCTATTCTCGGCACTTTAAGTCTTTGGTCAGTGGCATAAAAATTGTGAAGGCTTTTCGCTATAATCGTCCTCATGTTTGCAATTTATCTATTTACATATTATGGAGTCGTCCAGTTATTTTAGTTTATCCGACCATGGAGAGGAACAAACCTACGATGTGGAAGACTCCCATTATGGCAAAAGACCCAACTCCTTACATGGCGATCCTGCCTCCTCACAAAGGCACAAATATTGTTCAAACCATTTATCTAAAAATATCAAGAAATAACAGTTCTTTGACGAAGCAGCCGTTCATTGTAGTTGATTCTTCGGCTGAGTCCACGAAGGGAATTTCATCTATGTTAGCTGCATCCTCATTGGTTAAAACAACTGTAATCTTGAAAAATTATTTTTTTGGCCTCACGATAAGCAGACAGAACTTCCTTCATTAGATATGCGTGAGCTGCTTATATCCTATCTAGTTTCTCCAAGAACAAATCCTTGTACACTCACGAAACTTTCAGAAATCATTGCCTTTTATCTTTAGTGTTAACTCGTTGTTAATCCTTTGCACAGGAAGCATAGCATTAGAACGACTGCAATCGTAAAAGTTTCTCTCCTACTTGCCGCCGCCATCAGGTGCAGTCCTTTATTTCGCCGACTATGACGTTATCCTGTTCAAGGAACTAGCATTTCCACTATAGCTTTTATGATAAGACTTCCGCAATAAACATGGAAATACGCCACCTACGAGTCTTGCAAGATAAGGAAGATGTTAATGCGAAAACCAAAGCCTTATTGCTGCACCGAAAGATTCCGTTTTCTACACGATCTTTCCCGGAGTCCTTGCGCGCAGCAGAATCTTCGTCGGCATCACTTGCTAGTCGTCAGTTTCACTTTACTGGAGCTGGAATAAATCCTGGCAGCAAGTCCTTTTTATGTTCGCGGCCATACGATTGTAAAAGTCGAACTATTAACCCAATTTAAGAGCGCTTCCAGCCAGGCCAACTAATTACATTTTGTATTTATTTTTCACGGAATACAAATGCCAAGCGATCCCTCCAAGTTGCATTCGCCGAAGGAGTCTCGATTTATATCTCACACAATTGACCAACAATTTTGAGGACGATTTGTGGAAGCGGAGCGAAAAAAACGTATGATTTTTCCATACCGAAATCCATTCGAATCTGATCAGGAGATAAATAAGTAAAGTGTAGCGGCAAAATGTATGTTGCCGAATCGATTGGCAATTACACATGAATGAATGTTTGCCAGTTGTTTGAACGGAAACGTTTTCGATGTCCCAGTGTTGGGCCAGCAACACTTGCGGAAGCAAGCTGTGAATAATGTTTGGATGTTTTTAAAAGTGCCAGATGTTTTCTGCATGATTAGATTTTATTGGAATCCGCTATTAATTTTCAATAGGTTAGATGGAACGGAACAATGTTGTCCGCTATTGGAGAACATTTAGTAGCATTTATTTAAGTATCTTATTTTTGGATTTGTTGAAAAATAAATGAGATTCTTTGGGAGACATGTTGCACAATACAGTGTTGCAAATTGAATTTCGAGATTGTTGTTCCATTCAGTGCACACAGTCTATATATTAGAAAGCAAAAATATCCTCTCTGGATACGCGATTATTTCGCTTTTACAATTTGTTTCAGCGTGCATTCAAAACGGATAAAATAAATTGGTGAACAGTTCAAGTTCATGAAAAGTGAGAACATTGTTAAAACAGGATGCAACGTCGTATCATTTTCATCTTTGAATCATCATTTGGCGGATTTTCGAATTGCTACACTATGTTTACCAAAAATGTGTCTCTAATTATATCTCCATTTCAGCTCGTAAACTTAATTATTTTCGCAAAAAAAGTCAGCACTATATAAGCATTACGCATTTAGTCCTGATGTTTAGTACTTTTAGATATTTGGGAGATAAATCATCATAACAAAATGAGTACCAACTATAAAAGGCGGTTTGAGGCAGTGTTCTTGGTAAATCATATGAAAGGACCAAGATTGAGTTTCGCACAGGCTGCAAGATATACTAAAACTTCTGATTCGTTTGTTAAGAAGTAGGTTAAATTTTTTTAATGAGTCTGGTAATGTTGACGATGAGCCAGACGGAGGTCCTAAGAGAACTACCTCTAAAAGGCACGATCATATCATCTGTAGCTTGTTTGAGAAGAATTCGACACTGAGTCTATGTCAATTCCTTTAAGTCTTCGTTCAATACTCCTAATACTGTTTAATGGGACAGTAAAAAAATTTCGACTCCCGAAAAAATCTGCGAGATATTTGCTCAGTTTTTTTCGTCAATATATCCTCCACTCTCCAATTTCTTTTGCTACTCTTTTTCGTTTTCATAATATATTCATTAAATCCTTATCCTCCTCATTATGCGTTCCATTTTCTTATATTTTTAATGCCAGTTTATCCTCCGGTATCTTCCCTAATATGTGGAAGTAAGCTAACAATTTTCATGTACTCAAGTCTGGATCCTTTTCAAATGCTTCCAATTATCATCCTCATTCGTTATTTTCTTGTTTGCCTCAACTCCTTGAACGTATTGTCTACAATAAAATATACGAAGCTCTTAATTGTAGACTGTCACCGTTCCAACACGGATTCGTTCCAAACCGGTGAACCAACACGGATCTCCTTGAACTTACCCAAAGTGTCGCAAAGGCTTTCGACGGTGGTATCCAAGTTGATGTAGTGTATACTGACTTCAGTAAGACGATCGACACTGTCAACCTAAATGTTCTTCTTCAGAAACTAGCTCACTTTGGCCTGTTTGGACCATTTCTCTCCTGGCTTGAATCCTAAATCAGTTCGCGTTCATGTCATGCCATGTGGAGCACATTCTTCTCTCTTCCACGCGACCTTTGGCGTTCCTCAGGGGTCTATGCCAGACGCTCTTCTTTTCTTACTCTACATAAATGACCTTCCCTCAGTCGTAGCGTCTCAGTACCTTCTGTATGCTGATGACTTAAAAATTTATCGAGTTATTCGCTCGGAAGAGGATTGTATTGCTCTCCAAAGTGATCTGGACGCGATCGATTCTTGGAGTCAAACTAATTTTCTCTCGCTTAATGTCCAGAAATGTCACGAAATGTCTTTCTCCGTAAAGCCCAGTCCAATTAATCATATCTTTACGTGACATTAAATTCCGCGTACTTCCTTTTAGATGAGTGTTTTCTGTTTCAGCTTCACCACCATCAAATAAGCTCTTACCTCACTGATTGGTTAGAGTATCGTATTTCAGAACGCTCTGACAGATTTGACAACATATTTAGGGTTCCATGTGCTAGGATGCCGCGCCGATGTTGCGGCTATCCCGAAACCACAATATTCTGCAACTTGGTCCGTTTTCTCACTCACTCTACATTTATAAACAGAATGTAAAGCGTATTTTATGTAATAAGATTTATTTTGAAGAAGTTAGTGTATCAACTAGAATGGCAAGGTGGACATTGCAAGAATCTGACATCAAAAGTAGAAGTACACTTGGGCTTAAATCAGCTGAGAGTTTATATGGAGCCGACAATTGCGATTGGATTCTGCAAGAGGAGAACGATCCTAAACATAGAAGTCGTACCAGCTAGAAAGAAGGAAACGGAGTCACAGCTTTGAATTGGCCATCACAAAGTTCAGACGTGAACCCGATTGAAAACTTGTGGTCACTAATGAAGGAGAAACTGAGGGCAAAAATATAACTACCACATGACACCTCGCCTTTAAAAGGATACGGCATGATTTTACCATGCAATACGCACAGAAACAGAGTCAGAGTTGCACAAAAAATGTCAGACGATAATTGATAATAACGTCGACTGGATTCCATATTTATATAATTGCGAAAAAAGTATTCCTATGTAGTTGAAAAAATAGATTTAATCTAAACGATTCATAGTGTTTTCATGCTATTTTGGCGACACGTTTATGTGAAACACACTGTGCATTTACCCGTCAAGCAGGACAGAAAACTTGAAATTATTCATGAGTAATTTTTTTGTCAGTATCATATCTCAACTAAACGAAGCAAAAAAAAACATTTCTAAGCATCATAATTTAAGATTTCATTTCCTGTTTAATCAGCTCGCTCAGCTTTCATAATCAATATTTGAAATAAAAAATAAATTAAGGGCCTGGAAATACTCAAATTGCTTCTCGTTCATTAAAACAAAGATTTTTTTCTGAAAATCATTCAATTTGATTTCAATTTAGATAGTAGAGTTTTTCATGAATGACTCCATTCATAAGTAATATACAATTTCCAAATAATTGAAACTAACATTCCATAGTGATAAGAATATTGCTGGCCCTTATTATCAAAGTGTTATTGAGGTCGAGTAAGAAACGATTGATGGATGAACAATTGAAGATGCTAGTCCAGATAATAATTGGATTTCCGCTCTGGCATGATGATGAACTGAGATGCAGTATCACTAAAACTAAAATGAATATGTTTTTGTTCACGAAGCTTTAGTTTTAAGGATTGTTCTAAGAAAATTATGAATCAATCAATTTGGGCATGTGGTGCGTACATATCGTATAACGTGATGCCTGACAAGTAGTCTTAACACCTCGGGCCTCTTAAGCCACGGGTAACGATTAGAACGCACCAACGCTCCCTACTAAACGTACTTGTCAGTAACCCATAACTTATGTTCTGAGCACTGCTTTTCCGAGTGTAAGTATCCTTGGAATCAGTATACCCCTTGTGAGGTTTCGAGGAAGTGCAAGCACAACCTCTTCGATTGAGTTCCAACGCAAAACTTCGGAACGATCGCCGTAGGGTTTTCATTCTTTAAAACCAGTGAAATATATGATAGACCCTATTAATCGTCATCCCTTTACCTCAGCATCCTGTTGTAACGATGTTGATCTGAGGATCGGTCAGAACCCCTCCTCCTTGGCACTGGCATGGGACAGTTCTCCTAGCTGCTTTGGCCGAGTACTAAACATCTGCTGGTCGACACCCCCCGGAATTCTATTTCTGCAAGGTACTCGTTCGGCTAAGCGACTTTTTCCAGGCATACACCAGGCCGGTGGTGCCTCCCCCAGTTCCTCCCCGACGACAACGTTGGAAAGCGGAGTGTGTGTGGTGCGTACAATTTATTTTTTAAAAAAAGTCCCAAATTCATTTTTTTAGTGAAAGATT
Source organism: Oxycera nigricornis (assembly GCA_963942545.1). NCBI lineage: Eukaryota > Metazoa > Arthropoda > Insecta > Diptera > Stratiomyidae > Oxycera > Oxycera nigricornis. The sequence goes on from OZ012662.1 coordinate 101,852,668, forward strand.
CGGGGAATCTTTTTTTCTGAAGAGCCTGTTATTCAAGGTAGACGCATATTTGGTTGGAAGCAAATTTTTATGTGTCCTATGATGAAGACGTGAAGCTCAAACTGTTGCAGATACGGAGTGTGGACATAGACATCAAGGACAGGAGTTCCAACTGGCAGAGTAGGATCAGAGTTTTAAAGCTGGAATACGCGATTAACCAGCTGTTGGACCAAAAAATAGACTTAGAAGAGATAATTCCTCGAAAAAAGCAAATCCTTAAAAAGATGTTGGCCCATTAAGAAATCAGGATTCACTACACATAAAAACGCACTAGTTTGATTGCATCAAACATGGATTTTAGGAACAGCGTATAGTTAGCAATATTTCAAAAATTATATGATGGGAAGAACAAAAAAAATGAAAGCGAATATTAATAGGCAATCCAGTGTTGCAAGGACGGTTTCGATAGAAAAGAATTTTCGACCTTTTTGGGACTCAAAAAGTTGATCTTATGCAAGCATTTCATCAGAAATTAATCACGAATTTCAAGAGTTTTTGGTCCAATTTGATCAGCGCGTAGAGCCGAACATTTTTTTTAACGTTGGGAGGTGGAAATCTTCAAAAGATACTGAGTCGCTCCTGCTTCTCAGCATGTCGGGTTTTTACCGACTAAAACCACCTCCAACCACCAAGCCTCTCTCTATCACTCTTTGCTTGCACCTTCCGTGTGCAATATCTTTATTCACCTTTTTTATGTTTGCCTAGTACTTTCCAGGCGATGAATATCAATATAAGGGATAGTACTGGATCCCACCTAAATACCAACCTTCTGGGATAAACGACGAGCTAGACTGGTTCAGAGATTCTTGACGAATATTTGGACTCAAACGACTTCATATTCAATCAGACGGATCAGGCACTCCTAGATTTGGTTAAAAGAAGTCCTTCATTCGGAAATGGAATGACTCTCGAAGTGAAGATTTCTGTCCATATAAAACTGAAATTTATTGCAATTACTTGATTCATTGAACAAAATGCAAGTTATAAACTATGCAAACAATATCAGATATCCTACTTTATCTTTCATTTATGAAAAAATAAAATCAATTTTTGTTTTTATTGTTCAAGATTTTCGCATCAATTCCATTCAAAAATCAATCAGATGTGAATCTTTTATTGTAAATTGCAAAAATCCTCGTCAATATTTCAATATCATTTGTATTCATGAATACCACCGAGACCAAAAAATTAAGCCGTATCTGTTTTATCTCACAATCAATCTGTGATTTCGACAGGATTCAGGTCAAACCAATCAGAGCAATACTGAAGAAAATATGGATTATATTTACTATCAATTTTGTAGCCAGTTCTAGTCAAGAAAATTGTAGGAGGATTCATGCAAATTCTAATGGTTGTTTGCTTAAATATCGAATCGTCTGCAAGCAATGCTTCCTTGAACCGGGAAGAAAGATTCTTGAAAGTTTCATAGCTGAGAAACACCTCATCCACACTTGAATTTTATGATGACTCAGTCGATTTTAGCAGGACGTGGCGATTGTGGCCCAGTAGAACTTAGGATGCATAAAATTTGATTGAACATGGTACTGCAGAGCGGATATGTTGGACAGAAAATGGACCAGGATATTTTATAAGAAGCAAAATAAGTATATATCGAGGTCATGTTTTTCTACAGAGACTCTTAAACCTGTCCACACATTCTTTCATATTAATGTTAGTAATTCGCAAACACTGAGAGATGAAAGTCACATTTTATTATCTTTGCGAAAATCGTCAGCCTGGAAAGATTATTTGAGCGATTATTTAATCTGTGTCGAAATATCTTTCACTTAAACCTGACATGAAATATGTTTTTACATAGGATATCAGACAATTGTCTGGTCGTTTATATGTGAGAATCATTGTCCCCAAAAAATTATATCTTTTCATATCCACCCTAACTCACAATCATCACAAGGATGATGCATTTGATTTCGACAAAACAAATTAAGGTCACCTTCCCAGACACAAAACATTCATGTGCGTATATGTTTACAAGTCAGAAATTTTCCAGACATCGTACTTAATAATATATCATCCTATTCAGGACTTCTTTTTGCGGTCAACATCTTCTCGTTCCTCGGGAAAAGTTTCCTTCATATGCTATTTTCTCAGATCGTATATCCTTTTGATGGTTACTTTATTTAATTTATTCTGCTCTCATTTTTCTGACAAAAACCAAAATCATAATTTCCTATTCATATCCTTGTGCTATACTTGCTATAGTAAACGTGGTGGTATTATCTCTACTTTTTCGAAATAGATGAATATAGGCGAGTGGTGTGATCGTTACCATTGTCCTTGCGATTCAACTATGATATGTTAGATCTACTCATTTTATTGTGTTATATTCAAATCATATCCGGGGATCAAGACCATCAACAAAATGAATAAATGATCAAGAATCGGTGGATTAAGGATGGAATTATGTGTGCACGGATAAATAACGTTGCGTTGACATGGCAAAACAATTTGTCATTAAAACTTCAGCTTTTCATATTCAATGTCGACGAACTTGGAGCCAATTCGTTTCTGGTAGGCAAACATCATACGCCAACAATTGACGATGGCCTTCGATTAAGGACACAATGGCGAATGAAAAAAAGAAGATACTAACAGAAGATTTTGTTTTTGGATGTTAAACCTACGCGCTTTAAGCACTTATTCCTTCTAGCGGGAAAATTGGGTTGCGAAAACAAAAGGACATCGATTTTGCCATGGAAAAAAGCAGCACATTGTCATTGCCTATCAATAACCTGCGAGTGAAAGCCTAAATGGATGTTTCAGGGTATAGAAATCGGAAAAAAATATATTTTTGCGAAAGCATAACTGATATACCATGAAATTTCAATTAATGGTTATGTCTTTGCTTTATTAACTGAAGTATTGGAAGCAATTGAACTTCCTGGGCAATCTGAGCAAAATCTATATTTTTTTGGAAAAATTTAACAATGATTCTTTGGAATTTACTCACATTAATCATTGATCGATGCGAAAAAAGTTCATCATAAAAAATCAGCTTTACCAGACAGGATGCTTTAATTAATATTGTATTTACAATAGAAAGAACGATGAAAGCTAAAACAGGAAATTAGATTATATTACCATACAGCCACTGTTATTTCTCATATCCTTGCCAAGACCATATTTCAATTTAATTTCCTTCACAATATCACGAGAAATTTCGAATGGAAGCTAATCTACAGGGAAGATAGGCAACGAATACCAGGACAACAAGGAAAGGCATGTCTATCACTTATTTAGAATATCTGAAGAAAATAGATAAGTTTTTTTTTCTTCATGCAGACTTAAATTGAAAATGATGCAAATGTCGAGGTAGATTAAGCTGTTCTCGCATAGGACTTTAAGGATATCTTTTTCTTAAGACAATATTCATAATACCTTTTTGGAAGTCAGGTAAAGAATGCTGGGCCAGCTTAAAGGATAGGCTACTGGGACTCGGCTTAAAATTAATGGAAACATTAAATGAGTTCCCAACGGAATGTTTGATGTAATTTTTAATATTTTCAATAAATCTGCCCACCTTAGCGAAATAGCCAAACGTAAAATTGTTTTAACAACAATGGAAGAACAAATTAGCACAGTTGAAGCGAAAATATTATACAGCAGTAACTTTTTATAAAGACAATTTATTTAATCAAAATAGGTACCAATAGATGCAACACACTCTTCCCAACAAGATACAAGTACATTTATTCCACATTTGTAGAAGTCCGAGTTTCTGGTTCGATGAAACTCCTCGAAGGCATTGTTGACAGCAGCTTCATTATTAAATTTTTTTCCTGTCAAAAAGTGATCCAAATGTTTAAAGAAATGGTAATCTGTTGGTGAGAGGTCTGGTGAATAAGGAGGGTGAGGAAGAGTTTCATAGCACAGTTCGTTTAATTTTTGGACCGTTGTTCTCGATACATGACGTCGTGCGTTATCATGAAGCAGTATCACTCCATCCCTGTTGACAAGCCTAGATCGTTGGACTATCAGTTTCTGATGCATTTCATCCAGTTGAGCACAGTATTTCTCAGCATTGATGGTTTCGCCAGGTTGCAGGAACGAATAGTGGATAACTCCAGCTACAGACCACCAAATAGTTACCGATATTTTCTTTGGATGAAGACTTGGTTTCGGCATGTGTCTTGGCGCTTCATCGGCATCAAGCCATTGGGCCGATTGGCGACGATTATCGTATAAAATCCACTTTCTATCGCAGGTCACAATTCGGTGCAAGAACGGTTCCTTTTAGTTGCGGGAGAGAAGAGAACTTGAAATCTCCATTTGACACGTCATGTTTTGCTCGGTAAGATCATGCGGAACCCATTTGTCAAGCTTTTTCACTTTTCCAAATTGTTGCAAGTGGCGACAAACTGTCGAATTTTGAACGCCTAATTGCTCGTCCATATCTCCGGATCGAAATTTTTCGAACCACCGAGTGTTCATATTCCTCGTTGCCGTTTTTGATTTACCTCCATGTTCACTTTCTCTTTTTCTTTTTACGATCACTATGAAGTGCAAAACAGAAATGACTCCATAAACCAAGGTAGCAGTATTTATACTTCAATATGGCATATCAGTTGCGCCGCCTTGTGCCAACATAATACACTAAAATTGCAGCCAACTTTATGTCATTGCTACAGCAACCTAATATAATTTTTATGCATTTGGGAAGATTTGTTCTTTTTAATCTTTCTAGACAGCCCAAAAAGTGATTTGATTTTCGAAAATATTTTTATGTTTTCTTCTTAAGCAAAACAGAACAGATCGATTATGTGGTGAAACATGTGAAAGTTCAAATTAGATTTTTTATCACCCAATACAATAACAATATTCATTTCTTTTAAGGACAATTGAAGGAAGGGGAATTTGTTCCTGCAAATATGAAGAGCAATTCTTTCCAGACAAAAATTTGAGCCCATTATTTTTCTCTTTCCTAATTTAGTATTGCTACCGAACAAAATGGTTACTTATTGCATTGCAGTTGATTTGGTACCATTACTAGCAAAAGCAAAAAGAAACACGAATATTATGGAGTCATTTCAGTATTAGTTTTCTACTTTAGGAGTGAAGTAGAAGATTTAATTTCTTCGCATAAAATATATCTACTAATCAACACAATATCTATATAGCTTTAATTTTAAGATATGGCCGTTCTCCAGGAAGATAAGCATGCAGTATTCCATCTTTTTGGAGAGGCTTATTTTTTATGTTAATCGTTGATTTAACTTTATATTAAGCTCATTTAAATTTTCGCCCTCTTAAAATCGCATTCACCAGTACAATGATGAGGCTTAAAGGATTATTTACAATACTTCAACACATGCCTCCTCCATCAAAAATAACGTCTGTTAATGGTTCTTATTGCCATTTGCATAAAAGCGTGTAACAATAGCACTTTCGCATTAATTAGATGTTTACACAGAATTTTTAAGCTATTCACAGCCTCCATAACAGTACATCACCCTTATAAACTCTTTCATTCACGTTTCATTATTGTTTTCAATTGAAGCTGAAAAAGTGATTCTCGTCCTTTCGCATCGGAAGCTTGTGGGCATTAGTTTCAATAAAATCGATTTGCTAATTAAGTGATCAAGTGTTTATGTTGCTAAATATTCGTATTTAGCAAAGTTTCTCTTCAAAAAATGTTTTTCAGGAGAATTTTTTAATTGGCAAAAATAATTCAAGCACTAAGCTTCACATGTCTAGCATGGAAATTATGGTGCGAGATTTAACGGGCAAAAATAGAAGCAATTATTTTTTGCAAAGCCACAGACGATTCAGGTTTGTCACATTTCACCGCATCTTCTGCAAAATGGTTACGTCCCATTAAAAATAACATCCTCGTTAGCTATTACAATTGGTAGAGAAGCAAGTGAAATTCTACACGCTCTTTCAATGCAGGCTTCCTTCTTTCATGCTGCGAGGATGTCACGAGTCAACTGCAGTACAAAAACTATTTCCCAATGTCCAACCGATTGCACTTGACATCTCAATTTGTTCCATTCATCCTAACCAGCTTTCTCTTCGCGATAAATAATTAACTGTTGCACGATCACGCAAAAAAAGGACACAACTGCTTGCCGTAAGGACATATTGCATAAGTGGCTGGAAAAGCAAACTTTTGCTGACTCTCAACTCAACAAGCAAATTGTACCACACAAGTAGTCTTTCCAAGGAAACTTTAGCCTCTCTATTCAGTATATATATCCTGTGTATAATGGTTCCGCAAAGGATATAGGAATTTTGCTTGAAGTTTCCGCTTGTCCTCTCTGTTTCGGATCCATTTTACCATTTTGGTGTTTGTTTTCGTTCATAGAGAGCATATGAACACGATGCTGGCTGGGACGAGGAGACGTGCGAAAAGTTTCTTTAGTTAAAGGCGTAAGCAAAATTGAATCGGAAAATTGCAAGTGAATTACCCGCTTCCTGCTGATTGAATTTTCGTAAATTTCTGCTTTGGGAGTCCAAATGGATGTAAGTTTGTTGTGTTAGGATTAAGTGAGTTGAGCTCTACAAAGATGCCGGATACTAGAGGATATGCTATCAAACAGTGGGAGCTTTTAATATTTCTCAATGTTTTTCTTGCATATTGCTGAAGTAGATGGGCCTAAATGTTTGTTGGAGAATCGAACATTCAGGATGTTATGATGGCATGTCCTGCGATGGATAGATAAATGGATGGATAATTTTGAAAGCATACAAACGAACAGCTATCGTGCGATTGACCACTTGATCACGGAACGGAAAAAATAACATTTTTCTGACCAAAATTGATATTTTTTAAGAGAAGACCCTGGTAAAATCCTTCAAATGTTTCATGATATGAAAACTGACACTTCAGATCAAACTTGATGACATAACATAGTTTAGATAGAGGTTCCCATTTAAAACTTCTAATGAAAATAATTTCGGGAAATATACGAGTATGAAGGCCTTGATACTGAAAGTTTACTATTTCTTAGGAGAAATTCTTTAAAAAATTTGATTCAAAACATATCTTAAAAAGCAACTCCTCAACAAATTTTCCAGTAAATAATTCAACCCCAATTAACTTAAATTCACATCAAAACTTTTCGTAAAACGCTAATTTATAAATTTTTTAGGATAAAATATTTTCTGGCAATGTTTTCGAAAACTGCTCACTTGTTTTGTGATAGAAAAATTATCAATATAACAGTCTTCAAAATTTGTTTGTGTTTGTTGTTTTGTGCCAAATCCTGAAACATAAAAATAGAAATTTTTTTGAATACGGAAAACATCAATTTCTGTGAAAATTCCCAAAAATTGCGACAAAGTTTTTGAAATGCCCAACTTTTATGGGAAATACTGCTGCAATAAAAATTTTCACAAACTAATCGGATATAAATCTGCAAAGTTTTACTGATAATTTTTTTAAACAAACCAAATTTGGAAAAATCGTTCACTAACATTTTACGGAAAAAAATTGTTTTAAAATTTGAACGGAACGCTTGCTCCAAAAACTATCTGAAAAAACTGCATGGCACAATTCTCAATCAGAAAGACTGACTAGAAGGACTATTTTTTAGAGGATATAATTTTGCCTGTGGATTGGTGACAAAACTCCATAGCAATAAATTAATTTTTCAGTCGTTAATGGAAGTCTGCATTTAAATTAAGCCCAATTTTCGTTTAATATTTAACAAAATTATTTATTAATATTCTAAGATATAAGTTCAAGGTATGTTTGCAAAGGGTTCAGAAGCAGTCAAAAAATACTTTATGAAATATAAAAGAATCATATATAGGTATAAATGGAGCAATTACATGAAGTTTTTAAAGGATAGCAAATTTAACATTTTGTCATTTCACAAAGAAATCTTGCTTGTTTTCAGGTGCTTTGTTTTTATCTTGCAATAAATTTAAAAATATCGATCAGGGCAACCGACAAAAACGATTTGCAACAATGATAGCTTTGGCTTCATTCGTCCATTAAATCCTTTGGTAGCTTTCCATTCCCAGCAATATATTCCTACTATGTTTCATCCGAAAGTGAAAAATTTCAACCTTTTCACCAGATACAATTTGAAAAACGCAATCCAAGCTTTTTTGCTTCATTAGAATACTTTCGAAATGTTTTCGTTTAGAACGCAAGGATATGAAAACTTATAATTGGAAATAAATTCAGAACAAAGTAAAAAGCATTCTCGTTTTCTTGTCCCTTTTTAGTTTGTGGCTACTACAAATATTGTTGGCAGGATATAGCGTAAATGGAATAACATTCTTGTGGTCAGCATAATAGTTAGAAAATTAATATAGATTCCATACTGCGAACCACAGAGAGATTAAAGAAATTTTGATATTGAGAAGCCAAGGGTTGAATTTGTATTGTAAAGCATAGTAGAACTTTAAAAAAAGGATACGTTTGGGTTTTGAAATTATATTAAGAGAAGTAATGGTATGTATTTCATATTGCAATTAGAATGAAACTCGATATGAATCTTCATTTATCTCACAAAGATGATAAGGATTATTAAATCATTAATTTTCATCTTTTCAGGTGTGACGAAAACAAATGCTATCTGTTAGCAGCTTGTTCGCATTAAAAAACCTGTCAGCAAGTACTTAGTCAGAAGATCCAAATTATCATCCTTCGAGACTTCTTTACAGCTCTATTTTCATTACCAACCAAATATTTTACAATATAACTCAAACTTTTATCTAACCTTTGAGGAATTTCCGAGATAATTTGTCAACGAAAGGGTCAACCTTTAGTGGTACCGGACAAGACAAATTTACGACAACTACATAAGAACCAACGGTGCTTTCATGTCCTGCCTATTAGTCAAGATTAGTAGCAAACCAATGGTTTGTGGCTGCCATTAATTTACCTGGCAAAAGGACCATAAGTACTGGTCAGTAAACACTTAATGGACGCTAGGCATGTAAGAAACAATTTAATTGTTTTACGACAGAACGGGCACGTGAGCCGGCCTAGATAACAACTCTGTGGAATGAAGTTATTTATTTCAATCAGTGGAACGTAAAATGCAAAACGTGTTTGCAATTCGTTATACCATTAAAATGATGCTAATTTAACTACCATATCGTACAACCCTGGCAAACAGGCAGACCACTAGAGGGAATGTGAAAAGAATGGCATGAAAGTTTACGATAAAACTCATTAATTTCTAGAGCCATATTGTATTTATGAAGATTAGTCCTAACTAGGACAAAAGACATTGGGAAAGTGTGAAATGTCGACAGGTGATGCTAAATGTCCTTTGAGCAATATCTCATGCTTGCATGAAATTTATCACTCCATTCACCTTGACTGCTGATTAATAGTTCTTTGGTGTCTTATCTGAAGCTCACCGTGATGGACAATTTCATGACTATTGTTGGGTAGCTAATTAAAATTTTCATCATTTTGCGTTTCCTTGAAGCTGGAATTAATGAAACCAACATTTCCTTGAAACGAGCATCAAATGAAAATAATTATTTGCCATCTTGGAGGCGAGGAAGTGTAATATTTCAGAACAATTTACGCACCAGTTAATCGAAAAAGGGTTGAAATTGTTCAGTTGAGATGATTTTCAGACGACAGACTTAGGATCCGATGTTTGTCACTAAGATTTAACGAGCAAAAACATTAAAGATAAATCAAGGATATATTTTATGATGAGAGAAAGTTTTGTTGAAAATGCAAAGATATCTAAGGGAACCGTGGTAAGTGATTTAGTTCTGAAATGTATTATTACTTTTAATTGGTGAGTAAGTCGTTTTCAAATATTAATTCTGCATTTTCAGAGTATGATTTCATGAAGCATTAATTTATAATTGGATGTTTTTTGTCAGCTCAATTAAAAAAAATTGATCATTAACTTTCTAACTAAATTCTATTTTTATTTATATTTGAAGTCTGATGTTGGCGCTGCTTAAAATTACAGATTTACTGAGATATATGACCTAAAACTACTAAATTAGGGGGCAGAATGTATTTGGCAAAAATTCTAACGCGCGATTTGCACGGAAGCTGGCCCACGCTGGGCGCCGATTTGGTTTCCTGAGTTTATGACTTCATCTCGACGATTTAGTATTTCTTGAGCTATGCATTCTCAAAAACCATCAAATTGGTATATTCTGAGTTGAAATTTGTTCAAATATGTAGCAAAATAACATTTTGCAGGGTATATAATGCAGGAGAACATTTTACTCGGAAACAGTGAAAGCGCAAAAGAGACAGATTTTCCAATAAAAGTTAACAAAGTCAGTTGTTTTCAAACAAATAAGCATAAAAAATTTAATTAATTTCTTAACTTCTCTGCCATATTTCATTAAAATTAATTGCAAACATCTTGCATTTATCGTCAATAATTTATTTTTCCTTAGCAAACACAGCCATTTCATACACCTAATAACGATCTAAATTTCCGAAAATTATTACCTCTCATAAATCAGCAAAGCAAATGATTTCCTGCTAATAATTTTCCCGTTGAGCTGTCCATCTCGTAACACTAAATTCAGGTCAGCATCTTTATTACAGTTCTATCAATTATATCTCATCAAGATTTCAACAACATTCTATCTTGTCTTTCAAAGTCTCTATATAAAAGCAGGATACCTTTCTGTTTCATATACATATATACATGTTGCCAACATTGTTCAAATACCATTCAACTTTCATCGCCGCTTTCACAAAATTATTCATTCGTTTGTTGTCCCTGCAGTCGTCTCGTCAATTGTCGTTATCCTTGTCATGAAACTTCTTTTTTTTTATATCTTGATTTGGACTTTCATTTTCGTTAACTTTCCAATCTTCAAGTCGTAAAAGATTTATAGTCTTAACTTTCTTTCTTTTCTCTCAGTCCATATTTGCGTTACTTGTCGTTGAGATTCAACCAAAAATTCTAGAATCGAAAGTTGAAAAAAAGTTTCTGTTGTTGTCGTTGAATTGTAGCGCCTAAATATACAAAAATCGAACAGGAGGATATCAGCTATTTCCCATAAAATGTTTTTTTTCGGTAAGCGTATTCGTGGTTTTATTTCAGAGTGGGATGAATAGAATTTTATGGTTGATTAGGGATTAGAGGAAATGATTTTTATTTAGTTTTCTTTTAGATTTATGGTACTTAGGCACACACGTTTGTAGGTTGTTATTTGACAGCCAGATTTTTTTTTGGTTTATTTAATTGAAACAGATGCACCTAAATTGAAACCGACGAAAAAGTTTGCTAGAGCACATCCTTTTCTAAACATGTTCAACATACAAACGGATTTTATGTGATTAGCTTCCAATAATTTGCACTTAGGGTGGTAAAGGGTGGCAATGAGCTTCGCAATCCCTTTGATCTTAAACCTTATATTCTACAACAGCTTAAATTTTGATTGCCTGCATTGTGTTCAAAATAAAAGGAGCATTTTATTGAGATTGCTTAAAATATTTCCTTCATGAAAACATTTTCGTGTGGGAGGTTCAAACGGCGGAATAAATATAATCACGATACCTGATAATAAAAAAACAACGAGAAAAAGAATTTTATAGAGTAACGAATATTTGATCCTGTTTTGTCATGTTATGTATGCATGAGAAGTTTTTTATTGAAGTATTGATTGTAAAAGAGAAGTTTGAAGAACGAAAAACATATCAAATCCTATGAGTTTCGTAAAGTTTGGGACTGCATTGCATGGATTGATTTGAAAAATATCAGTGCCCAAACTAGGTTTAAAATTAGTTGAAAGCTTTCCAAAACCAATGGAATATTTCAAAAGACTAAGAGAAAAATTATAGGACAACACTTGAACTCTTTTTAACAAGTTAGAAATATAAGAAACTGGTAGAAGCTCTACATCTTTTCAGCCAGAGTTTAGATCACCAGAGTATACTTTAATTTGTGTGCTTCAAATTTGGTCAATTTGGAACGAGAGAAGCATATCATTCCAACAAAAACAAATTTGGTATATAACATACTCCAAATGGGGAAATTGTATTAATAAATTCAAGAAAATGTAGGTTATGGAGTCACAACAATCGTGAATACCCTGCATTATGTTGAAAAAACAAAAACATGCTGTCGAAAACATAAAAACTGAAAACAAGATCATTTTATTGATCGGGTTTCAAGGAATAATCTCCTGGCATCTTCTAAAATGATTCGGAATAAAACTATGCTATCAATAAGCGATGTTGCTGTTAAAAAGACTTCCTGAAAATAATTCTACATAAAAAGCTTCCGTAAAGGCGCAGTTTTGAAAAAAAAGACATACAGGATGTCGCGCATTCACATGAATTGGACTGTTGAAAAATGCTAAAATATTCTTGGGACAGACGAAATTAAAATTGTTTTTTTTTTTGGTGAAACTGATTCCCAACAGTACGTTTATTGTCCGTCTAGTGCAGAATATCTATCCCAAATATCGTTCGAAAACTGTTAATATGGTGGTATAAAGACTATTATTTGGGCATGTTGTTAGTATTTTGGTGTGGGGTCATTTACCATTTACGTGGAATAAAGGATATAATGATATCTTGAAGAAAATGATGTTTCCGTTTACTGAGCATGAAGTGTGTTTCAGCAAAATAGCAACCCGAAACATACAAGGCAAAGGAGTGGTTTTGCGTCGAGGGTATTTATGTAATTGAATGGACATCACACTCTTCAGATCTCAATCCAATTGATAAAAGAATCTATTGTGTCAGTAAAAACAATCCGTCTGACGCTAAACCAGCAAATAATCAACCGCATTGCATGACCATTAAGGAAGTGCGGGCTATAAAAGGTGAACCTCGATGCCAAAACCGTTTAGGTTCAATGTGATGTCGTTGTAAAGCAAAATTTAATAAATAAAGAATTGATACGTTTTAAAATGTTATCAAAACTGCAATAAACATTTAATCGACTTTGAAAAGTCTTAAAGGCTTATTACTTTTTTGGAATTTTTAAGCACTCTTGTGATTTTAAACAAGTGAAACAAAAGCACGAATGTAAAATTAATTAACTAACAATAAACTAATTTTTTCATTACTCGTATTAAGTTGTTTTTCGCTAATTATGGGTATGGAAATTATGCATATGTAGGTTTTTGCATATAATAATTTCAACAACGAAAAATAAAAATTAACAAAAATCAATGGTTTATTTATTGACAGACAACGCTTCTATTCTTTTCAACTGAGCTTTATATGCAATACTTTCGAACATATTAAAGTTAAAAAAGAGGAAGACTCTCATGGTAAAAATGGTGCACTAGGTCTGCATGGAAGTTAGCCCACCGTCTGTCGAAATACACATTAGTTTTCCACTTGGTCATCGTATTCCCCTACTAAACAAAACTTTTTCAATATACTTCAAAGAACTTCCGAAGAGAATTTTTAGGATAACGATATTTGATCCTGATTTGTCATATTATGTATGCATGACGAGCTCCTTATTGATTCATCGACTGCATTTCGAAGCAAGTAGTTTGAAGAACGAGAAGCATATCAAATGCTATGAGTTTTGTAAAGTTTGAATTGACTTAAAACAAATCAGTCCCAAAATGCTAAATTTGAAGGTATTTCATAGATAATTAAATTTAAAATTAGTTGAAAAATTTTCAGAGCCAATAGAATATTCCAAAAGACTAAGAGAAAAGTATTGGACAATGCCTGAACTCTTTTAACAAGTTAGGCGAATAAGAAGAATTATATATACTTTTCAGACAGAATTCAGATCACAAGAGAGACTGATAAATATTAACCTATCCATAGTTCAATATTCGTTATTACGAGTACGAATTATTGAAAATCAAAAGAAAATTGGTTGAGGTAAACAGATGATTCAATGAGCGTTCATTGTTCAATTTTTCGGACTCGAATTGCACAGTCCATCATAGTCAAAATAAACTTTCAGTGGAAAATTGAACTGTTTGAAATTACAACTACAATTTAAAAAAATTCAAAAATCTATTCTACTCACCTAGGATATATTCGAGGGTGTCCTATCATAACATATCGATTGATAGTGATCGCCAATACCGTGAACAAGGATACTGCCAGCAATCCATATCGCATCAATGGAAAGAATCGACACAACAGATTTCCATGTATCCAGGCGTTATACCAAAAGGCCGAGGCTGCCATCGGTAAATTAAAACAGCAAAATAGCAGATCTGATAGCGAAAGATTGATTATGAACACAGCTGTTGCATTTCGGACCTGTAATTGGAAATGAAATTTTATCATTCAAAAGCTTAAACTTCTAAAAGTTGAAACAAGAAAATTTTAAAATAAATCCATTATCACACCTGCATTCAAATTATTTCATAATTTTCCCAAACCTTTTTATTAAATTAAAACAACATTATCATCGACTTCGATGAAAAGGACTCAAGGAGCTTATACCGATACGTGTGAATCTCAAGTGAAACATCAAAAACATATCTATCAATTGATTTTATTTCCAATATTCCTACCTGTCGAAACGGCAAGCTTAACATGTTTATCCCGTAACCGAATGTTGTTCAGATTTTATCTACAACAAAAGGATTTACTCATCCTGCTTTCTTCAGGTTTCAAGCTCGTACGTACAACAGATAGAAGGAGGCAGTGTTATATGTAACGACATGTCCTTTAAATTTGCAAATTTATTTGACTGAAAATCGCATACTGTAGTATTCATGCTAGGCTGCTTTACAAGTAGGCAAAGGTGATTTTCAAAAGACACGGTTTGACTAGATTGTTCAAGGCAAATCTAGTTGGCAAGGACATTTCTCCCAGAATAAGGAAAATAAATTCGCTTTTTTGTGGGAGCATATAGGCTTGTTGGCACTTTCGCGAAATTGGGAATTACGATGTGTATTGGGAATTTATACGAAAGTATGTTGAACGAGATAGCTTTGTAACAGAAGCTGAAAAATTGGAATGAACAGGGACTTGAAGGATGTAAAAGATATTCATGACATATTCACGGGTGTCATTTTTGTATTTTGAAGTTTGTATGGAAAAAATACGAAGAAACAACTAGGACAATATGCTAGCCCATGAAAACATGACATTTTCATTAATATAAAATAACAAATGCATGGTGTTCTCTTTACATGAGTATCTATTTTTGTGAATCTGTAATTTCGAAGGAATTGTGGAATCGTTTCGATATATCAATCTGCTGTTTATAATTTGATAATATTTCACTTCAGAAGATTTTTATAGTAGAAGAAACTAGGAAGTCAATGAAAAAATGAAACATTTCCTACATTTGGTAATTTTGATTTTCCTGAACGGAAATCAGTTTATTTTCTTTCAATCTACTGGAAGAGAATTGTATACAACAGCTCAACATTCTTTGTAAGTTAAGGAATATATGTCGTTAAATAAGCGTATCAGAACACAAAAATTTCCACTCATTTCAACGATTTTCCGCGAGTATCAAAAAATGTAAGGTACACAAGGTGGTGATTCTCGAAAATAGCTAGCAGTGTTATTGAAATATATTGAGTTAGTTAGGAAGTTGGACTTTTTTCTTTCATTTGATTCATGTGAATGAATACGCTTTTCGAAGCCAAACAATTGAGATAATTTTGTATCACCCTAACCCACGCTGGGCGCTGATTGTTAATAAGAAATGTTCCATTTAAATGTGAAGTATTTTATCAAAAGAATTTTTGCATCTTCTTTGACAACAAAACTTACAGTTTCTTGTTTCATTAAAAAATCTTCTAAACATAAAATTGTCAGTATTCTACGCATTCCAGTCTATTTGAAGGTGCAGGCAGTCCTTGCGTACTTCGGATATATGTTACTGTTGCTTCAAATTGTAAAAAAGTTTCAATCAAACTCATTGTTTACGTACGGGTAAAATTAATGTAAAATAGTTCTTGAAGAATACTCCAAAATTTCCAACAACAAAAATACCCAGAAAAGCCTCATTACCGAAACCATGTGGCGTCAGCAATATCCTAAATAAATCACGTTAATCAACGGCAATATTCACACATCCACCCATCCATCGATATTATTATTAATCGATGCAAAAAGCAGAAAGGACACAAACTCTTCCCGAAAAGCAGTAAATTACTTAGAAAGTGATGACACGGCTATTAACAAATGAGTGGGCAGTAGATTGTTTACAAAATCCTATCTGAACCATTCATCCCCGACATCCTTACTCGACATTTACGATGTTATAACAAATAACGACTGACTTTACACTTGTCCCATCATCATTTCTCCTCGCGTCAGACTTACCGCCATCATTAACATTAAGCATCTCAATCAGCTTATTACCATCAATTTTATATCGAAACGCAAACTTTTGCGAATTCAATTCCCTGCCAAGTATCTTGTATATCCAAGGGGCTGTTTTACTTCACATCTTTCATGTTGTGCTGGGCAAAAATAGGACTCGCTTATAAATTCACGCGTCAATCATTGTTTGTGCATGAATTTTCTTACAAGGAAAACTCGGTGTTCGGGAAAAGTTTACACGATAATTTTTGTTGACGTATTTTACAATTGTTCTTGGCTCGCTTGTTGATTTCTGCACTTTTCATTTTTATGGTACTTTTAGGGGTTGATTGAGGGTGTATTCGGGTGTTCGAAGGGGCGAAGGGGCGCAACGAGGAAAATATTATTTTCATGATGCGTGTGAATGTGTGATGTGAATTTCAAAAGGAAATTTATAACGCTTCAAGTGGATTTTTGGTGAATTGATATTCATAGAGGTGAACTTTGGGAAAGTCGAGATGTTAAAATACAATTTTCCAAAGATGTGAGCTTTTATGAGAGATATTTTCTGGAAATAGATGCATGGAAGGTGTGATGTAATTCTGAAGTTGGAACATATGGGCTTTTGTAGCATTGATAGACATATCGGCAGAATACTACGTAAAAAGACAGAGCGAAGTTGAAATCATTCAATTTCCATAGTTACCTAGAAATTTGAAACTTTTTCAACTGTTTACTCCTACATGAAAAATAAAACGAATATTTTTATTACAGACAGAAGAAATTAAAGACGAAAAGAAAAATTCAATTATAAATACACAGAAAATCGAAAATTTACAGCAAATGTACAAAGAGAATTGAGAATGTTATAAGTTTTCATGAAGTTATATCAGCTTAATTAAAATATATTGTGAAAAAGAATTTTTCTTAGTATTAATAAGTATCGAAACAAAGTATTCTTCGTCAATCGTTTGCCTAGCATCACATGATACTTATATTTATCTATCATTATAAATTTTCTCATTTAAAGATAAACTGGACGAGTTTTTCGCTATTCGATTCTAATTTTTGAAATAATTTTTCAACGTAAAATATATCACAATTGATGATTATACAAAGATGTCTAATGACATTGATTACGCATCAAATTTTTCAGTTTTTTTTTAAATTTAATCCATTCAGACAAACTGTAATTAAACTTATTTTTTTCACAATAAAGTAAAATTCTGTGACGAAAAATGTACCCAAGTAGCATTTAATGCAGATTTTTTCTCTCGTAAATTCCACTCATTTGGTTTGAAAAGACAAAAATCAACGCAAAATTTCAAACAATTTCCTCAAGATAGTATTCTTTTTATTGAAAAAAGCAACGAACTTTAAGACTAAGATTATTTTTCTTGAGCTGGAAATCTAAAACTATTTTTAACTGCATTTATTTTAAAATTCAACATGACTTCCAGTGATTTTTTTAAAATAATTAGTGAAATTCAACTTTCGATAAGGATGTTTCCAATTCATAACAAAATCCATTCATATAACAAAATTAGCCTCCGTTCCTCAAAAGAAATGCAAATTTTGAAGGATTCGTTCAAAATTTTGCTTAGCAATTATCTAACTAACGATTAAAATCGAACTGCCAGACGAGTACATATTTTTATTCAATCAAATAATACGTGAAATTGGTTTTTATGTCATCAAATTTTTGAAAACTTAGTAATTTATGTGTATTATTATTGTACATAAATTACATGCCCCTCCTTCAAGTGGGTAGATCCCATTTAGGCAGGCTGGAAACGAACGAATTTTCAAGATTTTTTTTTTATCGACACTATTAATGTCACATAATTAAAGTTTTCGGTAAATATTACCCCGTATTTTAACTTTGAAATACAACCGTTTTTTTAATATCATATTAAAATTAAAACTGAAGGATGCACGACACATTGGGACGTTTAATGCCTGATAGACCAGGGCGGATCTGTTTTCAGTTGGCCGTTGAGAGGGGGCACGCTGATTTTTGCAGGAAAAGTTGTGGAATGACTCGTATAACAATAATTGATATATGCTTCCTCTCAAAAAAGTCGGGAACATTAAAAAAAATTGAAATGTTTAAATATTTAAAAAACAATCGTTTTCTCCTGCTTGTCTCACTCCTAACTTTAAAATGGTTCATTCTAGAGCAAAGTTGTGTGAAAATAAAAGTTGCTTAATAAAATTTCCTACAAGATAGGATTGGTATAAAATTTCAAAACATTTAACCCTTGCCGCAAAATGGCAATAATTAAAAAAAATCGAAAAAAGCCGTTTCTCAGTTAATTTTTTTTACCATTTTAAATAATCTTAGGACCTTCATGATTCGCATAAAAAATCTATAAAATAGAATAAAACAGCACACAAATTTACATAAAAATAGAATCAATAGATTTCACCTAACAGCTTGGCAATCAATTTTTTTTATTTATTATGTCCGATGTTCTCGAAGAAGTAGTCTTTGTTTGCAAAATTTTGATTATTGTCCTTACCAGATGAGTATTATTCAATTTTTATTAAAAACTCATTTAAACTTATTTTCACGACATGTATGTTTTTCTTGCTTCGTTTTTAATGCTCAGGAAATTTAATTTGTGCAAAGCGGAAATATTTTTTAAAATCATTTTTGGCACTCTTTGGTACTCTTTCAAGACCAAAAATTGCTTGGCCACTGGCTATCGAGCACGACCTCATAAGACACTCTCTTCCCACGATATTTATGATGAAAATATAACCATTAGACCTATTCGAACCAAAACCATGTGAATAAAAGTCAACCACCCTCTTCCACTTATTCCAAAAAAAATATACGCATAAAAAAACCAAAAATCCATCTTAATAAAATTCAATACCACCAATCCTGTTTGCATTACCCTTCCATCATTGGGGACGACATTTTTCTTGACTGAGTTATAAAATTATTTTCAAATACCTTCCTATCAAAGAGTACGTAGGCAACGCGAACAGTAGCACCAGATGTCATGACAAATAATCCTTGACGAAGAAAACGCTTTCAGAAATATGATATATTGCAAACGAACATCCCACTCGAATATATGTATTCAAATTTTAAGAGTTTCGCGTTTACAGACGAAAAGTTGATATGCACAAAACGTGCTGAAATTGGTTCTAATAAAACGGAGCGCGATTAACATATATGATGAGCTACTTCTTCAGTTTGGTAGAAAAGTGAGGAGGTGTGTTGGAGTTCACATAAAAGGTGTCTCTTGAATGAAACAAGATTAACAGACATTTTTGGGAGATCATAATTACGTAATAAGATTTCGAATTAGAATCCTTTGAATTAGTAGCAAAACATTAAGCATTCAAGCTGTCCTATATGAACTTTGTTTTATTTTCCAGAGCCTCCTTGTTGAAATTTTATACTCTTGAATCCGATTTTTTCAAATATTTAGTCCTTGCTGGCAACACAACACACATCATTGACTATATTAACACCCACTTTTAATAATAATAATCTTAAACATCATCCGTATTCCCAATAGTAATTTAATCCTTGAAAATTCGTGTCGTCTTCTAGAAAATCGGATCAAGAACAATTTTTAATTAAATTTTATGCTTTTCCACTGAAAGGTGAGAATATTTATACACCCCTAAGGGATAAAACTCATTTCCGTTGCTTGAAGAAATACAAAGTTGGCAGATTGTTTGTTTCCTAATTAAAAGGAACGCAATGTTTACAGAAGAAGATATTGTGGAGGTTTTCAAAGTCCGCTGTTTTGAAAATTCTTCCGAAAGATCTTTTCAATGCATGTTGCTTTAACAGTTATCATAAATTTATGAGATGGATAATGTCAATTATTATATCATTTTTGAAGATTAAGAAAAAAATTCATAACTATTCTACTTAAATTTCGATCATAATAATTCTGTAGCAACATACATCAATTTGCGATAGTCTATTAAACTATAAATATCAACTGAATGCAATCGAATTTCACACTATCGAGGACCGAGATCTATAGGACAATAATTCAGTAATTTTATACTATGGAATCTGTTACAGCCAAAAGACATAAACAATAAATTTATTTTTGTCGATTAACTCTACATATCGGCATATACTTGTATCCTTTCCAATTGCACATGAAAATATTTCAGCATATTCAATGTGTTATTTTCCATTTTATCCTTTCCAATTAACTCTCTCTGAATTTACTGCATTATGAACACAGCACCGTAGATGGGATGGAAATATCGAAAAAATCAAGTCCATTAGGCTGAAAATTGTGTGTTGTGCGTGGCTTAATGAATTGTGGAAATTTGCATCACCATTATTAGCATCTCTGTAGAGCTATCAATTTTATATGGTCTTTGCATTGATTTGAGTGGATTTTCATTCATGAAAATTGCTCTCGCTTTATATTTTAAGTACTTTCAAAAGCACTAATCATAATTAATCTTCCATGCTAATTCGATAGATTTACATTCAATGTGCTAATTATCGATAGCATTATTGCCATTGTGTCGTGCCGGGACTAACCTTTGTAACAAGTTGTATTCCATAATTAGCTTTCATGAAAGGATGTCCCAGAATGTGATGCGTACAAAATTGAAGCAGTTGGAGCAGGGATGATAGCAGATACATACATAGTGCGATGGTAGAGACAAGAGGTCACATTAGAAATCAGGTTTATATCGCACGACATGATAGTCTCTGATTAGAATCACGTACGAGGATAATTAGGTGGATGTGATTTTCTACTAATTAGCAAAACGAATTTCGCTGAATACTAAAACGAGTCCTAGAATAGAAATACGTTGGATGCGATTATGACGACAAATGGAAAGGAAAGAATGTGTTGAATCTGAAGCGATCAATTTTATTTGATGATTGGTTGGTGATTATAATTGCGATTATACTATGGGTATTTCAATATAAAAAAGGCTTAAAGAGAAATAAATGATAGTTCTATCTGAATATCGAAATAACTGTCCAAACTGTTTTGAGACTCTTATGGTAAGCGTTGTAATTGATCTACAATACGCAACATCACATAGAATATGTGCTGCAACCAGAAAGCTATAATGGAAGACTATATTGGAATAGATACTAAGTACGCGGTCAAAAAATGTGTACTCTAAATGTTTAATTTTATATGAATCGGTTGTAAGATTTAAGGGAGGAAATTATGTTAGACGGTTCAAAAACTATTTTTATTGCAGAAATCGAAAGCTCAGCAATTTAGGAGTATGCTCAAAAAGTTTGAGAGCGATATTCAAAGTCCTTCTTATATTTTCGATGCAAGGAACGAAGCGTGCTCGAGTATACCGCACGGCCTACTGATAAGAGCGATCGCAGGCAAGCTGGGCGGGACCACGCAGCTGTCTTTCTATGAATGTATCTTAATTACTGTGTATTGGGGCAGGTATTCCAAACAAGATGTATTTTTGGTGGTATCACTGTGTATACAAGAGTAATACACAAGTCGCCTCAGTACTGAGCTTTTGATTATTTGTTTTTAAATGCGTTTTTCTCGAAACGCGTTTTCCGGCATGCATGCATTGTATCTCAGCAAATTTTTGACCGATCTTCAAAAACAAAAGATTTTTATTAAATTTTCGTATAACTGAAGCTGAAATAGGTATTAAAAATTTCGATGTAGACTTTTTCATAGCAAAAGCACGAACAAAATTTCAATTTTTTTTTCAAACGCGTCACAAATTTTCAATTTTCCAAATAGCCACTCAAAATCTGGTTGATCAAGGAATTGTACATATAGATAATATGAAAAATTTGCATGGATTGTTTTCACATTTCAAATTGTGGGCTAAAGCATCCACAAAATGAGAGACTCAAACGACAGACCTCAATGAAGAACAGCTCTTAACTTTGCGATTTTTGATTATAATCACTTGAAAAAATTATGAGATAAAGTTCAAAATATGAATAAAATAGCCTATTATATTCAATAAGTTCTCATGATTTCTTCCCCTTAAAAAAATCACGAAAAAAGCGCAAAAATAGGCTTCCTTATGTGATTTTCCACCTTTAATGCGAAAATTTCAAATTTAAGTCTCGAATTTAAAACTGTTTTCCTACACTGACTGTGATTTTTTTCTGAAACTAGGGATTCCAAAAGTACCATTTCAGTAAAAGCTACCAATTGAAATTCTACATTTATCACTTCACTCATTTTTATGCGTCAAAAATTGTTTCGAATTAAATCGATTCAAATCTCAGAAAAGGTTATAGCGTCATTTAGATGAATATTTTAGCACGCTCAAATTATCGAGGACAAATTTTGTGTACTCTCAAAACTTCCCGCAGAACATTTCGTCCAAAATACATTTAAATTATGTTTATGTTGAGAAAATTCCTGTCTCTGTGGACTGCTTTTTACATGTAATCTTAATGCCGTTTTCGAAGGGATTTGTATGCCCTTTCCATATTGGCTACACAATGTGAAAATTCAGCCTAATTTTCTACAAATAGTCAGCCTCAAGTGTTGATGTCGGTTCACAGTGGGCGAGCATCGGCTGAGGATTTTCGCAAATCCTTGTCGAAAAGGATGTTTCAAGTCGGTCACGTAATTTTCATTTATTTAAAAAAAAGACGACATCTGCTTGGGCATTGTTGATTTCTGAATGGTTGTGCATAAAGCTAGCAGATAAAATTCCATTAAATATTTTTTTTAGTTTACTTCTATAAAAATTTTGTTCGTTTATTATCTTCAGCATTAATTTAATAACATTTTTGTCAAGAATTTAAGAATAAATAACATGAATTATGACCTAATTGTCTGCATAACTTTCACAGACTCAATTAATTCGGATAAAATTAAAGTAGTTAAAAAAATTTCCAGACTATCGTCTGACTTATCTCTCCTTCCATTATCGTCCCATAAAACAACAAAAAAAAACTCATTTTACAACACTTCTGTGTAAACATTTATCTTCCGAAAGAAAACTTTATTATCGAATTAAAATTTCGTTGATCTCACTTTTCCATCAGGCAGACAAAGTCAATTTTCAAGATACATTCCTGTAGACTAACAATCCCGAGCGCTACCTTACGACAAAAATCAGACATGAAAATTCGAAAAGAGAGAAAAAACTGAAATCAAGATATTCTCAAAAGTTTTTAACGATAAAAACGTAAAAAACTCTGTAAAAGAAAATATCAAATGCCAACAAAAAAGGTCACGTTAACATGATAAAAGTTACTCTTTACGTTTTCCGCTAAACAGACTTCTCACGAGTTTGTCTATGTATCGTGGCTTGAGTTAAAGTCCAATGACTTAATTTTTCATGGAAAAGAGTCATCCATCATGTCCGCTACCAGTTGTCGTGGTTCCTATTCTTATTCTTGCTCTTGCTTCAATTTTTCAGGAAAATTTGTTTAGTGCTTGTTTGTTCATCCTTTTAGAGAAGTAACGATTTGCTTTCCGTGAATTTTCACTAGCTTTTAAAAAACATGGAATGAAAAGTGTGAGTTATTCTCGTTTCATGATGCGACAAAACTAGGATAACAATATGGTGCCTCGACTATGCTGTAACCGTTCTGCTTCAAACCAGCACGCTTTCCATCAGCCAATAGATACAGAGATACAATACACGAAACGCGTCTAGCACAGATAATCGTAAGAAAAGTTTTACGACCTAATCGTGGGGGGATCAAGAAAAATCACAACCGCCCGCCACTAACAACCAAATCATTAGCCAACAAGTCGTCTGCGGATGATAAATTTCAAACCCAATTTCGACGGAAACAACCAAAACCAACGGCACGAATTGCTGATAATCTTAAAGGCATGTTCTCAAGATGTTTCACGAGTCCTGTTCCTAAGAGTGTGATGGCAAAAAATCAGAATATTTAGGATTTAGTACAGTTCACTAGCCTAACTTTGACCATCAGCCCAGTACCATCAAGATTCATTGCATGCGGGTGTATTGTGTGTCTGGTTGATGATTAATCGAAGTAAAAGGATACGGAGGGGAAAATAGAATCACATAGAATAAATTCTTGGCACTCACACATGACACGCATGACACACATTCGTAAGCGAATGATTAATTTATTTCTTGCCATAAAGATGTATTCGCCATGCGACGAGTGGTCGTCGGGGTAATTAATCCAAGTTTTTTTTTCTTGAGTGGTCGTCCTGTGGAGTATCTCTTAGCTCAATAACGTCAAAGGCTGACGGTCGAATCCTTTATTGATTTTCGTTCAAACTAAGAAGAGGTAGTGACTAGCCAATGTGAGAATAGACATAAGAAATTCGGGACTTTAAATACTTTACTATTAACTAAGGGTCAGAAAATCGTAAGATAAAAAATAATAATTTTGAAGAATCTACCAGCAGATACGTTTTCTGCGAATCTGTGAATCGTTGAAAATATTAATTTATGCATCAACAATATGTTCAGCTGTATTTGACAAAAACACCCAATATGTGTTGTAGCTGAAAGTTTTGGTTGAATATTTTGAGGCAGACGATGAAATGTCCATGAATTTTTTTTAGAACTGATCGAGATAAATACTATTGCCTCACATCTATTGTATCGTATAAGAAAAGTTTCGAACCAAATACATTATTGGTCAAAAAAAAAACCGTTGTTGTTTCCAATGAATAGAAATAGCTTCTATCAAAAAACTAAGGGACTAGGTTTAAGGGACTTAGGTTATAATTTTTCAAAAAATCAGAACAGCTCGCAGAGAAGCACAATTAGTCAGGAGCTGTATGGAAAACAGGAAGGAATTTTGTATGGCCCAGACATAGCCGAGTAGAGGTACATAGCGTTTTTTTAAAAATTCGTAAAAAAAATAAACGTGATTTTCTCGAATTCATTTTTTTAAAGCTGGCGGACACGATTTACACAAAAATACTCAACCGATCACTCTGGTTTTTTAATATGTTGTTGTACACATTTATGGGTATAGCCCGTAGCGGAATCATTATGATTTTGGCGATTTTCACTCAAATTTTCACCCTCAAAAATAGTTTTTTGAAGAAAAAAAATGGCCGCCATTTTGCTATTTTTTGATGAAAAACAATCATTCCGGTACCTGATATAGGCACTCAAACAAGAATTATTTATAATCTTTTTTTTTATTTTGGGTTTTTGAACCTCCGTGTCTAGTCTACAGCACCGCCCACTAGTGTGCTTTTGGTTCGCAACTTTGCACTATTTTTGCACATTAAGGTTCAAAAACCCAAAATAAAAAAAATAATTATATAGAATTGCTACGTAATATACGCTAAAGTAAAATTGACAGTCGTTATACTGCGCGGATACAAATAATTTATAAAATAGTTGAAGTATAATGAGCTTAATCCATCAATAAACCTAACCGTGGTCGTGCTGTCTCGTGGCGGATAGTAAATAACACCACCTCAATAGGATGCCGACCGTCACCCCGAAACCACGCTTTCCCATTTAAGAAATATTTTGGCGTATTGTTTACCCCCCCCCCCCCCCCCAGATGATCCAGTCACCTGAAATCACATCCGTCGTCATTTTTTGATGTTTTTTTAAATTGTTATGGGTAACAAAAACGATAAATAAATCTTTAAAAAATATTTTTTACACCCAAAGTACCAATTAACATATGTACAAAATTTCAAAATGATATCTTTTTTCTTTCTATTGAAAATAAATGTTTAATTTTTTTTGTTGAAAATCGTAACCTAAAAGACCCCTTAACGCAAGCTTCTTACCCAGGCAACAAAACACATTGGTAAAGATTAAAAATTCCTCCGCCCTCCAGAAAATATATAAGGAAGGGCATGCAACTTTAGCTAGACAAAATTTTTGTAACATCACATGAATCTTTCAGGCTAGACGCTTATCCTTGATTGAAAATAAGATCAAATATACATTTCTAAATTTTCAGCACACGAAATGAAGTATTTTAGATTAGGAAAACTTAAATGTTGCTTAAGATTAAAATAAAAAATTTTAGGGGTTCAAACTTAAAAGATATTTCCGGAGCATACCAAAAGGAATGATGTTTCGGACATACCGACACAAAATATCAGAAACAAACATACCAAAAATTTGTATTTAAGCTTAACAAACACTTTGTTGCTGTTTTTTTCGATTTAAGGGGGAAGTACTCTTTTGAATCAGCGAAAATGAATCTTTTTTTTAAATGTATATAAAAAATAAACTATTAAAGATATCGACAAAATGGCGATCGTCCCGACCAAGCGCTTGTGCAGGGCCAAACAAAAAAAGCAGATTGCGCCTCGTTAACCCTAAGAAAAATATGCATATGTGACCATATACCAAAAAAAATCTTTCAGTCTTAAGTATAAACTACTGCACGGGCCTAAATTAAGGGGGAACACCACTGTAGAGGTAAAAAAAGTCATTTTTTGGGAATTTATTCCTCAAAAACCAAACAACATATCGAAATTTGATAGAAAGATCTATATTGTACAAGTATTTGACATCCTCTTTGAATTTTTTCAGAACTTTAAAAAACAAAATGGCGGCTCCCTACCATTTCTCCAGAAACGCCTTATTTTTTCATGGCTTCGCGGCCGGACTGTTTTCTCCTGAAATGTTAAGGTTATGGTTATCAAACAAATAATTACCGATAAAACATAATAATAGCCAGAGAATTGATTTTTAACAAAATGGCGTCATTTTGAAACAAAATGTAAAAAACAAACGAAAAAAACGCTCGAAAATTGTTAATAACAATTGAAATATGTAACATAAAAACAAATCCTACGTACTTCCATGCAGATACTAGTTTTGAACATATTGCAAAAATTTCAAGTAAATCGAACAAAAATTGTTTGAGAAAAGGGTCCGGGCAGTTTGAAAAACATTGTTCCGAGATAAACGCGTTTAAAATTTAAGTTATTGAACAATCATTAATAAATTTGATATACCTCTAGTCTCCAAAATACGTAATTCAGCGTTCTCTTGTAACTTGCAACTAACAGAGCACGTGTACAGTTTTGAGAAATTTATATTTAAAATTGTTCTAAATTTTAATACCAACAGCGCGCGGGGATACGCGCGGATTGCGCTCCGAAAGAGCAGAGAGACGCGCCGCGCTAATTTAAAATTTCGAACACTTACAGATTTTTCCACTATATAAAACTTTGCTACATGATTTCTATGATGATAAGCTATACTTTAGAGCAGCAAATTTTTTTTTAATTTCTTCAAAATCTTACAGTGGTTTTCCCCCTTAAGGACAATAAGTAAGTTTTTCGCGATTTGGTGCACGTTTTTTCGATTGAAAAATGATTGATTCTAGAATCATTTATTTGCTCTAATCTTAGGTTCGTGCAGTAATTAAATAGTTTACAAGTATGTGTGGAAAATTTAAAGTAAATCGAATGAGTAGTTTTTTCACATATCTACGACGAACACAAAAAGTACGTTTTGAGAAAAACGCGTTCAAAGTTTATTTGGTTTATGAGAGATTATCTCGTGTTTTTCGACATGAAAGCATTTTCAATTACAATTTTTTGAAATTGTATGTATTATATTAAAAATAAAATATAGTAGGGCGGAAGGGGACTACAAACGCCGCAAAATGAAA
The DNA here is from genome assembly GCA_963942545.1 of Oxycera nigricornis. NCBI lineage: Eukaryota > Metazoa > Arthropoda > Insecta > Diptera > Stratiomyidae > Oxycera > Oxycera nigricornis. Next base: position 101,880,438 of record OZ012662.1, read on the forward strand.
ATCAGTTTAGATATCGATATTTTAAAGGTATTTTTCTAACGAAATATAAAAAAAATTCGAAATTTGGTCAGAATATTTCCCTCTTAAGGTAATAACTATCATGTTTTCAGTAGAAACATTTCGTTTCGAAAAAATATTCACTTTTTCATTTTACAGATAATCTTACGGATGTTAAGCAAAATCTCTTACGTAGATACTACCGAAAAATATTCCCAAAGTTGAAGTGATTTTTTTATAAATTAATAAGTGAACTAGGATCCGGTCAACAACATTTTCCTGATTATAGAATAACATGTTTCTAAAGTAAATTTTTTAAATATATAAATGTGGTTTAAAACGCAATACAACCCAAATTTTCGAAGCCAAGGAACAGTTAGTTTTGTGTGATATTTATTTTTGAAGAAATATCAGAATTCCCGAAAAAGATCAAATTGAAAAAAAACCAACGCATCGTCATCGCCTGACAACAACAGCTTCTGGCAAATCAAAACAATAACCCACTCGAAATCCTTAACATAGCTCTTAGAATATTGGATTGCCGATACACAAACAGAATAAAAAAAGGAACTATCCACTTTCGTAGAATATCAATGATAACAATAGTACACTTCCGCTAGCTATCTTGTCGTGGACATACACAGTACTTATAGTTCAATTCAATCTCATGGATCCTTGAATGTACTTATGTATGTATGGTGTAGGTCAGAAAATCCCATAGTATCAAGGAAGTGGTGAGGAATTACAAGTATATACAAAGTAGGAGGAATTTATTGCATACACAATGTATCTCGTATGATTTCGATGATTTCGAAGTGCTTCATGGATAAGTTTGTTACTTGTTGTTTCTTACAAATATGGTCGAGTGTAGTATCCATGTTTTTAGATTTATTGTTTCTTTCGAGTTCAGATAAAATGTAATTTATGTACTCCTATTGCAGACTTTACATTGTTATTTTGTTTTTGGATAAAATGTAACATTGATTCGGATAAACGGTATCGTAAATGAAGTAGAAACTATTTCAATTTTCATTTTGTTTTTAGAGTCGGGATTATTGCTCTTCATCTTGTGTGTGTAATTTCACCAGATGTAAGCGAAAAACTTAAACTTGTTGAGTAATTTCCGATGGATGTTTTTCTGATAAAATTATAACAAGAAGAGATTCAACATTCTTTTCAGGGAAGTTCTATTTCAGGCTTAAAAGTCCTAGTTTCGTCAACTATTAAAAGCAAATCTCTAATCTAGTTTCTGAAGCTTAATGACCTGAAACACTTCGTAAGGACATGGAGCAGATCGTTGACCACATGAACTCGAGCAAAAATTATGCACTAGCCGGTCTACTTAAGCTACTTCAAACAGGCTACGCGTGACGAATCATGGAAATTATCCATTTCGGAAATTTCAAAACAAATTTTCAACGCCTCTATGCAATATATAGATGGTTGATATTATCCTTGACAGCAAATGTAGTCACATATTCATCTGCATAATATTTCCGACGAAACTTCATCGCTTTCCAGCTAAAGTGTATTGTAATGTCCACAAACTTCACGCATAAAATTTGACAAACAGCAACAAAATCGTCCTTTTTACCAACTTTATAATATCATTCGTTCCATCATATTCAGGACGAAGAAACAAAAGTTCTACGACAAAAATGATACACTTCGGTGCCAGCTAACTGCTCTGGCTCTTCTCAATGTTGAGTTGGAACATGAGCCAGAGGCGGCAGTTCATGGACCGGAATGGATGTTAAGCTATTTGTGTTTAGAAACGCACCATTACGTTATTATGGCAGGAACAAGAATCAAAAGCTACGGCCAGAATTTTCGGCACGCTCGCATTAACATCGAAACGACCACGGCGAGAAGAGGCAAATCTCAGAATAAACACCACCCAATATCATTTGTTCTCCATCTTTAGAGCTCACTTAGCACACCGTTCCGTGGAAGATGCCGGCAAGTAACACCGTTCTTTCCTAATCAGATGGTAGCATCGGAAAATTGCTTTTCAGGGTAGTCAGTCCTAGGCTATTAAGTCGGCGATGAATGATGAGGTGCTGAGCCTAACAGTGAATTAGGGACAACACAATTCCACTCAGCCTATAATCGCATGCAGTCGAGGATGGGTAGTTTTTTGTCCAGCAAACGAGACAAAGTGTTGCGGATGGCAGGCCTAAGTACTATTCATGACATACGGACGAATCGCTGTGCTTAAGGCTAATATTTATGGCATTTCGATACGTATCCGAAGGATCTACGCTTAAGAATCACATTATCTCAGTTTTCAAAACTTTCGAGTACTTTGCTCACTAGACGGGCGACAAGCAGGCAGGCGATCTACTTTAGCTCCCCTTATCGCGGGACATTTTTCACTTAAGTATGGCACTGTCCAGGACACATTGTTCGGGACACAATGACCATCGCTCAGCGCAAAGACAGCTATAAATCCCAGAAATTGCGGTTTTATTGATTGCTCAGCTCTTAACCGTTCTAAGGAGTCGTAAGGAGGCCGGATGATTACTGCGATCCGACCGGACCACATTGACCCACCCACGAACACAAGAACTCTTCGTTTTCAGACATATCCTCCGTCACATCCGCCGGATACACCAAACTTATTCGCATCGACGAAAGAAGGGATATCTATCTTTACGCAAGATATAAATCAGTTGAAGCGCTTTTCCTAATTTTTCTATGGAAGACGACACGAAAAGGAGCGAAACGTTTCACCCGAACTCGGAATGTTCTTTGCCCAGTACTTATAGAAACTTTTACGACGATTCATGTAGTCTTTCCTGTTTTGCTAGAAAATCTATTGGGTAAATAGTCTTTCAGTCTCACACTTCCGTGCACACTCCTACCAATTATTTGGCACCCTTTTATCTTGCTTGGTATTTTGGTGTTTCTACGAATTGAAATTTTGAATTATTGTCATTTATATTCTTCGATAGGACAATGAATCTCCCACGCCTTTTGTTCTGGCTGCCAAATTCTCTTAACCCAGAAAAATTGAGTTATGGAGCGAAAAAGAAAAATCGAACATAGAAGAAAAAAAACAAGCCAAAAATAAGAAGGAAAAAGTTTTTCGCAAAGTGGTCTCTCCAATTGATCCAACCTCGTCCTGTTTTTTTCTGTTGTTGGTTTTTATCTGCTATCGTTCTCCTCACTTGAATGCTATTCGAAATCCTTTTGTTTGATGACTGCCAGGGACAGATGGGCGTCAAGATAATTGCAATATTAAGGACTTATGGTTCGGTGCCTTTTCGAGAAGTGATTCGAATTAAGGAAGTATTTGATTTTTTGTCGCTTCTTATAGTTTTGCCAATGACTGATTCGATTATGTTTTTGTCGTGGAAGGTTTGGTTTGGAAAGCCTTGGTGGAATGCAGGAAAGACTTTCATTTTGGAAATAGCTTCTTTTGGCTGAAATACCATAAGAACTAAAGGAAAAATCATTGAAAGTTTATTGAACTGGAGTTTGTCAAGAAGATTCTTGGAAAACGGTTGGTCTTGGCAATTGAAAATTTATTTGAATTTTTTGAATGATATTGTTCATACAGGACTCAAGAATTTTACAACACTAGTCAACTTTTGTCAAGAATCCAATTTTTTAAAATAATTAACATATACTTATCGTAGAATTTTTGGCAGATTTCAAATTATCTTTAAACAGGATCATTTTTGTGGATAATGGGAAAGTTGTTCAGAGCAATGCATTACGCCAGTGACGATTTGCAACTTATAATATTAAATGGGAGGATATCTCAAATTTAAAGCTATTGATGTCATATTGAAAACTATATCAATTTTATACATTTTCTTGGAAACAAATTGGCCAACTTCAAAGCCAACATCTGATTTATATAAAGTCAAAATTTCTGGATTAAAAGGCGAATGGCAAAATTTCATTATGATATTCATTCCGTTTGTTGACTTTTACTTCAAAGATTTTCTATATAAACTTTCCATTAAGCTCTTGTCAAGAAACGTCCTTAGCAACTGCTAGTGACTTTTTGTATCTCGCCTAAGGGATAAAATCTCACTAACGAGTTTCCTTACTTTATATTCTAGTGTTTGTGCAGATGAGAGTGTACGCAACAAATATGTCTTAAAGGCTTGAAAGTTTCCAACTATTTCATACTACACTGAAGCCTCTATAAAGGATAACGGAGCTCAATCCAGGATCAATTGATTCAGATAGTTATTGCAAGCAATCAATTTAAGTCAAATATTTGTACCATTTCGGAAATACGAATAACTCGAAAAAGTTTTTCAACTCAGCAGCTTTTCTTCATAGGAATTTATCAGTTCAGCAACTTTATATTCACGTCACTGCTTAGTAAAAAGGATTTCCAAAAATAATTACTTCACAAACTATGTTGTAATGGAACGAAATACGCTAGATGCAATCGAATAAGAAGATAGCTTTCACTTTTCCCCATAGAATATTGAGGTTCGCAGTAAATAGAGGAGTTTCTCTTCGAAGGATTTTGGCATTTGCTCAAACACTTCATCATGTCCGGGTCCTTGTTGGATGCTTTCTTTAACAGTTGTGCCAGACAAAACTATTTTAATGGAAATCACGGGATAGAGATGTCAACTGATTTTCTAGAAAATTTCGTTAATCTCGAAATCCGTGGATAAATTTGTCTTACAGTTTGACGAAAACTTGAACACATTCTACGAGAGAGAACGACGATAGCAGTTGAGGAAATAAAGATTCAAGATTTCTAAATGGACGCTGCTTTCTATAGGAAATAAGGAACCAATCGCTTTTTCATCGAATGTAAAATATTTTCGCCATTCCAATTGCTTCTGAAGTTGATGGAAAAGATGCTCAGTAACCTAAATTCTAGACCTAAAATTATGCATATGACACAAAGAAGCTCTTCACAGGACAATATCGTCGGTTCTGTCAATACTTATGAGACATGCAAACATCAATCACTTTTCACTATCAACAACCATTCATCATTCAATTGTTATCCTCTGAACGACGGCAAGCAGACATCTAGACAACATTACGAGGAAACTTTTCGAATTATAAGGTCCTTGAAATCTCAATTGCCAATAGCACAACACAGTACTTTGCTATCGATAATTCTACCAATTGTCCTGTCTACAGTTCACGTGTTATAGACCTGAACATTGGCTGGGAATACAGGAGAGATATAAATAGGTACTTAATGTGAATGAGTACCTTCTTGCAAGCATAACCAAATTCAGGAATAACTAACACATTTTCGTGAGAAATTATGGAGCCAATTCTATTTGATGGTTCTGCTTAGACAAAGTTACTCTGTAAATTGGCCATTCGTTGTCTGAGCTGCAAACATAGTGGAGTCCTTGAAAATGAGCAGCAGCCATAAGATGCAAGGAGGTCAGAATTAGATTGTTTCCATCTCTTCTACTTTTTAGAAATGGACAACAACGATAATAGGACACTTGCCTGTAATTACTGCTAATTAGCACTGAAGTCAACTAGTGAATGCGTTCACCCAGGCATGCTTCCAATCAGTTTCTGGTTGTATCCTTTATACAATTACTGTAAATACTATAGACAATTTGCTTCAAACACATTTTATGAAGTGCTCCAACAATGGTGGTAATGATTTCCGTCCAACAACAATAGTAGTCGCGGTGACAAATGCAACAAAAGGTTTAAAAGGATTATTAGTTTCCTTCCAGATAAAAAAGTCATCTGGAAAGCTTCTGGTTTAACTTGTTATGGCCAGGACCAATTAAACTGGCAGTAAATTCTTTTTTAGAAGGATGATAACATCGTAAGATAGTTTATGGAAATTTTATTGAGCTTTCGCGGAACATGGAGTAAGTTTATGGTAATTGTCCTCAAAACACGCCTAGAATTTCATTTACAAGAAATTTCATCACCGCATAAAAGCATCGTAATTTCTTGATCCAACTGACTTGCTTTAACAATCTTTTAGGCTGTAAAACCAGCATTACTACACTAGAAGCACTTGGAAGTCTTCTTGCAGACTTAATTGTCCGAGAAATAAAGAGAAATGTGGACAACTGAAATGAAACATTTCTGTGGTTTTGGTTCTTTTACGTTGTTTACATAAAAAAATTCAAGGGTATCCACCACTGAAGTGGGAGAAGTTGCAAAGATCCGAGCTACAAGGAGTTAGACTTATGACAAAGTGAAAGGGTAGCAAAATAAAACTACCCGAGCAAGACTCAATTTCACTTTTACTTTCGTTCAGACACATTCACTTTCATTTCAAGATGCAAGATACTCGCGAGATTTTATTAACGTGCCAATGTACGAGTATGTCCTTCTTCTACAATGTTCGTCTTCTTGGAAGTCACGTTTCTCAGTTACGAATCGAGAGAACGTGAACTAGACTAGTTGGGTTAGCGATACGAATTGAGATCGATGTAGATAAAAGACACCCCAAAGATGTAGCGAAAGTGAATCTTAGATAAAGAACTACTATATAGTTCTGCACAAACATTACCAACATGATATTAAGAAAGTTTGGAGTAATGTTGCAACTTTCGGACCCTACAATTATTTTGTCTTCCACTAATTCCTTACAAATTGGCAATACAGTCAATCATAATTAGACAGCTTTCCTCCTGATGAAACGAGTAGTTGATGTTATGATGTCAGGTGGTTTGGAGGAGTTTTTCTAGAAAAGCAGACAAAATAAAGGAATACGATTGAACAAAATTGAATAATCAACCGAAAGTCTGAAACGACGAAGAAAATGGGAAAAGTAAGCTGAATAAATTTTGCCATTTCATGCTTTTGTTATTAACATGTACATCAATGTTTGTTCAATTTCGATGTAAAAGATTATTTCAAAAATTAATAACACGAGAAATTATTACAGAAAATTCCAAAATTTAAAATTGTAAACTTTCCATGCAGTATATCGCAGAAAATCTTTCGGTGCATAGTGATTCCATCAGAACTTCACTATAACACATTTTGAACAAATAAATAATAGTGTCATAAAGCCTATCGTTTTTTTACTAACAGTTTCATTCACCCTATATATTAGTAAGCCCAGTAAGGGACACTTGCATACTACAAAAAACAAATATATAACATATCCTACCGTTCATGTTAAACCTTCGATCTGATATAATTATTTGGCATCCAACTGCTTTCATATTCTGTAAAGAAATGCCTCCGCATTAATTTTAGGCATTTCCTAAAAAAACATTGATCTTCCGTACATAATTATATTTTCAGTGGCCTTGCTATCCAATATCCAGCCCTTTTTCAATACAAATTTTTCACACGATTAAATTCATGTCAGAAATTACCATTTCGCTTAGATAATAGATAAATAAAAAAGTTCAACGCTATTCATCAGCTATTCACTTCACAGTTCCCGACAAATTCAGACGACGAAATATCTCAAATTCCCATTCATTGTCCTTGAAAGAGATTTATGATGGTGGCGTGTATTCAACCATGTGCGAAACAATTTCTCGCAGTCAATGCCATACGAACGTGCCACCTTTGAACAGCCACTTTTTTATGCAAGGAGCAATTAAAGCAAAGTGTGAGACACATTATTATTTTTTCAATTTCAAAATATTCTCAATTAGCATTATCCTTTTTCACGATCATTTGTATTCCAGTCGACACTGACTGGGAAGTGTCGCTTCAGGACAATGCCAGTCAGAGATTGTATGAGCCTCAAGGAATGTAATTGTAATCCAGTTAACTTAATTCCCATTCATCATCCTGGGAAAAATGTCATGGGGATTAAAGGAAGCGACGAAAAGGAGCCAAGCGAAAAGCTCGTTAGAACCAATGAGCTAACCCGATCTCATTAATCACACCTTCACGTCTACTCCCAGATATCCTTCATATCAAATGGATTTGCAAGTTTATGGTCAGCTGGAAGCAGGAAAGTATCAAACAGGATATTTTTTTCGAGTATCGGTAGAGCTAGAATTCTAAAAAATGACCTTTAACAACTTTAGATAAGATGGTTTCTGAAGATTGGATATATTTAAATCTGGGTGGTTCGTGCTTTGGACAAAATGATTCTCTCTTGATCGATACCACTTATTTCGATACTGTCTCTAACGCCACTTACAGCTACGTTAATATTTCAAATTATCCTTGTTGTGGTCTAGCAATAATGTTGAACGCAGTACTTACCTTTTTACACCTCGCCAGTGCTATTATCGTAATTAGATTTCCAGGCACCCCGACCAGCATGAACACAATGCAGATGGTGGAGGCGAACGTTAACAACGCTGGCGAATAACCATTGAACAGGTCCTCCGGGCCTGCTGTAGTGTTGGCCAGTTGATTTGCAGATGATGCCGTTGATGATGGTAATATTGTGGAAAAGGTCGTTACAGCTGGATTAAATGTGATACCAATTAGGGCAGAAGTAAAATTGATATTAGCCAGACAGTCAAGGTGCACTTGCAAAACAGATAGTCATGATCAGCAATGAAGGTGAAACTTATTGCAAGGATCATTCTTCTTGGAGTTAAACGAATCAAGCTAATATATCAGTCCTGTTTTGAGCCTGCACAACTTCACCTTGACCAGTTGACCTACGAAAAATGTACAACGAACAATTACCTTCGAAACCAAGTTCCTCCGTTAGATTTGTTAGAACGGATGCTAAAAATCCATCTTCATCCATATTGCATTCAGCCAAATGCTATTATTCTTTCGGTTTTTTTATGACTAAATTCGAACTCCTTCGTACCTCCTTATCCTACCAGGAAAAAAATATCAAGCCGAATGCAGCTCAATGCACAATTTCCAGATTTATTATGTATTTAGTTGCCCTAAAAGTCGGCTATCAGTGGTTTTACGATTTTGTTGGGACATTGCTCCTTCAATCATCAAGTTCGTCCTTATCTGGAAACGAAAAAATAGAAGAGAATTGACTAAGATTCTACTGCACAACATTAATAAAGATAAGAAAAGCATTTCATGATGAAATGCAATAGTCAATACACAGTGAAAAATTGTGGATGTTTAAGGGTAGTTTTGTGGCGTATATGTTGGATAATATAAGTTAATGAAAGAGTGTAGCAACGACATTTTGATTTGGCTATAAAATGTGGAAAAATGAGGACGGTTTTTATGGGAGTAGTCGCAGAATAATAAAAATATATGTCATCAAATATATGTAGTTTCAACGTTGATCACTTACTAAGGACACAGATATGACGCAGAAATGTCTTTGAGTTTCTTGATTTCTAGAGTTAATATTTTTGTTTGGAGTTTTTAATGTATAGGTATATATATTTCTTTCCATTTATTTCTGATACCAATAACATTAAGTCAATAATTTCTGTCTGCTTTTTAGGTAAATAACTACTGTTTTTGAGTTTCGCTGGTATCACATACCAAAACCCTTATAAATTGCAAGAATGTAAAGTAGAATGTGGACAACTTTTTATTATTCAATTATCAAAATGATTGAAGTTGCTAGGTTTGGAAAAGGATATCATTTCTAACTTGAAATTATAATGGAAATAAAATACAGTGATACCCTTTCTTCGCTTTTATTTCTTTTTGTCGATGTTGTATTCTTCTTTCAATTTATCTAATCGATTTTCAAATTATCAGTAGTCATGAGCACATAATTGTTTGAACATATATTTTTACATTTAAATGTTTCTAGCAGTTCTTAAGAATAAGTTTAGTCCCCGTCGAAATGCTTATATGAAACTGATAATTCCAGAAAATATGAACGAATTTATCCTAAGTTTGGCACGTATTTTATTAGAAGAAGAAAATCTTTTGTAAATAATATTGAGTATTAAAAGGTTATATGTGTCAGAGAGAAGCATACAATTTTTAATGGGGTCTGTAGGTTCCCCCGTTTAAAATGAATTTTCGTAAGCTTTTAAATTGAATGATGCTTTTTTGTTGTTGACTATTTATGCATATATATATATATATATATATATATATATATATATATATATATTAAAAAAACGGTAAGAAAAACCCTATGAATTATAAACTAAAACCATAGTAAAATAAAAATCATCGTTTAATAATATATTTGTACACAAAACAACGCTATCAAAGTATTTAAGAGGATAACGAGCAGCGGCGATATTCTTTGAAATGCAAGTTTGCAATCGCTTGAATTTGAAAAACAAGTGGGAAAATTTTCGAAGTTTACCGAATATCCTCCATTCATTCTATTGCCAGGGCTATTAATTTCAGCGCAGAAAAATAATCGATGTGATATTTTCTATTGTTTTCGAGAAGAAGAACATTGAACTGAAAAATCACTACTTTTCAGGAGAATGAGAAAAATAATAAAGTTTATTTTCTGTTAAGGTTTTTGCGCTGATATTAACTCGAAAGAGAAGATATTTGGTAAAAGTGCTGATTCTGTTACCTTCCTGCATGATATACGTTGCCTAAGTTCTGCACCTAGCAAATATGTTGCTTGTATGATTTGTAGGGTGAAATTTCTCTTGGAGCGATAGGTATAATATAAACTCCACCAACATTCCTAACTTCGCAATCATATTTCGAGTACAGGGTGTCTCAAAAAAAGTATGAGTCGATAAACTTACAAATAAGATGTCTATAAAAATCTATATATTAATTATTAACAGTATATGGAAATTTAAGTCTTAAAAATGATATTGTCGTCTATATGTAAACTTTCGCAATGAAGGCATTCATTTAGTCGAACGATAAAATTTCCAATGGCGGTTCGGCAGGCCGACTCCGTGATGGCTGCGATTTCGTAGCGAATATATTTGAAAGAAAGAAAAGTCGGTTTATTGCTTTAAATTTGTGATTTGAGACAACCCCAAAAAGTCCTTAGAAGTTGAAACAGGACTGCGTGGAGGCCAGTTTATGTCGCCTTTCCTGGAGATCAATTCGCCAGGGAAGATTTTACGTACTCTAGGCGGAGACGTGTGTGAGATTACCCCGTCTTGCTGGAACTATGTTCTTTCATTATAGCCAGAGAAATTTTGCAGTTCTGGCACCAAGAAATTGTCTAACATATCTACATAACGCTCTGAATTAACTGTAACCGCACGTCCTCTTGTATCTTCACAAAAGGTAAGGACCAATAATTCATCGCGTCGACGTTGCAGAATGAAGTGGTTTTTCATGCTTGTATTGCGGATTTCTTGCATCCCAGTAGCACCCCATTAAGGTGAAAATGAACTTCATCCTAAAACAAGAAAATATTAAACGTCGAAAAACGATCAATTGCTTGGTTTGCAAAGTCAAGCATATTTCTGCCATCCTGGGGTTTTAGTTCTTGCACCAATTGGATTTTGTACGGGTGCAGTTTGTGATCTTTATGCAACATGTGGTGTAATGATGATCTATGCACATTTAAAGCACTGGCGCGCTTCCGAATTGAAAAATTTGGATCCTCACGAACAACTGGTTTAGACTCTTCACTTTTTCTGCCGTTCTTGATGACCTTGGCCGCCCCGAATTAGGTTTTCCTAGTGTTGAACCAGTCTTTTCAAAATATTTGACACATTTTCGAATGAGAGGGGTGCTTGACGCATCATTTAAGTGACGAAAACCTCGAATACTGCAGAATCGTCCACGCACTACAGTCGGTGAATCGCCATTTTTTGTAAAATTCTTGCACGCAAAACGCACGATCCGCTTCCGAGAAGCGTTCCATAGCGACTTAACTCCCAAGAGTCAGGCTGCCTACTCGCATACCACAGCCATCCCGTCTAGATCGATACGTTCAGGCAGATAGCTAAGCAAATTTTAACTTTCTTTGGAGACACCCTGTACAATATGCACTCCACCAACCCTTCTCACTTCGCAATCATATTTAGAGTACTTTCGCTACGCTTAGAATTGTGCGTCGTTTTGTAGAGAAAACACAATTATTCACTTACATAGGAAGAATTGAAGCTGGTCTAACATTGATTAGTATCAATTAAATTATTAAATAAAATAAAAGCGAGCTATTTCACCGATTGATAAACAATTATGATTTTAGCAGAAAATCGATAGAATCTTTAAAAAAAAAAAAAACAATTATATTAGTGTCCTGTTTGGTTTGAGTGAAAATACAAAATCAACATAAATCCATCCAAAACTTCAATTTATCGATAGCTTCATACTGTTTTTGATGTTAATTTCTTTTAAATGTCGCAATCTTTGAAAAGCACTCATGATGTTTTATTCCATATAGTTTGCGAACAAAAATTTGATTTACCATTAAAAGCAAGAAATAAGTTGCCTCAGGACTAGTTCTATGTCCAGAGATTATTCTAAAATAATTTTTTGATAGAGCAGTTTTGGATATATTCTTACAATAAAATAAAAACAGCCTGATTTGACGACGTTTATTGTAGGAAATAAAAATTTTACGACGAATGCTAAATAAACCTAATGTCCCAATTATTCTTGAAGAAATTAATTTTCAAAATCTGACTATAAAACTATGATGAAACAAATCGTATTTCAAAGTTGTAAATTTGTGAAACATTATTAGTATTTATGAGTTATTGTCGCCAACACACAACAACTAAATTTACATCAACACATTCTAAAATATCGTTTCATCCAAAAATTATATAACAAAAATATCTCGCACGTCTACATTTCTTCACACAATCAATAAGAATTTACTAGCAATAATTTTTCGAAACAATGTACATTTCATGTCACTTTTGAAAGCATGTGAAAATACTTAAGCTCAACAATTATTGTTAACTTGAATTCGTTTTGGGAGTCAAACAACATAATAAAGAAACAAAACACAATTTCTCTTGAAAAAATTATTAGTCGTCTAGATACTAAGTCTTTCTCTATATAAATTTGGCTCCATCAATTAATTAATGCTTGTTTATCGAATGCTAAGAAATTACACTTTTCTCGGGTAAACATTTCTAAATGTTTGCGTCATTCGACGAAAATTCTTTTTTCATCCTTCGATTTCAACTTATGTAGCTTGAAGTTTACTCACGAATAATAAGATTGCAAATATAGTACTACATATACACGTTCGTAAGCTTTTATGTACATAACTTACCTACACCAATTTGTCTGATATGCACATACTATATATGTTCACACATCCATATATGAATAAAATCATGTACTTGTATATACGTGAGCACTTAATTTGGCATAGGTAAATAGAAAGGTATGTAGATTAGTGGGTGGGTGGTTGGATTAGGTGGTGACTGGCTGGCGCAGCAAGAACAATTTTGCAACAATTCGAGGAGGTGTGCAGTAGGCGCCAATTAAACAAAAAATTTCGCAGTGAAATAGCAACAAAACCGATATCGTGTACACATGGCGAGTGTTAAGTGATGATTGTTTAAAAGATCTGCAAAGAAATTTAAATATACCGACACATTCAACTACGAAACGGAAGCAGAACTGATTTTGAATTTTTTGCTTAATCACTATGAAATATTATGGCAGAAAGAATTTTTTGGATAAAAATAATTTTTTGTTGTTAAAGAAGCATGTCGGTCTGTATACTTGTGAGATATCAAGCGAATATATTTTCTAATGATAAGCATTAAATGCAAAATTATTTTTCTGAAGCTCTCGAAACAAACATGTTGTTGTACGATTTTTGTGAAGAATGTCCAGTAAAAAATCATGATAATATATTTTCGTAGTTTGTGATGGTGACGCACAAGACACAATATATCTAGAGCGACATGATTAAAAGTACAGATATTCATCTTAGCGAAAATATTTTCCACAATTCTCGCTTGTGAATCGAAATATCACTCAAACATATTGCCCGAAGAAAATCATGTGGAAACACAATATCAAAAATTTTAAAAAAAATACTCAATCTAGTGACCACTAAAATAACATGTTAATTTTTTTGAAAATACGAAAAATTCTAGAAAAATATGTCACATTACCACAAAATTTGGGTATTCAGTTTTCTCAAGCAGAATCACACATTGTCTTCTACATGAGACCAAAAATCAATTAGACCTAATCCCCAAATTATCCGTTCTACTTTCACACATGTGTTCAGCTATCCATACGTACGTACATGTGCTATATGAACCACACACGAGATTGCCTGTAGGACACATATTCAGCCGAACAATTAATAACATTCACATTAGACAGACCAAAGTGGAAAAGTGTCTTCCCACGTTGAATCCAGTTTTCTATCGATGTTTGGTTTCCCATTTTCAGGGTGTGAAAATCTGGACCAGTGGGTCCGGTCATCATCGTGATAGCGATCACTGAAATCTTGTTAGTCGAATGAAAAAACATGAAGAAAAAAAAAGATACTGATGATCCCAACCACTTGAAAAGGCTTTCGGCTAATTTTCTAGCCGAAACAGATGTTGCAAACAATCAACAGGCTTTCAATCACTTTGCCATTGACCGGTGTTTTGGATGGATTGGGTGCAGAACGGCAACAACCCAAAACGATTCAGGATTTCAGTTCAACTTGGCGAAGACAACTGATAATAATATTCACAATCAAACGATACGTATTTCTTTTTGGATAGCATCTAAAATTAGCATCCATCAGTAGGAAGAAGTAGGCCAGCGTTTGTTCAGGAGAGAATTTTCATTTTTCTCTTCCATTTCCCAATACAATTCGTACCGATTGCTTCATACATGGAAAACACGTGTGAATCTAAATTGGTACCTGAATATATGCATAGATATAAGATTAAAATTAACTATTTTTTCCAACGCACGACTCTCATTTTTAGGGGGAAAAATTAGATTGAAATCTATTTCCAACTATGACTGGAAGTCCGGTTATTGAAAAAAAGGAAGTGTAACTACTAGATTTCTGCATCACTATGTAGTTTTCTTAACAATGAAGTCACCATTGCCAGCAACGACATTGAATGACGTGATGCGGTCATTGATATGTGTGCCTCATGTGAAAATTATAAGAAAATATCAGAATTTGGAATTTTACCTTTGAAGAAAGAACAAAAACATATACCGAAATTAGGCTAAGAGAGCAAAACGATGAGTAAAATGAAAATTTAACTATTTTGCATCCAAAAAACTGGCAATTATTTGGACTTTAAAATGCCAGACACAAGCAGCAAAATAAAATCTAGCATAATATTTAGTACAAAGTGTTGAAGAATCATAGCAGAAATGTGTTGAGTGCATAAAACAACAGTCGCGTGAAAAATAACATTAAAAGATTGTATGATGTTGAATATAAGTACAGAATCAGTTTTGGCTCACAGCGCCGGATTAATAGGGGCGTAAAAAGTAATATAGTTCCGAGCGTCGATTTGTAATGAATCTGTACAAGTAGATTTTAAAAAATATTTTTCCGGGAGCTGTGAAAATAGAGATCTCGATGTTGGCGTCCTAATCCAGGCTAATCGATCTGGTAACAACTGCTGCTGACTTTAACGAATCCTTTCCTTGAAGACACCAGAAACACTGTGCAGGTTTAACCTGGTTACCTGGATAGATAGCACCTTAACACTACGGCTTCTAAAACCCGGGTTACGAAAAAGCTCGCTCCAAGGCTCCCAAATACGTAATAGTCAATAACCCACGCAAAAAGAATGAGCACTGCCTTTCCGAGTCTGGTACCAGTTTATCCAGAGCTTGCATGGACTCCTTCATATCTCTGGTACGGATCGGACCTATCATCATCCTTGCCGCTCTTTGGAACACGGCTGCCTTGTTGAGAAAGCAACAGCACGCTTAATGCACCACAATATAAGAGGATTTCCGAATAGCTAGCGGTTCCAAACTGTACTTATAATGTTAGTACTCACTTTGCGTATTAACCTCAGCCACCAAATTGACGCCAGGGACAAGTCCATGGAGTCTCAGCTTCTTCGGTACCAGTATACTCCTGGTAAGCTTTCTTGGTTGTGTCCCGTAGCAAAACTCCGGATCGATCACTGCTTTTTAAGGTTAGTCTTCCTTTAAACCATTGCTGAAATACACTCCGCGACAACTGGATAGCACACCCCGTCAAAAACATGATTTAGAGGTATTTTTGTATAGAAGGGCATACAAGTTTTTGCAGGTAGGCATTCCCTCCGTTGCTTAAAGGTAATTAGGAATTTTTTTTACCTCTCCTACCCCGCTTACATTCTGGGAAATCCTAATTACCTGAAATTAGAGTGCGACAAGTGGATAGCACAGAGGAAAGAATTTTCAAAGTAAACACAAATTATTTACGGAAAATATTATTATTTTATTTTAATAATGTGTATGGCCACCTTTCTTTTCAATTACTTCTAACATTCTTGATCTTAATGACTTAAAGAGCATTTTAACATATTTTTTTGGCATCCTTTCCCACGCAGCCTTTATTGCATCTTTGAGCTGCTCCACATTGGAATATTGGCGCCCTCCTTGGTACACTATTCGTGAAAGATGCCCCCACGCGTTCTCAATTATATTTAGGTCAGGGGAAATCGCTGGCCAGTCAAGGGTCTGGACTCCGTTGCGCTCAAAGTATTCTTTAACTTTTCGAGCAGTGTGAATTGCGGCGTTGTCCTGTTGAAAAATGTAGTCATTTCCAAACCGGTTGTTTGTGGAATGGACGATCTCTTCATCTACGAGTTTGATGTAATCATCGCTGTTCATACGGCCACTCACGAAACAAATATTCGTCCTTTGACGATATCCAATGCCTCCCCAGACCATAACGCCACCTCCACCTTGCTGTCGCCGTGTTGAAATTAATTCATCTTTTCTTAGGTCATGAAAATAATGTTGGAAGCCATCAGGACCATCAAGGCAGAACCTCTTTTCATCAGAAAAGATGACCTTTCTCCAACGTTTTTTCCAACCGATATGGCTCTTTGTGAAGGCCAGTCGAGCTTCACGATGACGTTGTTGAAGACGAGGTTTTCTCTTCAGCCTTTTCCTCTGAAGATGTTCTGCTTCTGCTAAACGGCGTTGGCAGGTCCTTAGCTTCTTTTGCACGTCCGTAATGCCAGCTGTCGTCGCAATTTCCCTTGTTGTTGATGCTGAATTCGACGCTTCTCGTAACAAAGCCCTCTCATCTCTAACAGAAAGGGCATATTTTTTGCAGGGTTTGTACCTCCGGCCGTAGTTTTCGGGATCAGCCAAATAATTTTGAAGAACTTTACGGCTCCGGCCTAAGTGTTTCGCTATTTGGCTTATGGAACACCCCTCACCGCGCATTCGTCCAATGCACTGAATTTCGGTAATATTTAAACTTTTTCCGCGTCCCATTTTCGAAAATTTTCCTTTTGTGTTTTAATAAATTGTCTCTTAATGCACTCCACTAATGATTTAAATACAAACTGCAACTTAGGATTATACCAGATCAAAGAAAACTGTGCGTTTTTATAGTTTGTGCTATCCACTTGTCGCACTCTAATTTCAGGTAATTAGGATTTCCCAGAATGTAAGCGGGGTAGGAGAGGTAAAAAAATTCCTAATTACCTTTAAGCAACGGACGGAATGCCTACCTGCAAAAACTTGTATGTCCTTCTATACATAAATACATCTAAATCGTGTTTTTGACGGGGTGTGCTATCCAGTTGTCGCGGAGTGTATATGACATATTCTGTTGATTGTCATCCCTTTAACTCAGATCTCTCTTGTTGAAAAGAAGGATTATCTGAGAATCGGTCAGAATCCCTTCTCCTTTTCACTGACTTGGGACAGTTTTTCTAGTTGCTTTCGGCCAAATACTGGGCATCTGCTAGTCGACCCTCCAGACACTATGTCTGCAACGTGCTAGTCCGGCTATGCGACTTTTCTGAAGTATACTCGGGGCTAGCTGTGCCTGCCCATCCGTTTCCTAGCCTACTTAGCGTTGGAAAGCGGAGTTCTTGAAAAAAACCGCAGTGTCGCAGGAATAGAATCTAAAGGCTCATTAAATTTTGTTCATGTTTCATAAAGAACAGATTTTTCATCGGACAGAAATGAGCTACAACATTGCAGAATTGAAAAGCTGATTCATAACTGATCCGAGAGAAAAGTCTGAACTTGAATATTACTTTCCCAAGAAGTCATAAACAAGTTCAAGTTTGTTTGTAGAGATGAAGAAAATTTACCAATTTCAAGCGATTGATTCAGGTTGCTAATTCTTAAAAGGCATCCGTAGAATACCAATTTAACTTTTCCAAAAGGCAGTTATTTATATCCCTCCGCATTTTCTCCGTATTCGCTAATCAAATTTAACTTTGATAACATTTTACAAGCTTTTGCTGCTCTTTAATTTACCAAACCGCCTATGATTACAGCCATTTCGCTTAGTAAATAATTTAATTAGAAAGTTGCTTCGATGATTTTATGCAGTGTGCTTACTTTTAAAAATAATCTCTTTTGTGTAAGTTTTGTGAAAAATGCGGTCGTTTTAAATTAAATTAATAAATTCACTGAAACAACATCGCAATATTATCAAAATTCGTTACTTCTAATATAGGGAAAAGCCTGATAACGTCCCAATTCGTAACATTTTCCCTGTAAATACGTGTTATACGATTTTTGTTCAGTGCGTCTCAATGCCCTAATTTTCCAGACTAGTTTCCTTCGAATCGTCTCACTCGAAAATATTTTCAATTTTATCGACAACACACACACAATCGCCATCAATTAGTTTGTTTACTAAAGATCCCTAGATCACACGAAAAGAAAACAAGAAAATCATTTAGTTCATTAAATACTACCAATTTATTCTCAGCATGAGATGTTTACATTTGTTCCCTTCTTAATTTCTTAATTCAATTATTACACATTTGTAAATACTCCGTCACAATTGGGGATTCACTATTTTGTTTCGTATTTTCCCTTAACCCAAATGAAAATTTTTTTTTTACTTGAAAATTACTCTTGTTGAATTTCACCCAAACAGTGACTTGATTTTCCATTTCTATGAAATTGCCGTGGCAAACAAACAAATTTCGGGATATTTTCTCCACTTTTTTGTAATCAAAAATATTTTCGCATGTATTCCCCCTTACACCTACATATGCATGTTTACAGATAGGTGAATATGTTTGTCGGGGCGGGAAGAAAATACATCTCATTCTGGATATGATACGGAGAAAAGTTTTGTTTAACAAGTCACTTGACTCGACCAAGATTTGTTTATATCCTGTTTACCACTCCATACGTGTTCCGGGATTAAATTGTGCAGATGAACCGAATGAATATGAAAGTGATGTTGTCAGAAGCCACATATTGTACATATGTATGCATGTGTGCTTGATACAAGATAATTCAACCCTTGTAAATCATTTTGAATTCAAAATTAAATTTTAAATGATGCCAACATGGATTTTGAGGTATATAATATACGAAATAGGTGCAGGGGGTGTATATTGAAGCATTTTGAAGCGCTATTCAAAATCTAATTAAGACCTACGCATCAATTAAAAAGCCACCTAAATGCCCTATGCAGATAAAACCACTAACATCTTTCTACACACAGCACGTGAACGCCAATATGCTACTTGTGAAGACAAGCATATTTTCATATGCCTATCAAAAATTCCAAAAGATACGTGAGACCCATCAGAATTATGCAACGTTCCTCGTCACGTAATTTCAAACGACCCTTTTCAAATAGAATTCTTTTACTAGTGAAAGGTTTAGCACCATAACAAATATGAATATATTATTCGGCTATAAAACTTGCACATGCTAACATTATTTATTAGCCCCAAAATACCGGGGTGAAATTCAATTGTCTAAGGGTTGCTTCGATCGTATCTATTAGGCAATGCATAACCCATATATAACTTTTATAAATAAATTATCTATTGCCTTTGAAATCAGATAAAAGAATAAGATTTTCAATAGTCCGAACGGATTCATTCATTTGATCAAGAAAAATTGAATCTTTATCTAAACAATTCTCCACTCAACATAAATTTCCGCTGGAAATTTTCAATAAGAGTGGTGGAACTTTTAATCGTCATAGTCGCCATTGTGGTTATGAATAACCAGGAGGTATTTCAAGTTTGTATTTATTATTGTTTAACAACTCATCATGAACTAGATCTAAATACACAAACGCAAACAATGTGCCAATCTCATTTACGTACATCTATTATAATTTTTTATTGTTCAATTTTAAATTTACAACGCAATTGTAAACTTTCATTGTATTTACAAAGCGGGAACAGTTCAAACTATTATCAAAAACTGCAATAATAATATGAAACACATTCCCAGTTACAATAAAAATAAAATGCATGACAATGGAATGCATTGAAGATAGATTTGATGTGTGCACACTCGACTTTCTCAATCGCATTTCCACCCTGCTATACACCACCATTCCAAGCGGATGCTATAAAAATATAATTTATACTTTTTAGAATTTTCACGATACTGACGACTCATTATTCTATTTTATTTTATATTTTATGGCATCGTGGACACCATAAAAGGGTTAGCAATTGATTGGGACATGTACGAGAAATCGATGGAAATGTTGTAAAATTTTACAATCGGGCGATTTTCAAGTAATCTGTATGTGTATATTCTGCTAGGAAAAATATACTTAACATTATTTGATAATGGAAAGCATAGTATGCATAGTAGGAAATTGTATTTTTATAAGATCCATTGAGTCAGTATATATTGCTGATGTTATCGTTATTGCGATAGTGACTTGATGAAATTGAATCAGAATAATTGAGTTCTCCAAATAAGTTTATATAGAACGTTTAAAATACATGCATTATTATTGGATGAGTTTCTTTTTGATAAATTGATTATTTTTTTACATCAAAGTTTAATGTATCATTTGAAAAATGTTCAAATATAATCACGAAAGTCTGCAGAAACGAACGCTCTTAAATGGACCATCTTGTTTTATTGCATTAAGTTTCAGCAATTTTTTTTCATAGAAATATTTATTAGAGTTTTTTGAAACGTTCATATAATAAAATAAGTACCTTGAAGTTTACAAAAAAAAATTTTACACATTTTTACTACTATGGCGACAAAATGGCGTTCATAATGGAGCCCTATTACAAACTGATTGACATATAATCTCGAGTCAGGTTTGTCTGAAACAAACAATTCTAACGGCATTTTGAAATATAAGTAAATGGATATAGTCGGAACTAGAATTAAACATTTTAGGTAAAAAATGGCGGACTTTTAATTTTCTGACCTTTATTTTACAACTATCATTGTTTAAAAAAAGGGTTACAAATTCATAAAACATTTGATTCTAGTTCAGATTGAAACTGTATATGTATTGAATAATCGCTCAAAATTTCAGCCTAATTGGTAAATATATTTTTCAAAATCATGTTAACCAGGTCAAAAATTGTTTTTTCGAGAAAAACGCGCTTAAAACTAGAACAACTGCCGAGCGCGTTGTATTCCTGTAGATATATTTCTGGCCTGCGCCAACCGAAATAAGCGTGTGTATACTTATTATTTATTTATATATAAAGTACCCAAACATGATATTTTTGAAAAATCGATTTTTTGAGAAAAATTCACCCAGACTGCTCCCTTAATAAGTATATTAAAAAAATTCGATAAAATTGCTGATAAATCATATTGTTTACCTCGAAACACATTCTACGACAGTTCATATTATTTAATTATCAATGAATTGTAAAAGTTTAGTTAATACTTTTCTATGCAGATTAAGGGGTCTTTTAGGTTATAATTTTTGTAAAAATCAGAACAGCTCGCAGAGATGCACGATAAGCTAGTCAGGAGCAGTATGAAAAAAGGAAGGAATTTTATATGACCCAGACATAGAAGAGAAGAGATATATAGCGTTTTAAAAAAAACAATCGTAAAAAAAGTAAACGCGATTTTCTCAAATTCATGTTTTTTAAGTTGGCGGACGCGTTTTAAAAAAATACTCAACCGATCGCCCTGTCTTTTTATTATGTTGCTGTACACATATATGGCTATAGCCGGTTGCGGAATCATTATGATCGGTATCAGATTTTCCGATTTTCACTCAATTTTTCACTCTCAAAAATAGTGTTTTTTTAAAAAAATGACCGCGATTTTGTCATTTTTTATTGAAAAAAAAATTATTCAGGTACCTGTGATAGACATTTAAACAAGGATCAATTTGGTTTTTTGTTTTTTTTTCTTCCAGATGATCCAGTCATTTGAAATCACGTCCGCCGTCATTTTTTGATGTTTTTTTTCAAATTGTTATGGGTAAAGAAACAAAGAAATCTTTTAAAAAAAATCGTTCATCCAAAGTACCAGTTATGGTTTATTCTTGATTTCTTAAGCAAAGATTAAGAATTTTTGTAGCAATATGGTAAAGGTTAGTTCATTTACTGAAAAAATATACTAAGTACATATATTAAACAGTATCCAGTAATTTTTTTTATTGAAAAATATTGAAAAATGAACCAGTGACTCTACATCCAAATAGACGTCCCAAAAAAACGTAAATTGTTGTGAGAAACATAACTAATAGCTGGATTATCTCAAACCAAAAAAAAAACAAAAAGATTCTGGTATTTAATAAGTTTTTAAGGTAACGCTGTTGAGTTTTTTCATTTATTTTGTTTATTTGATTTTTGGTGAAAAAAAAATATTTCCGGAATTGTGGTTTTTAATCGAAAAAATACCTAGTTTACAAAAATAGTCTAAAAATAAAATACCTCGAAAGTGTTACCTTGTAAAATGTTTACAGAATAAGTGTTTAAAATTTTAAAAGGATCGGCCCGTTATTTTTGGAATTCCGTGTCTCACCGACTTTAAAAATAGAAAGTCTCAGAAAAGGCGTTTGAAATTATTTTTTTTAGAAAAAAGTGAATTTTTCTCTCTACTTACACAGAATTGTCAATCCGGATCTATAAAGAATAAGGCTATCAGCAAGGATGTCTAGAGCATATTTTTGTTGTTATCTTCGAAGGGCTTCGACCTTCTTTGCACTCTTTTGCAGCTTTTTGATCAGCTCTGCTAATACAAATGTTATCCTCTTCGCGTGCCCAAAGAAGAAAGAAAGAAAGAAAGAAAGAAAGAAGAAAGAATGGGTAACGAGCAACTGCTCACCACGCAAATGTTAGAACTCACTATTAAGATTTTTAAACCTGAGAACGTGGTAGTTGTCCATTCAAAAAAGGCGATTTAACATAGTGAACTTTAAGTGATGCTTACAATCAATTCGAACTCTGGAAGTCTTACGCTCTAATTAACGAGACAAATGAAATATCGACTAAGACCAGTTTTACTGAAACTTTAGGACCTCTGACTTTCGGCTAAAATCTTTGGGAAACGTGGTGATAATTATTCCTTTTATGGTTTCAGTTGAATGTGGTGAAAGATATGACTTTATTATTTTTTTGTGTATACAAATCAAATTTGTTGATATTAAATCATACACGCGCGGTCAACTTTCAATTTACCAGTTGCACATGCATTTCCACTTCCTTAATACATTCAGGATGTCACATAAATAAATTCTCGTCCACCCATGTCTAGACTTTGCCGTTTAAACAGCATTTTTCCAACATCCTTTCCAAATACAATCAGCGACAAATTAAAGAAATTCACCTGTATCCATGTTTAGATTTACCCACGCTAGCCAAATTATCGCAAACAGACTCATTTGCCATCCCAACATGAATCATCTGCATCAATATATACTACTTTGGATTTCTCCCCTGTGAAGTGCTACGCACGTGCAGATGATAATATGCATGTTTATCAAATATATGTCGATTAAAATTGGATAATTAAGTGCTATTCGAAACATGGGTCGCAACTTGAAATACAATACCTCTGGAGCGATGGGCTATGCACGCAGCCGGCACTCATCTAGCGAAAGCTAGTTTATGATGATAGATGGATGTATCTTTGAATGAAACATAATAATCTCTGTTACACGTTCAATTGACGCCCCCCGATTCAGAATAGGGTATTTTTGTATGCATAATAGAAATGGACGTGAAAACATGCAAGGGTCTGTTTACATGATAAGTACAGTGAGCTTCTTCTAGTACGAGAAAACGGAACGGATTGAGGATCCATCCGCCCTCCCTTCACTCGATACTACGAATAAAAATTTATTGTTTAGATACGAGCTATAACATCTGCTTGTTATTGAGACTTGCAAGTATATTTATGGGTCTGAATGGGGGTGCACAGAAATATAGGCGATTTGTTTTTCATCTAACTATGAAGGCAACCATCATAAACAAATAGTTGTGGTTAGTATGTTGTTGCCACTCTAAATACTGATGGCAATGTTCGAGCGTGATATATGATCAGAACGTGAGCCGTCCAATGTTATATCGATGACAATGTTAGTGACGAAGACGAGGTCGAAGACGACTTAATGGTCGACTGTTAACCTTTGATGGAATTGAATATTTGCAAGTAATTTTCCGTGGTTTTTGGTTACACAAAGGATATTTTTGCAAGATGATATTTATAGATTATGGTGTCATAAATTCGGTTGGCATGTATGTTATGCCGGGTTTAAGTAGGAGAAAATTTATGTCAGCATATCAATAGTGGCATATCTTCAATGTATTTAATGAATCAACTGTTCTTATCTATAAAACTTGTGAATGACTTGTTGTGTATTCACTTGAATTTTTTTTAGGGGGCATATGAGGAGTATATTCCCTGCCAGTGATTTACGACACATTTAGCCAGAATAACAACATCGAATATGTTAGCGGAAGTGAAACAGATTTGTCTGGTTACAACTGGTATGCGAAGAAAGGAATGTTATATTGTTTATAATCATGTAATTTTTCCGCAACGATGGTTGACATTTTTAGGATAATCAAAGATAGAGCGACACTTGTGCGTTTGGTTGAAGTGGTAAACATTTTACTGGATATTCCCAAATAATATATATATAGGATATATTCAAATAAAAGCTGAAACCTATATCAAAAAATCAAAAATGAGAAATCTATAATCTATGCACAGGCAACTAAATCAAATTAATTTCGGTAAAAAATTACTCAGAACAAAACAACTTTTCGATGTCAATCATATTTTTATGAGCCACACTGTGAAATTTTTGAAAATCAGTTCAATCGAATCAATTTTTCGTTCAAAAAAGTTTTAGACCAGGGCGGATCTGTTTTCACACACTGATTTTTGCAGAAAAAGTTGTGGAATAACTCGCAAAACAATAATTGATTCATCCTTCCACTCAAAAAATTAATGCAACATTAATGTTGAGGCAAGGGTAAAATTTTTTTTAAATTTTTAACAAATTATATCTCATAGAAAATTTAATAACGGAACTTTTATTTTCACATAACTTTACTCTAAAATGAACCGTTTTAAAGTTAGCAGTAAGAAAAGTAGGAAAAAATCGACTTTTTCAATAATTTGCCAACATTTCGATTTTTTATTAATGTTCCCGGCTTTTTTGAGATGGAGGATAAATCAATTATTGTTATACAGCCAACAGCCAATAGCCAAATGTAGTTACAGATCCGCCCTGGTCTACTTCGTTTAAACCTAATTTGCAATTTTCAAACGATTAAACTTATTTCAAGTCATAAATGTGTCAATATGATTTTGAAAAGCTAACAGCAAATTTCGGCTAGAAAATAATTGTTTATCGGAATATCTTTGTAGGACCTTGGCCTGATTGGAATACCAGAGCAGTGTCAAAAACTATAAGAGCATCACAAGAAAAATTTATCTGCAACATTAAAGTATTTCCAGGATTACCGGGCAATTCAACAAGTCCGCCTAATGCACTGATTTTTTTTGCTTAGACAGAAAGTCCAAGGATCCATCGTTTTGTAATTTAAGCTCACGTTTTTACAACTAAAACGTTTAAAAAAAATCAACATTTTTAGAATAAATTTCCCTATTTAATAACTTGTGTGTATATTTTTCTAGACTACGTTCGATTTTTTTCAGGACAACGTAATTTCTTTATTAAGTGCAAGAGAAATCTTTCTTTGGATCACTAGATATTTTGCTAAATGTGCAAATTTTTGACGGTGGTAAAGGAATTAAATCCTCTGTGGCTCCAACATATTATCTGACTCAATAATTGCAGTAACCGATTATTTGGTCAAATTATGAGAATCTGATTTTAGAAGAATAAAAAAACCCTCAATAACAATATCAATTTTTTGTTTAACGAACATAGTTTTAACTAATTGGCGAAAATCTTCTGAGGCAAATAAAGTTGCTAATTTTTTTTTCAAAAATTTGTTTTCGTGGAACACTGAGGAATACCCATTGAGTTTTCTTTCAGCACATTAAACATACATACTTTTAGAACTGACACAGATTTCTAGAGAAAAACCTTATTTTTCTTAAATTACAAAACGAATTCCATAACGATTTCAGCATGCTAAAAACTTCATTATTATTTGATTATTCCATTGATTTACGCGCAAACATGGTTCTTCACAAAGAACAGTACATTAAATGTTTAAAAAACATTGTGTTCGATGACAAACTTTAAAATAAAACATTGTCTACTAAAACTTAACATCGACAATGTTCTGAAAACATCAATATTATTATGTGTTGACTAAATGAACATCCGCAAAATTTCCCATTACCACAATGTATCACACTGTCGTACTGTTTCCATCCCCAATTGTCTCCACTGAAAATCATTTGGACTTCGGCCAACATTTCGTCACTTTTATTGTGTCTGTTCTGAGTACCACCCGTCAAGTCTTTTTACCCTTACGGGTCTTTATTGGACGGTCAATAATTGTAGACATTTATGAGCATCTCAATAAATTATAATCTATCTGTAGGACTAATTCTGAGCTAATCTCGGAAAACACGAGTCCACACAATATTCGCTAAACTTTCAAGACGGCATTAACGAGGAAAACTTATTTCACTCATTTCGAATAGTATCCATATTCTGAATCCCAGTCAGTTAGCCTTCTGTGCAACCTCCTCCCCAAAAACCTGGCTAGGTTATCTAAGAAAATTTGGCGGCATTAGATACGAAAACAAAACAGCAAAAACTCAACGAACAGGAAAGCTTAATTCACCGCAGAAGCTAAGAGTTTTCCGGGGCCAGCTTTTTCTGAATCTTTGAGACAACACGAGCCAAACAATTTGTAGCTTCAGCAAGATGACTTGTAATTAAATATTTACGACACGAGAGAAATTGAGGGAAAATTTGCTGAATTCATCATTTCTATGGCAAATACATCGGAGCCGATGAAAATGTCATGGACTTCTTTTTGGGCTCTTCTGCGTGGGTAGCAGATACAGTACGTTGTACGCACTATAGAAGATACAACATTCTTGGATACGGTATCGTGCACTTGAGTGCAATTTGTTTTTGCAAATCAGAGTGGTTTTAGATCTGCTCAACGGAATCAAAAAGAGTCTCACATTCATCGAGTTAACGTGACTATCAAATCAACAAGATGCTGAAATCACACTGAATTGTTGTGTTTCGTTGGCTTTTATCCATGTTTTATGTGGTTTTGCGTATCGCATCAACTCGAGCCGTTTTAAATAAATTAAGGAAATGTTTTAAGGGTCTATAAATCATTCCACCAAGAGCTGAACGCATACATATGTATATTCCAGTAGAACTAATTTTTCATTTTGACCCCGAAATATCTTTTATGTAGATTGTAAGATGACGACTGTCAGACAAAAAGGATATTATGAACTGGCTATGGTGGCTTATCATCAAGGAGAATCTATCTTGCAGGACGTATCAGTTGTCGGGGGGACAAAGAGAAATGGTCAACAAATCAGAGATGTTTTCCGAGTGCGACGACATGCTAGTAATTAGGTCGAACATAAACCATAAAGAAATGCTCGTCCTGATGTCCTGATGTTAATGGCATAATAATAATTTTTATGGCTGTATAATTTCCATGATCTTGATCATTTTGTTGTATTGGTAGGATGACGACCCGACCGGCCTCCATCCCATGGCCAAGGGCGCACATAAATTTGTTGTTATGGTTTTTTCGCTGAAAATCCTATCTAAGAAACTTACAACACTTATAAGGACACACGAAGAGAGATAATTTGTGAATTTATTGTTATATTTATTGGTCACCGCACGGATAGAAATCAATTTTTTATAACATAATAGTGGCATTCAGTCGACAGAGATGACTTTTATTGTACTGTTGGGATGAGTAATTAAAAGAAAAGCCTCAAGTTACGATAAATTATCTAAGAAGTAACAGCTGTGAAGTTAATTAAAACGAACATAATAATTTTTCGGAATTTTAGCGGCAAGCATTTACAAAGGTGAATGTTTCGCAATATTTCAAAGATCATGAAATTGCTTTGATGTTTCAAATAATATGAAACTGAGATATCCTTGCATATAAATTATGTTTTACTTTGACGACAACTGAAGTGTTTTTTTTTTCAAAATGCATCCAATTAGTATGTTGCTGCTAGTGGTGTACGTTTCCGAACAATTGATTCTACCAGGATTTGCATATCAGGATGTTATCACTTACCGTCATCGCTTTTTAAGGAAATATTAAGTAAATTCTTGATTTGATGTCACAGAAATGACTTTTGAAGAGGAACCTGCGATCATTTGATCGAAATCATTGAATCAGTAATAATTTCCACCTGGGAAATTCATTGCACAGATAAATATGGGGCCGACAGAATACCGAATGTTACAAGTAATTTAAGGACCGAACATTTTGGAATTAATCTTTAATACGAATTGTAAAAAATGAGACAAAATGGATATATGGAATCGATATTTGATTACAATGATTCCTAGTATAACAAGCCGTGAGATGCGCCCTTGAGGTCCACACGGTCAACTTTTCAAAAATATCTTCATAAATATTCAAAATATCAAACACAATAATAATTATGAAAATAATACTACTTTAAATAATAATAATGTACCTCTCATAACAGTAATTGAAATGACATAATATTCATCGTAACATATAGGGGAGCGTCCATTGATTACGTAAGGATTTTCGCGGATGAGATATTGATTGAATATTCACTTGGATCAATCAGAGGGGGGACAGGTTCCAAAGCCTTTTCTACGTTATTTGTTATTTTCATATCAATGCTTGAAGGACAAAAGAGCAAAAATGAATGCAGTTTTTGTTATTACGCCCACTGAAGACATTTTGTCGCGTGATGGCCATTTTGAATAGCTGCGTTCAAAATTGCCATCACTTCGGCATAATCACTGAATTTGTATTTTTTCACGATTTTGCGTAAATGAGATTGATAATTATTTCTTATTTTCTGTTGGTCTTGAAAAACATTGAATATTCAGTCAAAAATAGGTTCAATTGCATGTAAAAAAAATGTATTACAAATTATGAGGGAAATAATTGAAATCTTACGTCACTAAAAAACAAAACTACTAAAAACTAAAAAAAAATTAAATGAAAGCTTTTTAAAGCATATGATCTTGGAAAGTATTGAGTACAAAACATTTTACCATTCAAAACGTTGATAACCACAAATGCAAATTTGATTGATTTTTTTTTCAAAATTGAAGCAGTATTTTTTTTATTAAAATGAAAACATGGTACTGTAAAAACTATTGAAAATCTGCTAAAATTATGCGAATATGAATAAACTTTGATTGACTTTACAGCAAGTTCTTTAGAATAAGAGATATAATGTCATATTAATCGTATGAACCCTTTTACATGGTGACTTTGGATGATTTTTTATTTTTTATTTAATTTTTTTTTGTAATCATGAGAAAAAGTTTTACTGATTTCTCTACAAAAGTTGATAAGAGTTTATAAATATTATAAACATTTATTACTGTGATGTGCAAATCAGGTTCAAAATTTATTTTTCAATGAAAAAAAACCCTAATTTTTCACATTTCTTTCGTTAAATTAAAAAAAAACGCTTAAACGTTTTTTCATAAATTAAAAATAACATATAAAAAATCTTAATACGCGTCGATTGACACCTTAGTGATGCAAAAATTATATTTGGTTCGCGAGATATGCATAGTGAATGATATAAATGAATTTGAAGAAGATGATGACTCTAAAGATTTTTTATTTTTAATTTATTTTTTTCACACATACATACAACTCTCTTTCTAAAAACACTTTAAATATACTCTGAAAACCTCAAAATGTAAAGAAATGTCGAACATTTCAATTTTGATTTGGGAGGCAATTACAAGAAAATTTCAATGCATAAAACACAATTTTTGAGTTTATGATGTTCGGCAGCAATTGGTATTTACGAAACCTTCTAAACGATTGCAGCTATTAAAAAAATTTGCTCCTATAGAATGAAATTCTAACTGACATCATTTACACTTTTATCTGTGCCATGAGTGCAAAAAAAAATTCAATTTCCTATCTTCAATACACAACGATCGATTCAAGTCAATCGTCGTCTGTGATCAAGAAAATGGTTATATCACAAGCGTTGAAATTTTTTTTTATCAAGAAAACATGATAAGATATTACATACCACAAAGTAGCGTTAAATATTTCCTTCAGTTTATTTACTTCGATTGCGATACATATATGAGCTGATACGCTTTTGTAGTATATTTATTCACATTTGTAAGAGTTTTGTTGATTACACGTTAAGTCGAAGTTTGATGATTAAACTTTAAGTCATTTTTGTTCAATGGAATTGCGTCAACAATTGTAGAAGAAAAAAACAAAACCTTGACGATAGTATTAGTCATGATTTTAGCACTGAAGAATAGCTTCATAGCGATCATAAGAAATGATGAATAAAAACTTATTGGAGAAAACTACATACATTCCCTTTGTCGTCATTTCCGTCTTGTTTTTCTAAGGGAAAATGATAAATACATCCAATTCAAGTTATTGAATGATACACACGTAAATTTTATGTAGACTAGCTGAGGCAACTATTTAAGAAAATTTGGCGAATTAAATCAACTCGTCACAGCAAATGAGACATAAAATGGATATTAGTCGCTTTCAGCGGATCTAAGATAACGCGCAAAATATCCAAGATTTTCTATGAGCTGAAATATGCGAAATATCTTTTTTATTATTCATCCACGTTTTGTTGACAGTGATTGCATGTTATTTATATAAATATCTGTATATATGTATAAGCACGTTTTTATTAGACTAAATCTAGCTGCGCGATATGTTTACATGAGCCATTTACAAATAGCTTAAGCATCGTCAGCCAATCAGTCTTGGAATCTAAAATTAAAATATATATTTTTCATTCATTTGAATAATGAGTTTCAACAAAATATCTGCGTTTTAAAGTGATATGATATTTTATTTCACTTAATTTTATTTTAAATCTAAGTTTTGGTTTGAAATATTTAGACTTACAAAAAATTTGGGATGTTGTCAATAAATTTAAGATGATATCTTTTAGTCATCGTTAAAATAATAAATGTGTATTACGGTAAATAGCATTTGTGAAGC
Source organism: Oxycera nigricornis (assembly GCA_963942545.1). Classification (NCBI taxonomy): domain Eukaryota; kingdom Metazoa; phylum Arthropoda; class Insecta; order Diptera; family Stratiomyidae; genus Oxycera; species Oxycera nigricornis. The sequence goes on from OZ012662.1 coordinate 101,911,700, forward strand.
CAACTTTGAACAAATTAATTCTTGCCGAAAATCTTCTAGGATATTTTTTTTTCCATTCCATGATCATTTTGCAAAGTATCCATGCATTGCAACTCACGCATAATTCTTTTAGAAACTGAGGCAATTTTTTTTAGTTATCCACATGTAGTTTCAGTTCAGATGTGTGCAAATAATAATTTTCATGCGCATCCAATTAGAGTTGACAAATATTTACAACAGCAACAAATATCAGCGAAGTATTATGCGCAACAATTTAAATTTCCCATTACCATAACAATTCTTTTGAAGAAAAATCAAAAGAACAAAATCCTCAAACTTATTCACCCGCAAAATTAAACTGTGATCTCAGATTTCGAACGTAGGATCAAAGGAAAATTTTAACAGGTAAAGGGATATTCCGCCAAGCAAAACGAATATCTATTTTCGTTAGTTTCTCAATTCCCTATTATCAACTGGAATCTACACGATTCATATCCTTATTTTCGTAGAGGTAGGCGTATAATCTTCATTCCTTTTACAGGAAAGTGTTTAATTTTAAAAACCATTCTTTAAAACGAAAAATAACCTGAACCTATTTTATACAAATAACACTCCGTAACTTTTAGACCTATCCCTTTTTACCTTCCGGTACCTTTCCAGTAACCATTTGGTTCAGCATTTTCCAACCAAACAGAATAAATTCCTTTGCCACTGAACAAAAGGATCAATGTATAAGCAAATTACTGCTCTTGCTTTTTCGCGTGAACTCAAGGAATATAAATTTCAAAATTCCAATGAAAATCTTGTTTTCGGAAAACTCCCTTTCTAGCCACAATCTTATTTAGTCATAGCAATCCATTAATTCCAAAAGGATTATAAGATTCTAGCTTACGAAGTGTGAAAAAAGATTGAATTTGCTATCGAGCCTTTTGTCGATGATTCGCTATGCAAGGTTCAATCGCGGTTTTCGTCAAATTAAGGAATTCATTGAATAAATTTTCACCGCGAAAAGCTGTTTTATTTATTCTCAACGAATTACGGCAGACGAAGAAATTTATTAGATTGAATTTTGAAGATAGAATGATGCTTGGAATAATTGAATAAATTTATAGGAATTGATTAATATTGAATTATCATTACTTTGGACTTTTTTCTGTTGGTAAATTTTGGTGTTAAGAAAAGGAGTAGTTCATCATGTTTTCATTTTTATCATCAGCTTACGTTTTATTTTGTTAAATATCACATACGAATAGATCTAAAAATGACTCAGTGTGCAAGTGCATCACCAGTTATACTTGATATGATAATGCAAACAAGGAAAACTGCATATGATCTCACGGCAAACATATGTGAGTGCTTTTCACATTCTGTTACAACTTTATTTGTCATTATCATAAAATTATTTCCCCGTGGTGTGCAACAGTCATTCTATTAATTATCTTTATACGATAGAAATGATGGTTCATATACTTGGTTGTTATTTTTCATTTTATTGTTATACTGTTTTCAATTTTTAAAAGAATAATCTGATGATTCATATAGTTATTTCTCTACAAACCGCAATTTGGAATTAATAAATTCAGTTCATCATAAAGTTTGTACACCTTCCGTCAAACATCTTAAATATCTCCTTTAAATTATAATATATTGGCAGATATTGGCAGTGTATTTTATGTGTTTTTTGAATAAATTTTTTTATTGACAAACATTTAAGCTAGATTTAAAGATGATGATGATACTTTTAATAAAATAATAATTTTTGCTAAGCTTACGTTATGCTTCAATAAAAAATAGTAAGTTCTGTACAATTATTTCATATGTCAGACCATTCGACGTTATTTTTTCGGGATTTAAATGGAAAATAAAACACCGAGCTTAAGGAGTTATTCTACCTATACAAAAAAAATTCATACAACACCTCATATAAAACAAAAAATCGGTTACAAAAACTTTGAACGCGTTTTTCTCGAAACTAACTTTTTTCTTGCTCGTGGTAAAAATGGGAAGAAACTTCTCAACCAATTTACTTCAAATTTTATGCACCTACTTATCTACTATTTATCAACTGGACTAATCAGAGTTTAGAGCAAACAATATATACAACAAAACATTTTTTAGTTGAAAACATGTTAAAAATCGACTCTTTTTTCCAAAATTGTGGCAGATTGCAAAAACACATAAATTTTGACCTAAAGTAAGGTCATTGCAATAGTTTGTACTCAAAACAAATTAAAAAAACTGTTTTGGTATGCTTGCAGATGAATATTTTGGCTTAAATTTTACCAGACGCAATTTTTGTTCCATTTAGCTGCACTACAACGTTGGGCTCTGCAACCGACATTTTGTTTTTGTAATTTATTTATCAATGAAAATATAATGTACAAACCTAAATCAATAGGCATACAAAATTTCAAAACGATATCTGCTGTAGTTTTTTTATAGGAGTTTTAAAAAAAGGTCACTTTTTCCGGGCTATAGGTAGAATAGCCCTTTAAGGGGTTAAATAGGTCTTGGAGGAAGAAAAACAAGCTTTTTCAAAAAATTGTATTTTGAAAACCAAAAATCTGTTTTATTTAAAATTTCCAGACATAAAAGTTTAGCATTTCATGAAGTTGTGAAAAAAATTACAGCTTAAAAACATTGTAAATTGTCAATTTTCCTGCAGTTTTCCTCGTTCAACTTTTTTTTTTGCGGTAGGCAGAATATTTCGCTCCAGGTTCATCTCAAATTCAAAATTCAAAAATTGTCTTATAGTTTATGCCCTTGGCTCGCGCTTGAACCAAGGAATTGAAAATAAATGAAATTTAAAAAAATGGATTTGAATGAATTTTCGTGTCATATTTTTTTAGCATTTTTCCGATTCTCATCGCGTTTCAAATTTTTTTTCGTATAAAACAAAAACGAGTCGACCGAATGAAAATCCCTTCGTTCAAGCACGCAAAGTTTCAGCAAAATCGGTCGATTCGTTCTCGAGAAATCATGCCTACCGTACGGAAAAACAAAGTTTCGAGAAAAACGCGTTTTAAGTTTTTTTTACTGCGATTTAATGAATTAAAGTTATTTTTTAGCGACTTACATCGAGTCGTCAATTCCGGGTCCATAAAGTAATTCCTTCGCCTCTTTGGCGATGTTCAGAGCATCCTTTTGATGTTGTGATGTTTGATGAAAAAGAAAGGAGCTGATTTTACGCGGTAGAACCGCGCCGCATGCGTATAATACGCTAGTAGAGCGCACATACCGACCGCGCGGTATTCAAATCTCTATAATTCCGGAATTATTGCTCGAATTTACTTCAAATTTGGTGTGAATACTCTTGAAGTACTATACTTTCATGTGGAATAAAAAAATTTCAATCGATTTTTTGAAAATACAAGACCTATGTAACCCCTTAAGAAGAAGGGCGCACTGTCTTATGATGGTGGAAAATTAAAGAGAACAATAAAAAGAATGAAGGCTACTGACCAAGGATCGAGCCCACAATATATTCATAAGATCAAAGTGATTGCGAAGTTCACCATAGATTTATCGAACTAAATACTTAACATACTCTAAGGGTCAAAATAATAATTAATAGAAAAAACAATCATAATTAAAAAAAACATTAAGAACTTTTTGAACTCAAAGAAAATTCAAACGGCAAGAAGAAGCTGCATTTCACAGAAAAGATCACCCACAAAGTAGAAGTGTTAAATCATTGCAAAAGAATAAAATCTTAACATCATAAACGTAGAAACTTAATCAAAATTATCCTGCCACGTAAGTATTCGTTCATTAATCAATGCTCACACCTGTTCGAACTTAGTCAAACTGAATGAAAAATTTAGCATGTAGCAAAGCATGAAAACAGGATTCGTATCTTAATATGAAAATGTAAATGAAGAATATTTGCGTGCACGAAACAATACAATAACAAATAGTTAAACGAAGGAATATCATGGCGCACCCTCATTGACCTTACAAATTTTGGATGGTCACCAACCTTGGCCTGGATGAGATTATTGTCAGGATTGAGTGAGGAAGGTCGATTTGTTTGGAGTAATTATTCAAAAGGCGCAATTCACGGTTAAGAACACTCTATTAAAAATAAGAATGAATGTAGATTTTTGCTATGCTGACATATAACAGAAAAGTATTTAAATTTAATTTACATTATTGAATGCAATTGTTACTTATTATAGACTGAGTAATAAAATTTATTAAAATGTTTTTTATTTGATTTATGGAGTACCTAGTCATTTTATTGCTATTATCTGGAGGAAAAATATCAACATTTTCTAAAATTTTCGATAAACAATGTTTAAGAAATAATAAAATATTATGCTAAAAACAATTTAATCCTCTTTTCAAAAGCTACATTTCATTAAATCCGCTATTAACCACGTCAAAATTATCTTCTTCAATGAACATAAATCAAACACTTTCACTCCATATAATACCAATTGAAACAACCCTCTCAAACATTTCAATATTCACCCCAAATAACCACAAGTAATATCTTATCCAATTTAATTTGTCTGCAGCCCAGATAAATTCTCAAAATATTTTTGGTATTCTCACAAATTTTACCTAAAAAAAATTCTCAAATAGCATTCAGCAACCCATCCACCTACATTCTGAATCTAGTTTCGGCCTACGTACAGTAAACTACAACAAGATATATCTTAAAATCAATAGTAAATTAATTAAACCAAGTGAATCGGCCGAAGAACAAAAACAAGAGTTGGATGAAAATTGAACTGGTGGATAAAAATTTAATGAAAACTTTTCCGGGCCATTTCCTTTCGAGAATGTTTACATTACATTATAATCTTTACCATGCGGTATGAAGATACGTTTCGATAAAGATATTTCGAATGGTAGGAATTTAGGTTCGATTTTCTGAGAAATAGGAAGGAATATTGTGCATTAAAGTTATGCAAAACAGTATTTGAGTATGTTAATAAAAAATATTAGTGGGATAGTAATGCAAAAAAGAGAGGTAGGGGTCGTTAAATTTTAGCAGCTGAAGTCGATGTCTTCTGGGGGCAAAATCATAACTTTAACTAAATATAAGGACTTTATTTTGTGATATTTTATTCGATTTTAAAACTTGTTAACACACAATCAAACGAAGAACATATGCCTATCATGATTCTCGGCAATGTAAATATCAAACAAAAAATTCTTTCATCACATCTACATCGTTCGAACGTTTCTTTCAAGTATCCGAATTTATCATTTCACCGCTTCTGTTTATAAGCTTTTCAACACCACATTTTCTCTCACCTCCACATCAACCCAAAATGGGACTACAGGATCTTAAACAAACAAGATTCCGTAAAAAGGTTGAATCGTATGCAACACGTTGTTCATCCCCTCAAGCATCGTTCACTTGCTGTCCTCTTTGGACTCTTAAGAAATCATCATCATGTTTACCATTTCTTGATAGCTGATACTACGAATTGGATTTTCTCGGTTGCCTCAAAAAATAAGAAAATAAATTTTCCGCACAAATCATTTGGGAAGAGATGCTGTACTGCAACTATGGATGGCAATTTTATTGATACAAAGAATCAAAAAATAAAGAAGACAAATGCTACGGTCATTGGCTCTAATCGGTCTTATTTAGAATACGGGTATCAAGTGTTGCTGCTGATACTTCTTCTTTTCATTTCTTTGATGCGGCACTATCGATGAAGAAGACCTTTAAGGGCACTTTTAATCGCGAGACTGTCTGATAGTGGGACATAAGTTTTCAGGGAATAGCGGAAGAGGAAAAGGTTTAACATATATGTACGTCCAATTACGTATTGAAACTGATTGTGCTGATCTACGGAATAAGTGTGTGTGCAGTTCAATAGGACAATGAAGATGAAATTGAGAAACTTACAATGGAATTGCCGGGAGATCTCGTCGTGGAACATTCGACTCCAGGCTGTCTACATGGCGTTCGGAATCAGCTATCAGCTCAATGAACTTTTCAAACAAACATTACCACCCGGTTTGGAACTCGTATCACCACTACTCTCTTTTCTCGGAGGAACTTATCATAACCAGCACTTTTCAAACCACCTAGCTCGCTACTATCCTTCCTTTTTATAACAAATGAACTAGCACTTAAAAACTTTTCCCGATTCGACTAGGCTGCAAGTATTGTATTTTCACTGTTCGACATTAAACAATTTCCAACTCTAGTCAACTATGATTAATATTTGCACAATCGATTAAACATTCAAAATAAATTAACTCAGATGAATCTACCGTTCAACCAAATTGTCCATGTACTTGGCCGATGATATTTATTTCACATGGCAATTGAGCAAACACTGAAGCTTCCACCAGCACCAGAAAATGTTATCATTCGGTTCCCACAGCGCAAATATGAATGAAATCGAGAGTTCGATAACAGCTTGTCGAAGCTGATAGGGACTCAGACCCAAACCGAATAAACGTTTCGATGCAACCTCCGCGTACAACCGAATACAATGCGTCTACGTGTGGAAAACCATCTCGTGCAGGGTGGAAAAGTATCCGCGCTTCTGGCTGTAGCTTCCACTGCTTTACTCACCCGCCGAACCGCCAACCGTTAACATACTGAAATGCTGGAGGAGACATCATTGGTTTCTAGCTACTAGCTAGCTGGGTTGGCTAGCAAGCAAGCTGGCTGTGTGGCTAAAGCGAGCCGGCAATTCACAGGGGAATTTCCTTGAAACGGAGTCGAGAATGGAAACTGCTTCTTCTTGCAAGGGAAATTCACGTCCGTTTGGGAGAGGCCATGTGCTTTTCTTGGTATTTTCACCTCAAACGGAGAGATTTGGGGGTGGAATTGCCGAGAGCTGGTTGTGCCCGATACTATTTTGTTTACTAACAGCTGCAGACTTTTCCGGGTGTGAAAATTAACATCGAGTTGAACGAAATGGAAAGTGGTAGAGTAAACCGGGCCAGAAAAAATGAAGAATATTACTCGAAAAATTGGTGAATGAATGAAGACAGCGAAAATTCTGTTTCCTTTCAAGAAATCAAGGAATATAAAATAATCCTCACAGTTTCAGAGGTTTAGAAGTATCATCAGCTTCAAAAAGGGCATTAATTTAGAAACTGATATTGAAAATTTCACAACATTTATAATAGTTCAGAAAAAAAAATTAGTTTTAATTTTTAATTTAATAAAATTTCTCGAAAATTCCGTGAAATAAAACCGAGCGATTTTTTTCGAAAATTTAAAAATAAAACAGAAATAAAAATCAAACGAAAAAAATGCGATACCCGATTTTCACAAAATGGACCAGGAAAAACTTGTGGCGACAAAAAATTGTTTTTTGTTTTGTTTTGTAAATTATTTACACATCTTTCACGGAATAAATTTCTGGCCGAAACTTCTTAGAAATTTTATGCCAAAGGTGGTTTTATCTTTTACAATTAGGGACTAAAGACTGAAATAACATTGCGAAAAGTTTGTGAGAAAATTAATTTAGGAAAGAAAAACTTCAACGATCAAATTTTACAAAGACATCTGGAAAAGTTCTATAGGATGACTGTTTGTGCATGAAAAGTTCCACAAAAAATTGAATGTTGAAATTTCTACAAAAGAATTCTTTCATAATGAATAAAATTAGATTTGCTTTTGGAAAGTTTGGTGGATTTGACATCAGCGAAACCACGGGGAACTTTAAAATGATATTTTTCAAAAAAAAAAACAAAGCTGTAGTTTATTTGAATATCGGTAATCTTTAAATGACTTTCTCTTTGGTAAACATAATATTTAGGAAAATGTTCGCTAATAAAATATTGAAAATAGAATATCAGCGAAACTCGGTAAAAAAGGGACCAACTTCAGCCAAAAAATTTCTGAGGAAATTCAAATTTTGTTTACTTGAAAAAAATCAGATGATGAACAAACTTCGAATTTCCCGAAAAATAGCGACAAACAATACGCGCCAATCGTTCTACTTGATTTGACGAAAAGAGTAAAGAAAGATTTTGTAATAAAAACAATGTCAGGCAATAATTTGAAACAGTGCGAAAAATTTCTTCATAAAAGGAGGTTTTCTAGAAAGGAATTTTACTTTAAAAAAATTACAGTTGCAATGAACTTTGTCTACGTTACTTAAGAGGTTACATGGGTCTTGTATTTTCAAAAAATCTATAGGAATTTTTTATACCGTAAAAAAGTATAGTACTTCAAGAGTATTCACACCAAATTTGAAGTAAATTTGAGCAATAATACCGAAGCTATAGAGATTTGAATACCGCGTGATCGGTACGTGCGCTCTCCCTCACCTAGCGTACGTATTATACGCAAGCAGCGCGATTCACAGCATCAAAAGGATGCTCTGAACATTGCGAATGAAGCAAACGAATTACTGTATGGACCTGGAATCGACGACTCCATGTAAATCGCGCAAAATAGCTTCAATTCATTAAATCGCGGAAAAAAAACTTTAAACGCGTTTTTCTCAAAATCTTGTTTTTCCGTGCGGTAGGCACGATTCCTCGAGAACGAATCAACCGATTTAGCTGAAACTTTGCACAGTTCCTCTTTATAGTATTGACTCGTGCTTGAACGAAGAGATTTTTATTTGGTCGTTTCGTTTTTGTTTCATACGATAAAAATATTTTAAAAACGATGAGAATCGAAATGCTAAAATATATGAGACGAAAATTCATTCAAATCCATTCCAAAACTTTATTCTTCATTTTTTTTCAATTCCCTCGTTCGAGCATGAGCCAAGGGCATAAACTATAAGAAAATTTTTGAATTTTTGATTTGAGATGAACCTGCACCGAAATATTCTGCCTACCGCAAAAAAAGGTTGGATGAGGAAAACTGCAAGAAAATTTACAATTTTCAATATTTTTTGCTGTAAATTTTTTCACAATTTTTTGAAATGCTAAACTTTTATGTTTGTAAATTTTAAATAAAATAAATTATTAGTTTTTAAAATACAATTTTTTGGTCGTCATTTTAAAACAACATTGATTTCTATCCTTAAATATTTTAAAAATGTATTTGAATGTCATTGACTTGAGTCAACAATATTTGTTTACTATCCGCAAGCCATAATAATAATTTTGAATATTTGCTGATTTTTTTCCCATTTAATTTGAGTATTTTTCATAAATAATTCTAACACGTCCTTCGTAATGATCAACAGTTTTTTTCCGTTCAGTCTCCTATCAGAGACATTCCCATGCCGTTCAACCCCTATTCTAAAACATTTAATATTTGTTTACGAACGCTTAACGCAAAAGGAAATCTTTGAAAACACCTTTCTATTATTTTGAATTGCGCGCTATCCCACCCCCAGTTTGACTATAGAGCATGCGCATATTTTCTCACCACACTTTCCCCAAAACCAAATAGAAAATGAAAATCATACACATATTTGACGCAGACGCTACACCGATTCACTAGAGCCGGTCTAGATTGAAAATTTCCCAAAACATTAGTTGGCTTCAACGCCCAGTCGTGATGAGGAGGCTGTGAAAAGCATCCACTACCGTGGAAAATCCCCCAAATCGAAATCGGCATTGTCAGACAGTTGGTGGATTTCCCCTGGCAATGAAAAGCCATCGTCGGGACTCTTTTTGGGACTATTCACTGCCTGTATTCTGAACAGCTTAATTAACTTTCATCAATCGTAAGAATTAATGAAAATTTATTTGATTGTTGAAAAAAAACATACTTTTCTTTCGTGAGAACAGACATAAATCGTATGAAGACGGATGTACTGTAGTTCTCATCTGTGGGCTGTAAAATGATGAGTTTAATTGGAAAAACAGATAGCCAGGAAAAAAGTTTGTATCTCAGATTGTGAAATTCCGCCATCAAGAGATAATGCGATAAATCATTAACGAATATTTAATTTTTCAATCTGAGAAATTGAGTATAAAACATAGATATATGTACATATCTGCGAAAACTGTGTTGACACAATCTCGAGATAAAACATTCACCACGAAATCATTCAACAGCAATTTTTTCTCTCTATTTTCCTCTAGTGTAAATTATCTGTTGGATAGTCCTTAGAAATATTTTTCCTAGACTATGAATTAATGGCACATTTCACAAGCAAATTTTAAAGATTTATTTTCAAAAGAATAAAATTCTATAGTGAAAAAAAAATTATGTCGAAACAAAACCTAAAAATAAATTAGTTACATGCTGACCTGAAGATAGTTGAAAATTATTTAATTCAAAGAATTTTCCGTATGATACAGTTCATATGAATTTTCAGTAACATTATTTGTTAGTGATGTCAAGAAAAGGGGGCGAAATCTTTTTTGATGTATTCTGTAAGAGTGAAAAAATAGAAATTTTCATTGTAAATTTTAACCAGATACATTTTTCGAAATCATTTTTTTACGATATAAATTGATTTATTGGCAAACATTCAACTTAAATTCCACCAGGAGTTCACAATTTAAACAGAAAATGTGTTTGAAAGATTTATTGACTGACTTTTCCATGTATTCGGTGACCTATCAGAGAAAATTCGAAGTTTTATTGAATTTTGAATGATGTTTATCACTTTCTCAAGAATTAAGCTATTTTCGGGAGATTTAATAAAATGCCTTCCTTCCTTCCGTTTCGAAGAAAAGTGAGTTACGGAATATGCAATGCATTTCATATAATAAAGTATATATGAACTTTTGAAATTATGGTTACAAAACTAGTTGAATGCTATCTTAATTGTATTTATATGCATAAAAAAACGAAAAGTGCAATCCATATTTTCCAATTTAGTTTTCATTGGGCTGCAAAAACAAAGATACTTGAGTTGATATGTATTACTTGATCGTGATAAAATCACTACTTGAAATGTGGTATCTGAGCTTATTGCTCAGAATCTATAAAATCTATCAAAATCAACTATATTTCGCGTAACGTTTACTCTTACACCGCAGCCGATCCTGGCCACGGTTTGGGCAATCCCCTCCGGCTTAAACCCGCGAAAAGGGGTGTGCGAATATTTTCCAAAAGGGGCGCCACCCGTTTCGGCGCCGGGGCTGCTCTGTCCGCGAATCCGTAAACGGGAACAGGATTCACGACGAACCGAAACCACTGACCAACTGAGGAATTCCAAGAAAATGGAATGCAACCAAGGGTCCGACGCGACGTTCGCTTCGCCACTTCACACAAATCACCAATCTAATCAAGGCACTATTTTATTCTTCCTTTTTTTTTAAAACCTACCTATCTATCCCTATCTATATATACTTAATTCTACTTACAATTTTCTTTCCTCTTCTTATCCAAACACTGCGGCTCCGGATTCATCTGCCACTTGCCGATCGTGCGCCGCTTGCTGCCCGTCGTCCTCTTCTCCTTCTTCCTCAACGTGTAAGTTTTTTTTTCTTAATCTTCCGTGATTTACTCAATACACCAAATCCACAATTCTCCGCTTTATGCTTCATCGTGACCAGCACTCACAAGGACCCAGAACAGCACCGTCCAAGACTCCGCACCAAAAAAAGTTTCGCCACCTGTTCTGCCCGCGATATTTAAGGGATCACCCGAACCTGTTGTCGCGGCATAGGCGGTCAACGGCCCGCCGAGTTTGCTGACCTCAACGAAGCTTTCCGAGCTTTGGGACCGGTTTTGTCGACGCACGTCAGCTGGCGATTTAAGTCAGGGAGAGGGCAATACTGTGACTGCTGCTTGTGTGATGTGGTTGGAGTGCTGGTGAAATAATCATACCAGTCATTAACCATGGTAAATTGCAAGTGCAAATGGTTGTGGGTATTACAGGCGTATAGTAGACTCCATTGGCGTATCGTATACCGGGCGGAGCCTGAATTTGGATATGTTGCGGCGATTGAGTGAGCGTTGTTTGTTGTGATTGCTGGCAACTTATCTGCAGGGTCTGTGACGTTGACTGTAATGCATTTTGCTGTTTATGATACTTAAATTATGCAGGCTTCGCGCGCACGATCAGGAACACTCTCCATAAAAATCTTACTACCTACTTAGCTATCTAATCCAATTTCCTTAACATACATACATCTCTATATTTACATAATTCAAACCTCTAGCCTAAATTGACCTACTCCCTACAATATAATTCATTATTAATTTGTTTGGGTTAAGTGGCGAACGTAACATCACAATTTTCAGAAGACAGCGTTTACCCGCACGATGGTTTGGGTATTCAAGGACAGGCAGTCCCATATTTTGCTCTTATGGGTTTGTGGATCGACCACGTTGCGTGGCGAACGTAACACACCAATACAGAATATATGATTTTGAAAACAATTTGACGAATAGTTTTTATGGGATACACTTAAAATGGTAACCTACATGGACCTAGTACTTTTATGAGTGAGTTTGATTTATTTAAAAGTCGGTTTCGATGGTTTATAAATTTTCGACATTGAATTATGGACTTGAATCTGTGAAAATGTAATATTTGCTTCAATTTTTTGCCGGAAGAAAGGATCACGCTTCACGTCTTTCTTGTATAGATACTATTGATATGTAATTTTTGTGGTTTTCATGAGAGCATCAAGTAAATTTTCCAACAATTTTAGAATATGAGGTATGATGATCTGTAAAAAGCACATTTTGATTATCTTAATTTAGTTTCCTCTCCCATCATTTCCGCTTCAAATTGCTCAAGTTATTCAACTCTTCAACTATAATAGTATTTTTCTTCAACCGACTTAATCTATTCTAAGCATGACCATATTTAATTGCTTTCATACGCTTATGTAAGCATCTTCTCCATCATTCAAAATTAATCTTGAAAAGGACACAAAACATTTCATTAACCAAACCATATGTGTCTTCAACATTTCCGTAACATATCATTCAAATTTATTAACTGCCACCGCGTATATTTCATTGTTAAACGCATCCGAAATTCTCATAAAGGAACGTGAGCAAAAACAATGCGTGTGTCGACAAAATGAATTTATAACTCTATATCAATTGTATTCTGACACCAAGATGATTTTATCATTTATATTAAGTATTCTCTTCCACTTACAACATTCATCCTTTTGCGTGGAAACGGCAAACATGTTCACAAGAAAAGTCATTTAATGTGAATTTATTCAAACTAATGTCATTTTCAGAAGCAACTTGATAATGATCTCTTGAAATAAGGTATCATATTAAATCCTAATTTAATAACAATTTCCAGGATATGTTTTGCGCATAACATTTTCCTCAACTTCTACGATAAATAACTCCCACCAGTTACTTTGAGTCCTACCACGCTCTGTTAATAAAGATACGAAACCACTAAAAACGAGAAATTTTCAAGTAGAAATTAGAAGAACCTTTTCATCTATCGACAACTTCTTTTCCAGGTATGTATCCTTAAACCGTCCTTGAACACATTCCCATACTGTAAATGATCTTATCTACTTCAGAACATCCTCGAAAGATGCTTCGGAACGATGATACCCAAAAAAATTGCTGCTTTTTACGAATGCGAATCGATTTCAGGACAAAAGCATATTGTCATCGACAGGACGCCTCCATCAATATTCATTCAAAAAAACGGGAAAACATACCAAAAGCGAATGAGGCCACCACAAATAGCGGTTTTGAATTTCCACAATTTTCTTCTTGGGCAGATGGCATGCGAGTTCATTATCCTTTCCTTGGCATCATTGGAACGCTTGCTAGTTTCTTTTCATTGAACATCATATCCTTGGATAGATGTAGGCTTCCTCATATCGTGATGGAACGGAAGTGCCTAATATCTTAGGAAGTCCATGAAAACACTAAAGTTTTCTATAATAAGAATATTTTGCTGAGAGGAACTATTTCTTTTCATACATAGTCACCAAAGTTGCTGAGAAACTTCATAGGGTTTTGCTGCATCGAAAAGATCTCCACATTATTTAAATATTCCGAAATCTCTTTTATACTATCCGCAATCTTCTTATATACTTCAGATTCCTTTGAACCATTCGTACGGATACGACACAATACAATAGTTTCAGTTACCCTCATCGGTTTTTACCGACATTGGGAATTGCGGAAGAGGCAAAGGATCCAAATTACACCTTCTTGTCTCACATTGAATTTAAATGGGGTGCGTTATGGTACATTTTCCTGCCATAAAGGGTATAATGAAACACTGAAAAGAAAAGCTGCTGGGATTAACTTTATGGGTGCGACTCGGGCGACTCTTTGTTGTTTTACTTAAAAGGAGATTGCATACAATCTATTTATCACGGAAAACATTTAACATTATTTGTGTGAATTTCCACAGAATTGTGGCATTCTGCGATCTTCTCCACTGCTCTGCTCGGGACCATCAAATGGCGTGAATCGATTGTCAAGGATACTTTCACTTTCATGGGAGGATTAATATGAAACTAGGTATCTAATGTTTTTCCATCTCGAAACAAGATGTTCCGGGGAAAGTATCAAGCATCCATTAACGATGCGCTGAATCACTTTTTAAGTATTAAGGGCTCTGTCGTGAATGATTCATCGTTAGCGATTCTGGTGAATAACCGAGTCATGGGCCCAACGAGGAATCGTGGAAGATGCTTCAGACACGATGGTTAGATGGAATTAGGTCGTTTGCTAAAATGTGCTGCTTCTGGTGGTGTTTCAAAAGTATTTGGACTATCATTTACAAGGGCTGTTAGATGGCTTTGAAAGTTGTAAAATTAGTTAATGGTTGAAAATTGTTGAAGAAGAAAGTGGCTTTTAGTCGATTTTCACTAGCACCGTAACGATATTACACCTGAAACGATTTTCCTCTTAGCCAACACTTCAGAATTTTCCCGAGAAAACACCAACTCGAAACACTTTCACCAATTTCCCACTTGGGACCGACGATAGTGTGTAATTACTTCCAATCCTCTCGTTCCTTTTCTCCTTGGTATCGTATCTAAATTTAACATTCTGGAAATGATGCGATTTACGATGCGTAAGAAAAATGGGGTATTTTTTCGCCAAGACAAGTATCTATACATTTATTTATATTATTTTCATCATACTCTTCACAGTTCTTAGGGATGAAGCTGAACGAAAAATGAGAATGATTCCACCACCAGCAACAACAACAAAACAAATTATCAGAAAAAAGCACGGATATGAGAACATTCATATGTACACATGTATGTAGGTAGAAACTCATGTGGCGCATAGTATATTCATAAATAGATTGAAAATTAATTTCTTTGTTGCCACACTGACTGGTGTTTCCTCAACCGATGAAATCAGGTTACTGTCGTTGTAATTAGGACTTTAAAAAATTACAAACAATAATTCTTCGATGATTTGTCGGTGGGATTTATATCGAATAGGATCAGAATTATAAACGATGAGATAAGTGAAGTATTAAGTACGCATTCAATGTTTTTTTGTATTAATAAATCATGTTTATGTGGATGTAACACATGTATTTTGAGGGTAGTATTAATTATGTTAAAGCTATTTAAAGGAATAAACTTTCATACTTATATTTTTGTAGCACTACAAAGTTTTTTTCTGTTTTTTTTTTGAAAAATTACTTCTTTTGACGGTGCAAAAAAATTCTACTTGGTGAGACTATTGATTCTTTTAATTTTCTTGGGTTTTTTCTCGCTGAGATGTCCATCAAAGCTTTACAGAAAATATTATAGGGACTGGATGTAAATCATCTCCGAAAATTTACTGAAAAATGGGAAAATTTCGAATTTACCGAAAATTCATAAGCTTTTTTTTTAGAAAAATTGAGAGCGAATAGAAAATTACTTTTAATGGTTTCTTTAATAGTTGTTTATCTGCACACTTTTTCGGTTATTTCTTCAACGAACTATTTCTACTGTAATTTTAACAGTACTGCAAATTGTTTAAACTCTCAAACCAAAATCTATAATCAGACCTTCAAGGTAAAAATAAATAAAAATTTAACAGAGACATCTGTACGTAGGTGCTTCATCGAAATTTATCGATTGAAAAAAAAATCATTAATTTATTTTATGTCTTGCGTTCAAGTTTGTTTACCTTCTTCAATGGTTCTTAGTCAAATGAAATAAACTTCAATCTAGCATTGACCTAGAATTGATGCTTTAAGGAATCACAAAACAATTTAACATTTGCAACCAACAATAAACTTGTAAACATCTCTATCTGGTATAAATATTTGGATAATGCGATAAGATACTTTGTGGCAACTTTATGGTTAAAAAAAGCAGTATTAAAGAAATGTTTGCACGAATCATGGATTGTCTTGATTTCAAAGTCCAGTTCTTATTCATGTTTTTTTGAAAAAAAATTAACATAAATTTTTTTTTTATTTTTTTGCACCCTCACCCCCATCAAAAATTCGAACATTATCTTTTATTTATCATTAAATTCAATCCTCATGAATGTGTCATAAGCTTTTTGCCTTAACTATTCAGCAGGCTCTCAATGATAGCTTTAACATTGCATAGCAATTAGGCGCTGAATTTTCATATGAAAGAAAATGTTGATGGCTTTTTAAATAATTTACTTTTCCTATTTTGGGCCGCTTAAGGGGGTAGTACCGGTTAGAATGCTAAAAAAGCCTAATTTTCAATATTTTTTTCTCAACTCATTTATGGTATATAAATTTTGAAATTTGCATGGGTAATGAGGCATTTTTTAATTTTTCTATTAATTTATAGAGGGCGCCAAAGTTGATGTCTCGAAAAAATGCCTCGTCCCACTGCGGACAGATAATCTTAGGAATGAAGAGTTTGAAATGAAAAATCCGAATCATATTTCAAAGAGGAATGTTTCTTACGTGGTAATATCCCACAGTATTTTGAAAAAAGTATCAAAATAAAATTAACGGTTGATTTTTTCACTTTGTTTCGCTTGCCAAATTTTTTGGGATCGATTTTTGGCATATATTGTGGTATATTACTACACAAGCTACTTGAATAAAGTAGCACCCCAAATTTGACTTAAATCGGTTCGGCCAATCTGGAGAATAAAAAAACGTCATTTCGAGAAAAACGCGTTCAAAGTTTCAATTATCGAAAATATCGCATACCAAACAAAAAAGACGTGCGCCAGCACTTCTTTATTTTTGGTAATATCTTAATAAAATTTTGAGACTTGAATTCTGAAGGTATATTAAATTGAAAAATGAAAAATTGATTTTTCAAAATTATAACCGGTACTACCCCTAACCTAACCTAACCGGTAATATCCCCACAACCTGCAATATTATGAAAAAAGTTTAACTCTTGTAATAAGCGCATACATGATAAATATGCTTCAAATCAATAGGAAATGCAATAAAACACCCTTTCGATCCCTAGCTATGATCCATAAAACAGCAACGTCAGGGGCTAAATAAAAACTTGTGAAACTTCACTGTGCCACATAAACTACCAGATAATTACAACACATCCTTTCGCCCCATTTTAACTGTCGCCATGCAGACTTGTCACCATCAAAACAATGTTCCATCAGCTTTTTCTCAATAAATCCTCATTTTCCGGTACTCATTCAGCATTAAACATACGTCCTTCTTCTGCATGTAATGCCATTTGAAAAAATATGTATCGAAGTAGTATAATGGTAAAAATCAAAGACTGCGATGCCAGCGAAAACAATGCAGAATTTTATACAAAAAAAAATGATTTAGCAACGTACAAAAGCACACCATGATTCTCTCTTTGCAACAATACATACCATACAATGACGAAACATAGTCAAACGAAAGGATCTTTCAAGTTAACTAAAGCTAATATAGCATGAACAGACATTATCCTCGCGCGAATTGATGATGCGGAAATTTGAGAGCAAGACATTTTCAGGACAACACAATTTCTAATGGTAAGTTTCCTTCTTCTTTAACGATTGCTCCTTTTTGTGTGTATATGTATATACACTGTGGTGTATTGTAGAAGCAGCAGGCTGGAAAAATGGATACTTTGACCACGGGAGGTATCAGGACATTAGAAAAAATATGGTGTATCATTTGTTTATGCTAATGTTGAAAATGTTTGTTGTTCGGATTAAGGTTAACACGGTCGGAGATTGTTGAGGGAGGTCACAAGTGTTTTCAAAGTCGGAAGTGAAAAGTGATGATATTGTATTTGAAGCTTAGGTAGGGTATTTATTTGTGCTTTTATTGGCTTAAGATAGAGGTTATGATTAAATTTCGTCAAAATATGTACTTATTGTTGCCTCAAACTGCCTTTCAGCCTTGAAGGACTGAGTGACATTTTGATCTTTCTCTGTACTGTGCATTATCCTTGATATTGATCGATGAGTTCAATTTAAAACTATTTCACATATGGATGCTAAGTTTCTGATGCCTCCTTATTAGAACGTATCATTCAGTAGAATTACTTTTTCTAGCAATCATGCCAAGCTTATAAGTTAAACCGCATATTATCTTTTCAGGCACGTACCAAAAAAAACTGTTCTAACCATTCATAATTTTTCATTAAGTTCAAGAATAAGTTTTTTCCAGCAAAATCAAAAGAAACAAAAGGTACTTTCCTCGAAATGACTTCAATCTGTTTGGAAAACATGAAAAAATCGTATTCTTATATAAAAAGTATTGTTACGCATGTTTTAGGCTGATTGGATTGTTTCCGTCACCACTTTCTCTATGTAACAATAGAATTAGTAAACTTTTCCATTTTATATCCTAAATCCTGGAAGTTATTCAATGTTTCCAATCGTCTACCTAACTAAAGGTCACAGACCTAGCTCAACTAAATTGATTTGGGCAAAAACTTTTAATACAGGACTATCCAAAGAAATCCCTTCGTTTGATACATTTGCCGGCTGAAGTAGATAAGCTTGACAAAATTCTATACTATATACACATATATAAAGAAAAACTTTTCCTTTATTTTCGTTCGAAGCTTGTTGTGAAAAATCATCATCCACACACTTCTTTATGATGCTTCCTTATCATCCTAGGCTTGAGTTTGATGAACAGATCCTCCTTTCTTCCATTATGGACTTCACATTGTGTTTTCATACCTACAAATGACACAAAAAGCAATAAAAAGAATGAGTCCTGGGTCTTGTGAAAGATGAAGCTCCCCATTCACATCTACATTTTTTATTATTTCCTATTCCTGGAAAGTGGATGTAATATAATGGCCTTTTACAGGCACTTTATGATGTTTTTATACAGAAATTCATTGCACCTTTGGGATATATGTGAAAAAGGGCTCTTTGAGGATTGCCAAGCCAAATTTTCATTCACAATATGTAAGAGAGGTCACATAAGCTTTGCACGATAATTTTTATTTATCGTAAAATCTTCGACAAATTAAATACAAGGATCGTAAAATGTGAGAAAGAACATTGGCGACTCATTTGGGAGTCATTAGTGTTTCGAAGATTGTAGGGATATATCTTGACGAGATTATTTCTCTGATTTGTTCATCTTGAAAGTGAAAGTATGCAAATTAATTTTTCAACCTCTTTTTAAATTCTACTTGTTAAAACTGTAACTTAAAACGGAGACCCGATGAAAACTATTTATTTTTGCCAGATAGAAGGTAAAAAGTAACTAGCTTACGTAAAATTTACAATCCAATCACATCATAGGACCATATTCTCGTTGAAAGTACAAATTGCATTTAGAATCGATAGCAAAATGAAAGGACATTAAGTTGACTAGACGGCTTCATTGCGTGGCTATTTATGATTCCAATTCGATAGATGCTTTCACAATGTTCAAGCATTCTCTAACATGTTGTTTGTTTCAGTCACATCATATTATATTTATCTAGTCCATTACTGCTCATTCAATTGGATATTATTCTTAATTTTGTTCGGAACGATGCAAAAGGAAATCACAAAGAGATGCCAAAACGCAATCTTTAACAGCAAATTGGTATATGTTATGTTCGAAGAGCAACTAGTGACATGAAATAGATAAGAATTCATTTCAAGATTGGGAATATAAGAATCTTTTATAATAACCATCGACATATGAATCTATTTTTTGGTTTTGAAAATCAAAATTAAAGTCCAGCATATGTGTATTACATCTACTTCTGAAAATTACATTCAGTCAATGGAATTAGAAGTCTTTAGTAGTAAGGATCATGCTTTCCCATCTTTTATTTCAGGTGTGCGTATAGACAAGCAATACGGAAGTATGGTCATAAATCAGACATGCCTTCCATAGAAAATGAATACGAAGTACGGACATTCTGAACAAAGAATTTTGTATATTTTGGGTTTAAACCTCCGTGTCTAGTCGACAACTCGCCCACTAGTGTGCTTTTTGGTTTGCGACTTGCTAACACTATTTTTTGCACATCAATGGAATTTCTTGTTTCCAGATTTCTGGCTGGTACCATCATAATTACATGGGAAGTGTGGTTTCGGCTTAATCCATCAATAAGCCTAGTCGTGTTCGTGCTGTCTGGTGACGGATGGTAAATGACAGCACCTGAAGAGGATGCCGCCCGTCACCCCGAAACCACACTTCCCAAAGAATTTTGTTCTTTTTATGCCGCCAATGGGTGTGAATGGGTTAGATCTTGCATACGAATTTCTGTACGCATACGCTTATTTCACCTGAAGGTCCGACATTTGACTTGAAAGTGCGATATTTCAGGTATCGGAATGCATGGTAGCGAGATCTTCTGGTGCTGCCGCCCTTGGCGGTTGCAACTTTATGGCTGGTATGGTCGCGTTTGAAATGGATGAATTTTGGGAGTGTGTTTGAAAACCTTAACTATTATCAGGAATAGATTGTATATTCGAAGGGTTTTTAACTTTAAGATCTTGTAATCGCCCCGAAAATTCAAATGGAAATTTCCAACATACCTTTACGTTTTAAGGTTTATAAAGTAATTTAAAAGTATTTTTAGAATAAGAAAGTCTGTATGGTCGTGTGAAGGTACGTGCGTACATATTTTCTTAGATATTAATTATTTTTCCAGTGCTGTTGTTCAAAAAACGTATTTATTGTTCGTCGATCAGTTGTCTTGAAAAATCCAGTCATGCCAGTCAATTATTTGGTTGTTTGGTTGTAGTGGGAACCGCCTTTACCCAAAGATGGCTGACTAAGGCCACTATAGGCTCACTGTGATACGGCACTAGAACCTACAGGATGACGAGAACCATCTAGATTCTCGTATGTAGTTGGATATGCAGCTAATATTAAAATCACCTACTTCCGTGAGGCTGTCCAGAAAAGGTGGGCCTGAAGTTTGCATGCGTTTCCTGGATAGTGCTGGGCATTCACACAGAAAGTGTTGAATTGTTTCATCCTCGTCTTTCGATCTGCAACTTCGACTGAAATCGTTGAAAGGAGATCCCAATTGGGATTCGTTGACTGATCCCCCGGAATACCCCAGAATCACTCAGATCCCGCGATTCCCCCGATCACCCAGATCCCGCGGATCCCCCAGACTCCCCAGGAACCCCCAGAATCACTCAAACCCCCGCAGATCCCCCGGTCCCTCGGGATCACCCAATTTTTCTGCGTGTCTGCCAATCAGTCAGTACGGATACGATGTAAATCAAGATTTTGCGGCTCATGTTAAGAAGCCGCTTAGTGCGCGCCAAGTTTGCCTGGTTGTCCTTCAGGTTTCTTCGAGTAGCCAGGCCCTATTTGCAGCCTCCATGTAATACTACTTGAATCTTAGCTTTATGGATGTTAGAGATAGGCCGACTTGGGGTGTAAGTGTATACTCCTGGAGCTCAGTAAGGCGTCTGCTTCACAATTTCCAGGTATATTACTATGCTCCGGTACCCAGCCAAGAATCACTTCACAGTGAAGCGACATCACGTTCAGTTGTGGGCGGCATTCCTTTACAATTTTGGATGAGGTATGCACGCTGGATAGTGATTGGATAGCAGCTTGACTGTCAGAGAAAATGTTTAAATTTCTTATGGACATTTTCTGGTTTCTCAGCCAGTCTACTGCCTTGTATATCGAAAAGGCCTCTGCCTGAAAAAACACTGCGGTGGTCTGATAGCCGGGAGGATAGTTTCAGGCCTAGCTGTTCTGAGAAAACATCCACGCATTTTTGATCCATCAGTGTAGATGTCGACCGATTCCGATTCCACTTCTTTCTATGGTCCAGTCATCCGTGCTCGGAATGGCTGACTTGAAGCCATGTTGAAAGCAGGGAATCTAAGAAGTGAACTTTCTACTTTCCCTGGCGTTGGTCCATTCTTCCGTAGTATTGTGGAGTGGCCAATATCTCCCTCCTGCCAGAAATGTGGTGCTTTCAATTGAATCGCAGAGCAATCCGCCTGCTGTCTCGTAAATAGCTCAGTCAGGAGCCAATTTAATAGCATAAACAGTGACTTTTTCAGGGTAGTGCGTAGAGCTTCGGTGATTGCAATAGCTGCAATCCTTCTGACCTTGTTAAGCAGATTTGCATTTAATGTTTTCACTCAGTCAACTACTTTTTTCACATTCAAATATAGACAGATTGAAAATTAAGAGTGAGGATGCAAAAACAAATCGCGTTTGTCACTTCAAAGATGAAGTCAATTTGTTAGATTTTCCAGGAACAAAATTAAATTCGCATTCGCAGATGTCATTTTAGAAGTGAAAAACTTTTCTAGTAGATGTTTAATTATTTGTTTTGTTTTGATGGAAATATAAAGCTGCTTATTATTGATCCAGTAAAACTATTGGTCGTTCGCTAGTTGCCAGGGGATTAACCTTTTCCCCGCTTCGATATGACACTCTCGTCTGACTAATTCTAAGTGAGAGAAAAGATATCAAACTCTTATAATTTCATGCAACATCCGCATCATAAACATGCTTTTAATTAGCTCTTCCGACAGTCAGACAACAGAAAAAACAATCTTTTAAATCTCAAAACTTATTTTCATGCCGATTTATCAAGTAGCATGTGAGTCATCCCGTTTAAGACAACTCAGAACGATTGGGGTGCATAAAAACAGAATTCCAATGAATTTACTGCATTCACCATATTGTCGGTTGGTCTTCACTAACCGGTCATATATGTACATATGTATATTGATAAATATGGAAGTGGTTCAATGACGCATCGATTAAGCGAAGTTCCGATCCAGCCAGCAACAATAGTGGAAGTTCCCAGGTGAGATTGGACCCATCGATTTTATTCATTCATAATGAATGGTAATGTGATGTTAGATGTGATAACAACATATATAAATGAGAACAACTAAGAAATAAACACGTCTTAAAAAATATTTTTTAAAAAACACGATTGAGAATTTGGTTATTGTTGTCTTTACAGAAATATCTTAATCTTCATGATCTCCACTGTCAGCAGTATGTACAACATCTACTGCTTAACTTTACAACCCTCTGTCCAAACCAGCCCAACAACATTTTTCTGAAGGTCATTATAATTCCGATAGTATTCATTATTGTACTCAATCGACCGCAGTAAGGTGAATCAATGCCATCATCAATTCCGGAATGGAAGCCGCAGCTTAACAACAAGCAAAAATTGTTTGGTCACTCAATTCGAGAACATATTCACTCAATTGACCTGTTGACTCCATTAAAATTAGTGGAATATATGCGCGAACAAGATGTAATTGCTGTTGATTTCACCCTCCACCTACAACCTCGACTAGATGTGAAATAATTTGATTTTTTTCGGTATGAATGAAAGGGTGTGTGCTGACAATATGTACTAGGGGATGAACTCGAAAACGTATAGGAAATCGTTATTTCATTCGAGTAGTGAATGGTTTTTAATTAAAATTTTAATTGTTTACAGTGACTAAATGCATTCGCAGCAGAAGGGGTACTCCATCAGATTCAACTGTATACTAAGTGGATTGTTGTGAGTTATGAATGTTAAATGAAATCGAAAATAGCTAATTGAATTGATTGTTGAGAATTTTTCAATTCGAATAGTTTGCTGAATTGGATGTGTACGAACAGAATTTATTGGATGCGTATGTTTACGAGTTATATTCCGAGGAAAACGGGCGAAAAACTTTTCAATCCATTAGTTGGACATCATCAACTAGCACCCTTCACGTTGACGGGCAAATCGAGGACGTTAATCCTTCACTGGAATACAACCACACAGAAAATCTAAAATGCGATAGCTCGGCCTACTATTCCAATGGTACTATTTCGTAAAGAAGTGGATTGATCAACCAAATATAAAGCGGCGTAGGTGTTGTATTCATATTAATATTATTTTTGGGAAAACATGTGCAATGTATCAAAAAAAACACGGTAAACACCAAAATCATCGTAAATGCTATTAAAACTTTCGTCAGCAAAACGAAAATTTTTATTAGAAAACCTTCATGAAGGGTTCCATTGCCGCAACGAACCTATGTTCATTAATTTTTGAAATTTCGAAAATATTTGTTATTAAATGAATAAAATTCTTTTAAATTTGGTATAACTTAAATCAATCCTAAAGGTTTTTAACTGGCCCATTTTTTTGGCGTTGCTGTTTTTTTATTTTTTATTGGCTTTTCTAACATTGCTGCGAAGTCTACTTCATTTTTTTATATGTTTACAATATTGGCAACAGTCGTGATGATGATTTGAACCACCGATGCGAGTATTGTTCGAAATTATAAGGCTGCGACTCTACACCGTTGTTCGTCATGAATGAGTATTAATGTCCATCAAATATTAACAGCTGAGAAAAAATGCTTTTAACTGACGAATACGTTGATATTCAAAAAACCTCGAGCAACAAATTTATTAGAAAATTGTCACAATTTATGGATAACAAAAATTTTTCAATCAAAAAAATAGTTATTTGCAAAGCAACGACAAAATTTAATCACATTATTGTATCGGGTGGACCATCCGTTAGTTTTTTTATAGCGAAAAAAACACACTTTTTGTGAGAGAAGTGCGGAAATCTTTATTGATTATAAATTGTTGGTCTATGGCAATCATGTATGAAACAGAACATCGCACATATCCCCACCCCGGCTCCGTTTACAGGCTCTCATTCGAACATCAAAATTTTCGATGACTTTTTTCAGTATTAGCGTTGGTATGTCCTCAATTTCAGCGCTTAAGGTCTTGAATCATGCGGGGGCATTCGCGTACACTTTACTTTTCAAAAAACCGCAAAGATAATAATCAAGAGGTGTTAGATCACACGATCTACGCGGCCAATTGACGTCGGGATTCTTCGAAATTATGCGGTCCGGGATTTTTTCGTGCAATAAGTTGATGGTTTTTGCTCGTTAACATGGCCACTGAGGTAAAAATGAGCTTCATCCGAAAAGACGATTTTGGCCGAAAAACCCTCACATTTTTTTCAAGCATCCAATTAACGAAATTTCGACGCTGCTGATGGTCTGCCTGCTTTAGTTCTTGAGTTAGTTGGATCTTGTATGGGTGTAGGTGAAGATCAACATGCAAAATGCACAATAATGTGGTCCGAGCGATGCCTAATTCCTGTGAACGATGTCTTGTCGATGCGGATGGCTGTTGACCGACACTTTCACTTACTGCGGCAATTTTTTCAGAAGTACGAACCGGACGAGCATGTTAATATGGTCTACGACCCTCCACGGAACCAGCTTCTTCAAAACGTTGAACAGTTTTATGTATTTCAGACTCTATTGGACATGAATGTTGATCAAAACTATCCCGAATTTTGCGAAACGCTTCTTTTACAGAAAGACCATTTTCGTTATAAGTTTAGATGATTAAAATGCGTTGTTGCGTTGTTAAAAAGTTCATATTTACGTTTGCCAAACCTTTGACAGTTGATATATGCATACCAGATGACAGCTCTCACATGTGGTTTGTCAAATATAGTTAGTTAAAAAATCAACAGATGGACCAGCCGATATAAACGAATAAGCACATTGAAGAATTTGTTTTCGTCAAAGCAACATAATCACGAATATCCTTCTTCAAAGATTTAAAACTATTTTCATTGATCTAACAAAAAAATACGTTATGACAACGTTAAAATAGACGGCGAATACATTTCTATAATACAACAAAGAATATTTTTCGCAGTGAATTCTTTATGAGAACCAAATATCAACATTGCTCAATTATTATTTCCTGCTTTATGTGAAATGGTGCCATCGATCACATAGGAGAGGAAATGTCTTTCAAGTGACATCAGATAGGACATTCACCTACTCTGGCTAATTGCCACGCTCACTGAAACATTTTTCAAAAATGCGAAAGAGAGCCATACGGATGATTAAGCACTGTCACGACATTCTCTCACTACCAACTAACAGTTTTTCAACAACAACAAAAATCACCCCGAGTTCAATTCCAAGGACCAAATGGGACAAATTCCTATAATTCGATTTTCCAAGTCGTTACTCCAAACGGTTTAGGTTCTTTCTATTAATTTAGGCATCAGCATCTTTCCGGGGGAACGGCTACAAAAAGCTTGAACTGTTCGCGTAATAAGTCTACATAACTTACGATTGTTGGAATTTGCGTAGACTAAGGACCAATCGATTTGAATCGTGACTTGAATCAAATCCAAGGATACAGTTCGATGAATGGGGCTGCCCATATTCTGCTTCATCATACTTTGGGTTCATATATTTTTTTTTGGTCTAGAAGGAATAGTTGATAGACTGTCGGATAGAAACAATTCATCAATTTATTTTGGAATTCTGATTGATTAAATGCGAATCAACTATGAGTATGTCCTTTTCACAAACAAGATGCAGTTGGGCGCTTTGATGAAAAAAAGTCTAACAATTTGGTAGCATTTCAGATCATTAAGAAAATACTGTCGTAGGATTTCCTAGCTTATCGAAAAACTGCAACATCCGAAATTGATCACTTTTTTATCAGATTTCCACAAAAATACTAGCGGACTTACAAGATTGCAGTCTCAACATTGCCCAATTTTTCACTATCTCTGCAATATCTTACAAGAATAGATTTCATATCTCAGCTCCTGACTTGCAATTGAGTCAAAATCGCACTTCATCTTCAATTTTAATATGAATATCATCCCCAATTCACTCCAACATCGTTCATATCGTTAATCACAATTTGTTCAACCATCGCTTGGATGAATTAGAATTTAGGACGAACATAGAACGGATGGCATTCGTATTGGCTGGAATATTCACATCTTAGACATACATTATGGTAAGGGATTGTCACCGTCTGGTGATTTTATGTTTGGTATTGGCTTTCCTTTATTTTGAAAAATTACTGCAGCAAAGTTTCTACAGATAATAAGTCCAAAGGAATAAGATCGTGGTTATAAATGTATAGCCCCAACATAAAAAAAATTAAAAATTATTCCGACTAGTGATTAGCGTACGAATTCAAGATATTTGTTTGATTTTTGATCGGTTAACATTTCATAAACTACTAGTCTATCAACTGTCATATTTATCGCTCTTTACACCCATTTATCCCCTACAATATGTTAACTATTCTACATCCACTCTATGCCAATTCGATATTATACAAATGCCGTCTAGCATATCCTTATTGCCTTGCACTTGCTGCACAAAACCATTCATGGGAAGCTGCACAAAACAGCTTACTGGTGTCCCGAATAACAACTCAACCGTCAGATCATTCATTTTAACAGCATCAAATTGCAGAATGGCCACGAGAAAGGATATGTGAGAACGATGGCGAAAACGAGGACAACGACAAATTTACTATACAATCATGCCATTGAATGTTTTCCCTTGCTCTTGGTTTTAGTCAATGAGACGGGCGATTCACGCGTGCTATTGCACCCATTTGATTCAGGACATTTTCCACACGTCATGTTGTGGAACCAACCATATTGCTTCCGGACATTCAATCCTCCGAAGACGATTTTCGAAATGTTTAAGGATGCATATGTAGTCGTATGTTTATAAACTGGATCTGCAAATGGAAATGGAGAGAGGCATTCCGTTCTGAATGCTAGTAATATTAGGGTTAAATTGTTGGTAATGTCGGTATTTTCAGGACTAACAAGTCTTTATTAGGCTTATGTTGAATTGAGATGTTGTGAAATTTAATGAAATGTAGCCAATTAGGATTTGTTATCTTTAAACATCAAGAAAACACTTTCATATTAGAATGTTTGTCTGTTGCCTGTGAAATTTAAGCAGTTCATTTACGACGAGTCCTTTAAATTGGGGTCAATTAAACCAAATGGCTGGCAATAATATAAGTTATATGATACTTAAATCAAATAAAGCGCACGTAAAGCTCATCATAAAAGGCAATTTAGGTTTAGGGTAGAATCTTTAACAAGGATTTGTATCATCCCTGGAAACTGTATTAGATGAATAATATAATTGGGGTCAGCCTTGGTTGAAATAGTGAGTGGCTTCTAAAAGGACATCTGGTATATTAATCATCATAGACTATGATGATTTTAAAAAAAGTGGATCGTAAATTTTGAACATTGTTGTAATAAAATGCGTACTATTTCATGATACTGACTATTTGTTTATGTACCTCCCTTAGACATCATCAAGTCCTCGATTTTTGAATTAAAACGGATTATATGTTCAGGATACTTTGGTAGAAGTGCTTATTACTCAATAGGCCAGATCTGGATGAAACTCGGGGAAAATAAGCTAAGCTTCGATCTTAATACGTGCGGGAGAAAATCGCCAATGCCTCTATGATAATTGGCTTCTAATTTGAAATCGATAACGCTACGAAATTTTTTTTTCGATTTTTTAAAGTATCTAATGAAAAATAAATCATATCTCGCCAATCTCGACTCTATTGGTACTCGAATTCACATCAAAGCAGCCTCTGCAAACGATCAATTCG
The DNA here is from genome assembly GCA_963942545.1 of Oxycera nigricornis. Classification (NCBI taxonomy): domain Eukaryota; kingdom Metazoa; phylum Arthropoda; class Insecta; order Diptera; family Stratiomyidae; genus Oxycera; species Oxycera nigricornis. The sequence goes on from OZ012662.1 coordinate 101,940,301, forward strand.
AAATCTAGCATTTTATTTTGTTTTTTGGTTCGATTTTTTGTGACTTTTTCAGTACGCAATCAAATTTTGAAGATACGTAAATTATTATAGAGGAATTACCAATTTTCTCTCGCTCGTATTAACACCGAAGCTTACATTATCTTTCCCCGAAAATTTCAAACAGAAAGCACTAGTCAAATATTGCAAGCTTATTTGAAAAAAGCATTGCTTTCTGGTAAACTACCTCAAAAAAAAACCAGCTACTTTGTGAGCCTGATTATCTTTTCTTGGGCTCAAGAATCATCTTAGAATGATAGAAAAAATTAGCACAAAAAAAGATCCTTTTCGAAGCATTTTTGTTTCGACGCAATTTTTTCTTATATGAACTTTCAATTGGATTTGTTTCCAAATTTAATTTAATTTTTAATAACATCCTTCAACGATTCTTCCTAACAAATAAAAATGTAACTATATTTTCCATACTTAATGGCGCCAATCGAACAAAACATGGAAACTAAATCAATCGTAATAAACATCCAAAAAAACCTATATTCATATATCATCGAATAATTCTTATCATAGTCAAATTATTCAATCTACAAACATTTGTACCATCGATACCCGTATCATATTTGTGTATATATATAATCAGACAAATAGAAAATATACATGTCTGAACAGTCACATATCAAGTATGTAGACTTGATGCATAAGAAAATCACAAATAGTGATCAATAGATAAGAAACTTTGCGATTTATACGACTTCTTTGGAGTGTTTAGTAGATACTAAGAAAAAACATGAAAAAGATTTTGTGTTTGACATACTTAAGCAATATCTATGTACATGTTTTTGAAAGCAAATAAAAATGAACTTATTTTCAGATCATAAAACAAATAATAAATCACGGTCGGTAATTTAGAATGAGTGTTGATCTTTGGACATTTTGAGAATACTTCCATTGCTGATAAGATGGAAAAAAAATATAACAAATTTAGTGAGTTAGATCCGTGGAGAGTATAGATATTTTAAAGGTACCCATCAAAGATTTAGGCTAAACAAGGAATTAATCTAAAGTAATTATCTAATTTTTCCACCGGTGAAATAAAAAAAATTGTGAAAAGCAAAACCATTGACACACTTTCATGCATGCTAGCTCATAGTTTATGCTAACCCGACTCAATAAATTTTCAATAAAATGTTTTCACGAACGAACTTAATGACTAACATAAACTTCCTTGCAAATAAAACCATCTCCAGGTGTTCTTTTCTAGCGATTCAGCACAATAGACGAGTATAACATATATGTATTATTTGCACGCACTATAAATATCAAAGCCCATATTGATAACATGTGGTACGTATGTATAAGGAAGTCACTTTGTCACGCAATATGCAAAAGAAATATTTATGCACTCAACAGATTATATCTTATTATCAAATGTACATAGATGAGTACATAATGATTAAAATCGGGCCGGTGGAAATGGGAGTTAAATTTGAATTATCATCGAATATTTTTCAATTCAAACAATATTTCAATACTTCCTTCAATTTAAAATAAAAAAAATTTATATTATGTTTTGTATTATTAATATTACATCATATTAAAATTCTATCGATTTTATTTATAAATGCATTATACGCAAAAATATGTTTTAGGGCTATGTAAATCACTTTGAGATGTGTTTATTACTAGAAAGTTATTCCTAAGCATTATTTCTACGCCTTTTAGCCAGCCACTATGCCGGGAAAGCGTAACGAACCAAAAATCACTCTATTTTCATGTTGACGTGCTTCAATTCATCCTTTCCGTCTAACACTTCTCATACTTAAATAATAATGACTAGACCACCCTCATAGTTGTCAAAGACGCCATCAAAATCATCACCATTGCCATCATCATATTCGAAGCACGAACTACTGCTAAGTTTTACAAGCTACAGATACTGACACGATGAAGTAGAGTTGATGACTACCGAACCGAGGGGGAGTCATGATCATATTATTTGTTTATGATTAGACGGGAAAAAGGCGAACAATTACCACGATACTGTGGGAAAATCAGTCAGTGTGTTTGTTCTACGATCGTAGATATTCAGGCTTTGCAGCTAGAATAGACGAACTTTGTTTAGTAACACCACATGTAGGTATGATAGTGTGAGGTCATATCATTAGAAAATGATCACTGATCACAGCGTACTAATAAAAGCAGTGATCTCTAATTTGGGCTCGATGCGAGCTAACTTTAAAAAAAATTGAATGACCGCTCGAAAAATTCAACTCTCTATGATATTTTCTTCGAAAAATTCATTGTTGAAAACATTTTGTAAATAACTTTTAATAAATCCATTCGAGTGGGAGATTTTCATGTAAATTCGCTGCAAGTTTTATTTCGGATAAATATTTGTTGAATAAATTTTCATAAAATCAATCATTACATACATTTTCCTATATTTTTTTAAAAATCACTCTGCTATTTTTTCTTTGTGCTTTTACAAAGAAATTCGTAACCTATTTTTGGAAAAAAATTCCAAAAAATTTTTTGCAGAAATTCTTTTTGCTTGAAATATTTATCGCGATTTTATGGTACTTGGTCTTGTCGAGAATTTGGAATTTTGCGAAAAAATAGTTTCCGATTTTATTAATAATCACTAATTTTGGACCGACAATTTTCCAGGTAAAAAGCGGAAAAAATTTCTTGGAAATAATTTTAATCTAATTATTCCAAATGTGTAGATATTTTCACTATTTTCCATTAAGAACAGATTTTTCGAAAAATATTTCTTTTAGAGAATATTTGACGGAAATGTTTTATTAATTTATCTCAGGCAGAAGATGGCCATTAGAAAGTTTTCAATAAATTTTCCAATTTTTTAGACTGTATTTTGCAAATTTATTTCGCGAGAACTTTATAATATTTTTTAAAGTTTTTACACGATTTGAGATCCTTCATTTATAATTTCGAAAATTATTATTTTTCGCAGATATATTTTGGAGTCTTTATCTACTAATATTTTTCTTTTTTCTTCTCTCACCGAGAACAAAACTGGATGCATTGTTTTCTTTAAAAAAATTTCGTCAAACGTTCTTACTTGAATTGATTTTCTCTGTGAATTTTTTTTGTTGACTTCATGATTTTGTTTGTAAGAATTTTTTTTAGAACCTTTCACAGAAATTTTATTGAAATCTTTTTCGGTCGATTTTTTTGGAAAAATATTTCATATACATTTTGGACACTACATTTTCCTAACAGATATTTTAAAACGCATTTTCTAGTCATTTACTTGTTGTATGGTATTATTTGCAAAAATTACTTTTAAGCGTCTCCATTCTAAAATGTTGAATAGAATTATACTTCTGCAATTTGTTTACAGATTGTATTGTAAACTTTTCGAGGATTTCTGCTGTTGTATATTTTGTGAAAAAAATTCCTAAAAGTTTTTTGAATATCTTTAAGGTGTGATGTGCTTATAATTTGGTTCTGATTTTTTTTTTATGAAATCCCAATAAAGATAGAAGGTGCAGCAATTTTTTAGGAGGAAATTTTCGTAGACATATTTGAAGTTTCTTTTTCGCAACCAATTCATTTGGTATTTACTAAAAATTTATACTTAGAAAAATTTTCTCATCAAAATATTTACGATGGATTTGGATCGAAAATTTTCCTTAAAAGTTATTTGTGTGTTCATCATCACAAAATTTGCATTTTCATCTATAGATCTATAGGTACAATTTTTAGCTACAGTTCTTTTTACAGCTAGGCGTTCCTAAAAAGAATTCACCATAAAAATCTCATAAAAAGCTTTCTTGTCCTTGTCTCAAAAAAGAAATCTAGGTATATAATAAATTTTATTGACACAATCAGCCTTATTTTTCGTTCTTCATGATATTTTTTAAATTTAAATAAACCACAATAACCACTTAACCTAAGTCATAACCGAGTATTCATCACGTTCTTCATATATTCAACCGAAAGGCATAAAAACCTTCTTAAGGAAGACCCATTATTTTCAGGACATTGAAATCCAGGTGAATTTTCATTGCTTTTTGATGGTATTAAAGCTATCAGGTGTAATTTTTCACGACAATTTTATACCTCCTGAATATATTTTTTTGCGGGCGCATTTTATTGATCATAAAAATAATTTTATTGAATGGCAGAGTATGATCTTCCTTAAGATAGAGTTGAGCAGTATTTGAAGAAGCACAATTGCAATGTCCTGCAGATTTGGTTGAATAAAAAAATATCTTTGCAATGTGTGGACAAAAGGCATTTATTTTGAAGGTACTTTCTTTAAAAATGACAACATTTATAAATTTTCAAGGCTTCGTCTAGCATTATTTTTTTAGTTTTATATGGCTTTTATTTATAATTATCGATTTTTCAAAGGTAATTCTGCTTTCACTGTCATCTTTGCATATGTTCATGGGATCTAAAACTATGGTCAGAAAGATTACTTAGCTATTAGAAGCTTCATAAGCTTCTTGCAGTTCATAAAAATATTAAGTTGAATTTTAAAGACTTTTCAATGAAACCAGCATTTACCAAGTTAAAAGTTAATGTTCAATTTAAATTTCCGAATCTTATAAAATTTCATAGAAATGAACATTAAGCAGAATTTTTTATATTAATTTCAAGGTGTTCAAGTTGTGTGTGTGTGGGCACACAATCTTATTACTATGCAGAATTTAATTACTGCATCTTGCAAGAACCATGACCTATCAAGGAAGAAAAAAATATGAGTAGATTTTTTGGTTTAAAATCAGTCTGCTTTTATGTTTCCGGGCAAATGTGTGTTTGTTCAGTTTTCTTTTAAATGTTTATGTTTCTTGTTTTGCGAAAAAATTGTTCATCCCCCTGTTTTGCCCAATTGATAGGGATTCCAGAATATGGCCAAACAATTACTGGCAGCAACTGAGAAAATATTAAGACTACTATCATTTTCTCACTTCCTTGGTTAATGTTCATGAATTAATATAAAAACCGATTGGTAAAAGTATGAAATTAAGTCTTCCGGCGCTTGCAAGTTCGAGTGGACTATTAATGAAGGTATTTTTTGAGTACCAGGAGGTTAGTAGCAAATCGAGCTTGAAAACTTCGCCTGTAGTGTCCCGACCAAACAACTATGTCTTCGACTATGATATTCTAAACAGGAATTTGTTTTCGGTGTCTTCTGAGTTGTCCTCCTGTTAGTTTGGTTTATCTTTTGGTCGGCATCTGCGAATTACATCGCCATATACGAGGTGTGTTCAAAAAGTAAGGTGACTTTTCGAATTTCGCGCGCAACGCACATTCGATTATCGATTTTTTTTATGTTGGTACACTCGCCACGAAGATATATTTACAGTTTCAGCTATATAATATGTTTAGTTTGTTTGTGAGAGACATAACGGCTAGAAGTGTTTTGCGTGCTCGGCGATTTTTTGCTATCAAAAAAAAATGGATCAAAGAATTTGCATCAAATTTTTTGTAAAAAATGAAATTAAGTGCTTCAAAACACTTGAAATGTTGACAATGGCATACGGTGAAACTGTTCTGAGTAGAAAAAATGTTTACAAGTGGTATAAACTCTTCCAAGATGGCCGAGAAGATGCTAATGACGAGCCTCGCTCTGAACGCCCAAGCACGTCAACAACAGATGAAAGCGTTCAAGCAGTGAAGAAAATTGTGTTGGAAAACCGTCGAATCACTATCAGAGAAGTTGCTGAGGATGTTGGCATATCGGTTGGCTCGTGCCATGAATTTTTTTCGAACGTTTCGGGCATGAGACGTGTGTCAGCGAAGTTCGGTCCGAAACTGCTTAATTTTGACCAAAAGCATCGTCGCATGAGCTGAGATTTTTTGGTCAAAAACAGCACCAAAATCATGCGTCAGCCACCATATTCACCGGATTTGGCCCCATGTGTCTTTTTCTTCTTCCCAACACTGAAGAAACCTATAAAAGGACGGAGATATGCAACGATTGAGGAGATAAAGATTGCATCGCTGGAAGAGTTCAAGGCTATATCGAAAAGTGCTTATGAGAAGTGCTTCGAGGATTGGAAAAAGCGTTGGCACAAGTGAATTGTATCTGAGGGGGATTACTTTGAAGGGGACAACAAAAATATTGACGAATAAATAAATATTATTTCCTAAAAATACAAAGTCAACCTTACTTTTTGAACAGACCTCGTATACTTCCATGGCTGCCATATTAAAGACTACGTAGTTTCACCAGGATCCAATATACCCAACTTATTGGTCATAGCATACACATGAACTTGATCCTTTTGCTGATCAAATCTTCCTAGGTCAATTGTATCAATTTACAGAAGAAGTTCAAAGTGATCTTTTAAATATTTAGGGCTCATCATTTGACTCTAACTAAGCCATAAACAATTTACTAAAGAATCATTTTTTGACTCTGAAGGTCACATATCACCCAGATTTGAGACCTCTGATTCTCTACGAATCTTCCCTACCAAAAATCGTTCTACTGGATAGGCAAATCATGCTTTTGTTGGAACTGTGCGTGTCGAGAGTGGCCAAATGTTTGTGAGTCCGCAAACGCCGCCCCAACCATCATACACCACAATCAGTGACCATGTCGTCAAACCATATTTACCCAACCAAAGAGCCCGGCCAGAAGCAAACCATGTTCATTGATAAAATCCAGTCAGTAAAGTGGAGAGTTGCGGTTCGGCAAGCTGTATCTTGCGTTGTTGTCTCAGATACGCGATATTTCCGTGATATCTAAGATAGCCGTCCAACCGGCAGTGATCGTCAAGGTGAACAAAGGTGTATGATAGCGTTGCGCAGCCGATCTTGCCGGAGTGATAAATCCAAACAATAGCCTTTCCGCGATATTTTCGCTGGCTGATTGGGAATTCAAAGAGGCACATCGTATCTCTCAGGTGACTCCGGTGGATGCGTGTCGAGTACTAATCGATCGGAATAATGATACGCCAGCGCAGGTGATCAGTAGACGACTACCTCGTCTAAGCGATGGAGCGTCTTACCTGGAAGTTCCTCGTGTTGTGTGCTTTTTACTTCGTCGCGATCAGTGTTATGCGCAATGTTTACAATAGTTACTTGATCAGCGAAAGTGATTTCGAAAGAGTCTGACTTCAAGTGATTATGCCAGCATTCAAGAATTAACAACAGTGCATTAATTCTAGTTGATTTTAACTGTTAACATATCTCTGGATGTGAGATCATACATAGCTCCACAAGTGCGCCTCCTACAATTAGTATCGTCCCAATGTAGCTAATATAGTTCGAATGAATTAATGCATTCAATTGGTGCCAAGCACCCGTTGACCCGTGTCGTTTGCAAGTGTGATATTTGACGAACGTAAGCATTAGCAGTGTTTTCTGGTTAACATTTTTCCATTGCCTGCAACCAGCAATACCTAAAGAATTGTGGATTACTCATCGAATCGGCGATCCAACGACAACGAGCAGTTTCTTTGGAATAGCAAGTGAGTAATAGGTGAACAATTTAGTGTTTTCCATTTCTTAAAGAAACATAGCTGTCTTGAGATGCTGCCGGACGGAGTGCGTCTTAAAGTAGTAGCAATGAAAGAATGACGCACTCAGTCCAACTGGCTTTTCGAAACAGGTGAAACAGCAAAGCTAGTTGGTTTTTGCGTCTTAATTGATAACATTCTTGAATTTGAATGTTCATTCGATTCTTTCACCTTCAATGTAAATAGTAACGCAGCAACAGAGATAAAGCCAAGGTGACGGACCACTTTTTATTAAGAAAAATGTTAATTAGGTAGCCCACGTTGGGCGCGAACTTTCTTCGCTTCTCATAAATTAGTATTTATAAATATAATTGGAAAGTAAAGTTCCGGGTAATCTGCTTGCCCTTATAAAATTTTGTAGATAGTGCACCCATGCCTTGAAAATCACCAATATTTAATTAAAGAAACGACTTCTTGTGAAACGCGGCTGGCCGTTTTAAATCACTCTCTTGGTAAATTCTCATTTTCTGAGTCGCCCTTCGAACCAATCTTGATAGCATACAATGCACCCATATATCCACCCTACCCATCCGACTAAGGGTGATTTGTTACTATTACTGTTCTTGTTAGTATGTATATGTCTTCTTCATGCTAATATCCAACTGAAATTGACCCCTTTAATGAGTGTTAATTGACACTAATTTGACTCAAAGGCGAAGACATTTTTCTCGTCATCATCGTTCATGTTCATTCAATTTAATAAAAACTATTGCATTCGATTCATTTGTCCCGAAGTGAGACGACCACTGACAATGAATGAATGAATGAAAGATACTTTTGTATAGATACATAGAAAGATGGATGGACGAAGGCGTCCCGAATCGCCGCATTTATATTTGAAAATTCAAAAATTGAAATTGATGCAGATGTTACGAGTAATTTGGTTAATTGATGCTTACAACGTTTTAAATAGATTTAAATGTCGGTTTCGGGTGTCTAACTTTGCATGGATTTCGGTTAAAAGTGAAAGAGATCTTTTAAGAGGGATTGATATAAAGATGGATCGGCAATTTAAGCCATTCGAGACGAGCGAGACATTACTTCAACCAAATAGGAAATAATTTCAACAAATGAACCTTACGAGATCAATAATTTGGTTAATGGTGCTAATGGAATTTGGTTAAATTAAAATGCACTTTGCGAAAATAAAATTGAACACATCTTCTCATGTTACCGCTAATTATCATCGCAAGTGTAAATCTTTACACTTAGGAAACACATTTTCAAACAAAAAAAAAACAAAAAAATGAATTCATGTTAATTGAATTAATTTTTAAACTTTTTTTTTACTTTAAAACAAAGAGTTTGGCCCCAAAAAGTTAAAATATATTGTTGAAAGGTAAACAGAAATTATTATTTTTTTAAAGAAAATTCATTGTTAGAGGTATTGCCAAAATTATTTTAGTTCCTAAAACTGAGAAACTTTTTCGGCCTACTTTAAGGGTCAACTATTTTTCAGGATGTACCGCGATTCAAAAATTACACCAAAACTTATAAAAAATATTTGCATCTGCATTTCATTCCATAAATTTGCAATGATAATCTTTAAAATGGACAAAAATACTTGTACTGAGTGTTAAATCTACTGAATAACAATTATTACTGATTTAACCCTCAAAATGCAAAGAGATGGCACAATTATTTTTTCACGACAAAGTCTCTGACAAGTATCAAACAAATTGAATCGTATTTTTAAATCTATTAAGCCTCTAAATGATTCGACAGTATAAATCCCACCTTTTCTTCATGAGGTCAGGAAATTTTTCAAGCATCTCTGTAGATACCGTAAGGAAATTTAACGATAAGCTGTCTTGAGTCTACTATTTCACTCTTCGGATTTTCGTTGCTGACTAGGATCCCTTCTCTACAACAGCTTCACTTCATTTAACAAATTCTGAGTGCAATAACGATGTCTCAATATGCGTGCATTCAATAATGAAGCTACAAATATCAACGCTTCTTTAGGTATGCAAAACATGAAGCCAACACACACAAACTCACACACACACATATATATATACATTCCTACTAAAATTTGCGGCCGAAGTGCGGCAAACTAATGCGGAGCTAATACGAGGCGCATCTCAAATTTACCTCGAGCCCAAAATCGACAAAAAAATTGAGCAAAATTCATTCGCCCTAAATTGAGCAAAATTCATTCGCCCTATATCTGCTTAGTTGAACCGACTATAATATTATTGAAAATACTTTTCCACTTTCTTTCGTTATCCGAAAAAAAGACTAAAGTTGTATTTGAAATTGCATCGTTCATTCAAAACAAATAATGGAATATATACTCCATCATCATACTAACTTTCGAATTTCTTGGTTAGTATAAAGACACTCTCGCTCACATGTGCAGTCAACTATTGACTTTCAGTCGTAAAAGATAAGAATGCTAGTGTCAAAGATACCACTCACAACATTGTAGACATATGATGATATAAATATCAAGATAGCATGAGATTAAATTCACTGAAAACGATAGCTATTAGAGAAAATTAATTTCACATTTTATAATCGTGCCAGACTAAGTTTTTTTGTATACAACACAAAAGATATTTGATGCATCAGAAAAGAAATTTTGATATGGAACTATACTAAACTAAAGTATTTCTCAGATTATTTCGCCAGCAAAAAATCTTACTAGACAAAAAAAGCTAGTGCAAGGCAACATAAAAAGTGTTTTAAATTGGGCGGAAAATTTTTCTTGACATGGGGAAAAATTATTCACAGTTGAACCAGACGTAATAAAACTGTTGCTACCTTTGACAAACAAACTTTTTCAACGATCATATATGACATATTAACGAGCTTTATCAAAAAAACGGATGCAAGTGAAAAATACTGACCCGATTGTACAAAAAAACTTTAAGGACCAAACACATCGAAAAGTTGGTGAACCAGTAAAACAAATTTTTATAGTAAACCATTATGCAATTGTATTATAATTAGATGTGTAAAATGGAGAAGGAGATCGCAGGACTAAGACGTCTGGAAGAAATATTTTGAAGAGGCTTGATTGATTATTTTGATGGAGCATTTTTTCTGCCGCATCATACAAATTTTGATCAATAGGTTATGCATATTGCTGGGTTAGAGGACAGGTTATTTTTTTCTATGTGATATTCGGGACAAAAAAACTATGATGGAGAACATAGATAAAAGTTTCACAGTTTAGAAAAAGGAAGTTTTGGTTTTACCTCATCAAAACGAATCTAACCATATTAGTTTTGTAGTAATTTGATAAAAAATCAATTGTTTACTTAATGAAAAATTCCTTTCAAGTTGCAGTTGCAGTCATCTCTCCGAAAACTCTGAACGAAAAATTATTCAATGCTAGATTTCCATGTGAATCAAAATCCTCTTGATAATTGCATCGATAAATTGTACTTAAATATAAATTGGATAGCCATAACATTTTCAACATCATTTCCACCATATGTTGGCGGGAAAATGATATGCATTCGAAACATTCATACATGGTAGCCCACTTCAATAGCCAGTAGAAATTTTATTACCATAATACCATATCAACTCTTTGCAAAGAAAATATCTACATGTATGTGCACATATAAAACACTTCAAGAGTCATTGGAATATAATCACATATGATTTCATCGTAATTCATATCATGTGATACACTCAATGATGTGTTTTGTTGATTTTCTACCACATTTGGTTTTTGTTTATAAACACACATTTAAATTGTCGTGTCAATTTCGCCTGTTTGGATATCAATCAATAAAGCTATGAATTTTCAAGAAATTTATATATGATATTCCTTTGAATATCTAAAAGATATTTCATGCGTGATAAGATAAATTTATCTATTTGACCATAAGTAGCCATGCAAATCAATTTTAGAATGTTTGATCAGTCACTGGGCTATATCAGCCCTGAAAAATGTTTCAGTGTTAAATTCATGGAAATATTTGTATTTTTTTGTGTGTCATGGGTTAGAAATCACAGAGAATAGAAATCTAAATTTCAAAATATTCCAAACTAGGTTTTGCAGCATTTCCCAAAATGACGCCAAGCTTTTTTTTGACTCGATACTTAGATATATTTTATCAATAAGATATGGATAGCTAATTTTATTAAAATTTATGGAAAAAAATAAAAATATTATCACGCATATTGTTTGTCGTTAGAAATTCATCATATGAATGTGCTTAGTTTAAATTCCAAATTCTATTATGATTCATTTTTATCAAACCTGACAAAACTGCATCTTCTTTTAAAAAAAAGATTTTATTCCTACCATATAGTTGTATTTTAAAAGAAATGCAACACACACGACACCCTTCCGACTAAACTTACAAAAGGATTACAAAAATATCAATGACTGATAGCATGACGCCCCTGTGGCAATAAAAATTTTGATTTTCCACATGTGCTATGCATATCAAAGAGGTTTCACATGCCTAAAGTACTACTTTTTACAATCAACATATTTTCTTAAACCTCTTAACCCTGCTTGTCTCATTTTTTAAATTTATTTCTGTTGATTGTTTTTTTGCTATAAGGCACCGACAGACCTCAAGTGTGTAGGATAAAAACATGTTGGCCTTTCATCTCTTCTTTTATTTCTAGTTCTTTTTTCAATTTATTGTCATTAAATTAACAGAAGCGTGACAAACATTTAGCAACAACAATGATATGATCATGTCCATGTGTACGTAACGCTAAAATCATGTGTGTGTTTGTTAATTTTGAACTTTCATATGAGTCTTATTTTGCGTGTACTTTAATGTTACGGTTCGATGATCGTGACTGTAAAAAGATTTGAATACAAAAGAAACTAATTGACTGTATCTATGTATGTAAGCTTGAAACGTTGGTGGAATTAATGATGAGATTTTCATGAAAATAACTGTAAGCCTTGCTCGACTAATTAAAGTTTTTCACCTCCTGTTTTTAATTTTACCGAGGTAAACCTAAACTCTAAAAAAGTGATCTATAGGATAATTTTTATTTTATTTTTATTTTTAGATTTTTAAAGGCAAACCTATTTTTATTGTTAATTATTTCCTTCTGCTTACTTTTGATTGTGGACGTTCAAATGGCATGTACTTATTTTTTGGGGTCTCATTGCAATGGTATGCCATCGTCTGGTTTAATACGCAAGGGTGGCACGTCTTCACTTGGAATATATTCCATAGAAACGCCACATTTGCATGGATTAAAAACATTAAAAACATTCAGCTCATTTTTAAAATCACAAAACTTTTCCAAATTAAAATTTTTGGAATTTACAGGCTAAAAAATTGACTTGCCTGCTGATGCTGAATAGTACTTGGCAGCAACGGGTAGCAATAGGTCTAATTTTGCGTTACTCTAAATATTGGAAACACTTGACCTGATTCCTAAAAGTACAAAACTTTCCTGAAATCAAGATAGGATGTCCGCAAGCTAAAAAATATAGATTGCTTGCTCAAAGTTTGATACAAAGGTGAAGCATCCTCTCCTTTGAATAAACACTTATGCAAAATGAGTATGCCAACAGTAATTGCGTGCGTGCCACCTTTCGTATCTAGTATTGTGCAGGCAAGAGCTATTTTTTAGCTTACGGACGTCCAAATCTTGATTTGAAGAATGTTTTGTATTTTGAGGAATGCACCAAGTTCTTTTTCACAATTTTAGTAATTTTTTTTATATATGTTCACGCGAAGTGACCTCTCAGGACCATCGTGCCAGAATTTCATTAGGCAAATGTTGCGCATATATATTTTCGTTTGCTGAAAGTTCTATCCTTTTAGTAATCTTGTGGTCGCCTTTCGGCAGATAACATCCTGTTTCACTTTAAAAAAACTATAGGAGATAATATGATGAATTCTTGGAAAAGCCGCACTCTATTCGTTCCTGGGGACTGATGATTTGATTAAGAAGCGTTGTGACTGTTGAAAATTGTGCCGAAAAGAATCAGCATTTATGGATATATTTACGTTTGGTTTGGTGTTGTTGTTAACAGATCACTGCCATGTGGGTTAGGCTAGATTCTTGCCTCATTCACACACTCACCTAGCCTTTCACCTTTCACCAGCGATTAACTTTAATGGTAGCCAACAAACCATAAAAAAATAAGCGGATGGAAAACCACGGAACATTCATTTTGAGCAGATGCCATGTAAAAACAACATATTCTTGGCATATGCACTCAAAATACCAAAGTTGCTTACTTCAATTAAGAGATCATTCTAGTGTAAACGCGTAAAAAAGGCTATTTGTATGATTTTTTTTAAAATCCTAATTTTAGATACCAGTTTAAATCTTTTTGAGTTTAATAAATAAACATTTGAATTGTACAAAAGAAAATTATTGGCTTTATACTATATATATTTACAAAAGGCAGCATCTACCTCAAATTTTGCTACTTCAACAATGCGGACGGTTTAGAGATAATGAACTATCTGAAACACAAAAGTCAAAAAGATTTAGATTTTTTATGTCGCTGGCAATCGTACAAATCTTCAAAATAATTATTTTTGCAAAACATAAAAAAATGGCGACGTCCCAAATATACGCGTTCCAAAATCACATATTTTTTCGGTAGTTTTTTGTTTGTAAAAAATATAAAAATGAAAAATAATAATATATTAAATACTAACGATAACCTTACATGTGATAAACATGTGTTTTAAAATATCAAGAAGGTCGGTTGAATAGTTTTCGAGAAAACTTGCGCACCGTGTTTAAAAAAGTGATTTAGAGAAAAACGCATTTAAATTTTTTTATCGTAAAATCATTAAAGCAAGACTAACGTTAGAATAATTGTGAAGAATTATTTCAGGGTCAAATTTTTTTTGAAATACAAAAGATATATCTATATAGGTATTCTATTAGCTGTGTATTGTATACATAGCAATGAATCGGCAAAAAAAGAGGGAAACAGCCAAGTGTATATATAAGTATAGGAGCGAGCCAGTGTGCGCGAGACGCGCTCAAATAATTTGAAATAAATATGGTTAGAATGCACCAATCGGTTTAAAATTTTACCATTTACTTTTCAAGGTATTTACTTTCGAAATCCGCAAAAAAAAATCAATTCTTCGAATGTTGCACACTAGAATGATCCCTTAAGGGGATAGGGCATATGTCTTGTATTTTTAAAAAATCGATCGAAACTTTTTTATTCCATATGAAAGTATTGTACTTCAAGAATATTCATACCAAATTTGAAGTAAATTCGAGCAATATTATCGGAGTAATATAGATTAGAATACCGCGCGGTTGGTATATGTGCTCTGCCTTACCTAGCGTATTATACGCATGCATGTTCTACCACGTAAAATCAGCTCCTTTCTTTTTCATCAAACATCACAACATCAAAAGGATGCTCTGGACATCGCGAATGATGCGAAGGAATTACTGTATGGACCTGGAATCGACGACTCGATGAAAGTCGCTAAAAAATAACTTTAATTCATTAAATCGCGGTGAAAAACACTTTAAACGCGTTTTTCTCGAAAGTTTTCCGCGCGGTAGGCACTTCGATTTTGCTGAAACTTAGCACAGTTATTCTTTATAGTATTGTCTCGTGATTGAACGAAAGGTATTTTCATTCAGTCGGCTCATTTTTATTTTAAACGAAAAAAATATATTAAAAACGATGAGAATCAGAAAAATGCTAAAAAAAAATATGAGGCGAAAATTCACTCAAACTCATTTCAAAACTTTAAATTTGTTTTTTTTTCAATTCCTTCGTTCAATAACGAGCCAGGGGCATAAACTATAAGACAATTTTTGAATTTTTGGATTGAGATGATCCTGCATCGAAATATTCTGCCAATCGCAAAAAAGGTTGGACGAGGAAAACTGCAGGAAAATTGACAATTTTTAATATTTTTAGCTGAAATTTCTTGAAGTGGTAAACTTTTATGCGTGTAAATTTCAAATAAAATAGATTTTTGGTTTTTAGAATACCATTTTTTGAAAAAATTGTTTGAAGTGTAAGAATCATAACGCCTAACAATTAGACTCTCTATTGCTATTGTCTGGTGATGCCATTAGAATTCTTTATGTTAATTAATTAATCAACTGATTTTCATAATCCAATCAGTATATCAAATCAAGAAATTGAAGAGACTAAAAGACGAAAGAATATTGTACTTGGGTATTTACAACTACAGCGAAGTTGATTTTATTTTTCGGGCTAAGTTGATTCATATTTTTGCTTAATTTTAAAGTCCGATGCCAAATAAAATCCTAAGCTATATTACGATAGAAACTTCTGGCTTTTTCATAATTAGAGCCAGCTATCAAAATAAATTGAGCGAATCACACAAAACTAATAACCTTGTAGCCTCAAATAAAATGACCGAATCAACCCCTTGATCTGTGATAGCGAGATCAAGAGAAAAATCATGATCATCAATTGTGTATCAAACCGAAATCGTCTCTTGAAGAAGAACAAATTAAATTTATTAAAGTCTGACTGTTTAAGCTGCCTTAAATTAGTACGTACTTAACAATAAGTATCTATTTGAAGACGAAAAAATCGTTATCATGGCTATTATAGGATGAACCACTGAATCAAAAATTGTTGGCAAAGCTTATATTTTATTGGAAGGACTTCATCGATATCGACAGTCAGTAACTTCTTCCAGCTTGGAAGTTGAAAGTCGTAAATTGAAGGGCTTCTGAACGATGCAGGCTATATTAAAAGAATTAAAAGATTAGGAAGGCATTGAAAGAAACTTTGGAATCATCTGAAGCAACAATACTTTAAAGACGTATTAATTAGAAAAAAGTCTCAAAATTCATTTTGTTTGCGAAAATTCAACTGTTATTATTTTTTTCGACTATTTACAACTCAGATATTGTAATCGCTTTATAACATAAGCCTTATCTTTGGCTCTTTTTTCGTCATCATATATCGATTAACATTTGCATTGACTAATCCAAAATACGAGCAATATATTTCTATTTTTATTAATCTTTCAGAATGGACCATATCAACTTCAAGCTGAGCAGATATGGATTAAATAGTATGAGTACATCAACTATGGCTACATTTGCAGCTCGAATATGGAATGATGCGAGCAACGAAAGTAGTGAAAATGATGTGAACAGCGGAAAGAATGATGTTGATGAAATTAATCGGTATGTTAATATGAGATGAGATAATAACGGTTCCTTTTGTGATCATTGATAATGCTTACTGTGACAGCTTGATGTGGTAATGGGAATGATTTTGTATGATTCTCGTATTTCACGATTAATTGAATCGTATTGCAGTGTGAATAGAGTGATAAGAGCTTTTAAAAAGCAATATTAAAATTATAGCGCGATTTTATTGTAAGACATCGTATTTTTTGTTGTTGTTATTATCAGTGCTGCATTGCTTATGTGTTAAGTATTTGAAAAATGTTGGTTGTCTAGCTTAGATACTGACATAATCATCTCACCCTCGAAATATATGTTGACCTGGTAATACCGCATGTTTCGGTTTTGACATTTCAATCAATCAAACTGTGCTGCGTATGGTTGACAGTAATTTTAAATGCGTTTTTCTCGAAACTATATTCTCGAAAAGAGGAGGTCAAGGCTACGATTGGGTTGATGTGCCAATGATTATGAACTTAGAAAGATGCCAAATACTCCGGTGAAATCAATGAACTGAGCTATACTTAATTATGACGCACTCTATAGCGTTATAAGCCCACTTACCAAAATTTATACCCACACTAGTTATTACTTGATGCTTACAGTTAAGTACATTTAAGCAATAGTAATAAATTAAAATATCCAATAAAGTTTAGAACGTTTAAAAAACCAATCGAAATTTAATAGGCAGACAACTGTGAAATGGCTTATTGCCATCATCAACACAACTCTTCAATATCCACGCGTTCAACTCTATATAGCTCGCAGATTAATCAACTCTCCAGCACACATATTCCCCATTATTATCTACTTAAAGTCAAATGAAACGAGGCTATCATTTCAATTTAAAAAAAAAGTTCGGCTTGATAGACATATTGTCGTACTAAGCGTGGACCACCTACAAACCGTCGTCATTACTTCATCCTCTCCCCCGATTCATGATTGAAAAAGAAGAAGTGTAATCACGATCCGCAGATGATATGCTGCCGACGTCAGAATCGGAACGAATTAATGGACAAATGAAGCCAATGGACAAATGTACTCTTTTTTATTACAATTTCCTGTTTCCTTGTCCATCAGAGGGTATCGGTCCATGCGGTCAGTTTAACTGCAATAAAACCCCAAAGTGTGGAGCGCCTTCCAGCACCACCAAACGCGACCCACGTCCAACAGCAACAGTATAGAAGCAATAAGCCACGATTGGTGGGTGCTCATCCCTGGACCCATAACCGAAAGCTTAGGAAGAGAATTAGAAGGGGATCAAGAAGCCACAACTCCGGGGGAGTTTGAACCAAACAACTATCAAATCGAGGATAGCTTCCAAACTAAGTTTTTTTGTTTTAGCTCTTTGACGCTATGTGCTTGGCGTTTAACTTTCCATTGGGGTGGCTTTAAATCAACGGTGAAGGGAGAAATGAATCGAATGGGTGGTGGGCTAATGTGAGGGAAAAAACGGAAGCAGATCTTCTACAGTAAGAACCGCAGAGCATTCGGCACGACTAGCCAACAGTTCGTTTGGAACCAACCACAATTGAGTGGACAATTTGATATAATCAGAATAATCGAAACTGCAACGGAATTTATGCGAATCGTTTTCGGATTACGGGGTGAGTGTTGAATTGAAAACAGTATCCGGTTGGTTATTATATAATCGTGCACATTGAATGGGCTAGATGATGTAATGGTCGTTCAACAGATGGTTTGAGTTTTTATGGTTTGTTTTTCTTGGATGATTTACGTTATCAGCTTCTATTGGGTATGTTGAAAGGGATCAACCGATGGGTATAGTGTTGTGTAAAAAGTAAAATCTATAGTTTACTATTTCGGCTTTCTTCGGATGTCATATATCACAAAATGATGTTTGAATCCTTTCGATTGTGTTCTGAATCTCGCCACTTGTTACTCCACTTGATTATATATGGTTCATGAGTCTACATATAAGCTCTCCGTGAATTCTTGGGAATGTTGATGGTCTGATTGCTCTCTTTAAAATCCAGAGTTCTTTTGGGGTTGCAATGATTCGTCTGAGTCGGAAGTGCTTCATAGAATCCTGAATGTTTTCTGGTTTTGTAAGAAAATTTGGCTCGTCCGTATTTTCCGACGGCTTCTCTATGTGTTTGATTCGCATTAAGTCTGGAGCGATTTCCTGAACCTGAAAGATTTTTTTGGGTTTGCAATGATTTTCGATCTTCTCAGGACTACTCATAACATCGTGACGGAATCATATTTCATTGATTTTTTTGTATAGTCTGTTTGATATGCCAACAAATTCTGATAGTTCTAGATTCGTTGATCCCAAACGAAGGTTTATTTGATCGCTTCCTTTACTTGAGTGGTGAAAGCGTAATCAATCTTTTTGAATTGTTTTAGGCGTTAAGTTAAATTGAAGTTAAATTTAATGTTCAAGTTCGTCTTTGATATGATTTTAGGGTATCATATATGCTTCCTGACGCTTTCGTGATCGTGAGAACTTCAATTCTCCTTGAAAATTTAACCTAATTTAGGTTCATTCACTTTCCTTGAAAAGAGTGCTTATTTTTTGCAATGTTCTGTTCATGTTAATAATGATTGTAAGACTTTTATGGACATGCCATGTTCTACGCATTTCATAGAAGCCAATGCTCGACTATCTGTTTTTTCGTGTTTTTTATAACTATGACCTTCATAACGTGATGAACACATGAAGATAATGTGATTTTGAAACACATCTCTTTCGGAAATTATAGCATATCATTCGATCTTTGAACATCAATGGACCATTTATTTCACAATCACACAGACGAGACGATAACAAGTAAAGAATTAATGCTCAATAATTTGTAAAATCGCACACTATATTCTTTGGGAATGGGATATGAACATGATTTAAAAGATCAATAATGTGGCAAAATTATAGTCAGTGAAGTACGACGAAAAATGGCAATGGCAATGGAAACGAAATTTTCGACTAGCTGCGCACGTGGTGCAGACGTGCTGTACAATTGTGGTGCGGACGTGCTGCAGCCATATTAAAATTTCAACTCAGAAAAAAAGAAGATGCAATCAGACAAAAGATATTACAACTGAAAAATTATTTTTGATCTTACCATAATGTGTTCAATATTAGTTTTGGCAGGCGTACACAAATTTTTGTGATATTTTCGATTCTAATGTAATTTTATTGATGAATGAATTTTATTGATTGCTTCTGATGTTGAAGAGTTGAAATTTGGATCGTAAGACATGATCTGGAGATTATTCGTCTATTAGGACAAGGGGAAATAGTGCAGTAAGCCATTATTTCCCGCATTTGAGTTCAACGTATACTGATGGTATTTCAGCGTAGAAAGAACTTCTATTTATTATAAATTCATATATATATATATATATATATATGGAACTCATACAAAAGCTCAATCAACGAATATATTTTTTAGATATCTCTAACAATTGTCTAATTTGCTCCATTTCAGATTTTCCCGCAGTCTATTGACCTTTGCCGCCGTAATGACTATCCTAATTATGATAGTCGGAATCTGTGGCAATCTGTTGACCATAATTGCCCTGCTAAAATGTCCTAAAGTCCGAAATGTAGCAGCTGCCTTCATTATCAGGTAAGTCACGTCAACAAACATAGTCGTACCTTTTAGGCAATTAGTCCCGTCCGGGTTCCTGGACTTCCAAAAACTACGAACGAATCCAAAAACATCATCGCACATTTATAAGGCATTCCTTGATTATAGTAGAAACAGCCAAATCTAAAATGCATACAAGAAATGCCTTTGGAATGTGTCCTACATATACTATAGATGTTCAAATCTGGAATGTTGGACTTGTTGTAAATAGTTTGACCATATCACACTAATTGCATTCTTTGGAAATTTCATTTGTTTTCAGTTTATGTGTTGCAGACTGCATATTTTGTGCAATTGTTTTGCCATTCAGTGCTTTCCGATTCATACAAGGGACATGGACGCATGGCGAATTTTTATGTCGACTAATACCATTTCTACAATATGGTAATATTGGAGTATCATTGTTGTGCATTGCGATGATTACCATAAATAGGTGAGTGATAATGTTTAATTGGTAAATATAATAAGGTTAGAACTTCAAATTGGAAGATGTGTTGAGTATTTTTTGTATCAGTATCTTAAAACTAATAAAAATTTAACCTTTACACATATACTGTTCCATAAAATACATATGCTAGCATTTTCTGCAGTCTTTAAATTTAACCTTATAATGCAGCAATTAAACATTCTTCATATAGGCTTTAAAACAGCTATTCTTTTCAACTGTTTCGTATTAAATCGTGTAAAAAACAATTATTTCACACATGCCACTTAATGATAACCGCTGCAGAATTTCAACAGCCATTTCCTTCCATTTTTTAGTTATAAATAAAAATAATTTTCAGTCAGAAGAAGAATGTTTTCTTGGAAGAAGCGACGAAAAGCAGTTGAAAGTTTGTATTAATTGTTTTTGATTGATCTCAAATACCGATGACTAATTGACAATTTTAAAGAAATCATTCTAAATTAACGGATAACATTGACACACTTTCGATGTTCTAAATTTAAGGGGTTACACCACAGTAGCGAGCGATAATTTAACGTTTTTGCGATTTTTTTTTAAAGTAGAAGGAGAAGTAGTAGGTTAATTCTTTTAAGGATGTCATCAAGCATGTTTTGAAGTTTAAAAAAAATATGTTTCTTCAAAAAATTTACAAAATGGCCGCTTCTGTGGAACGGTTTCTTTGGAGGGGCTCCGCGGCAAGCAGTAGAAGCAGGGGCGTAGCGAGGCGGGGGTGTTGGGGGTGTGACACCCCCCTAAAATTTTGTAGCGAGTCGGCATTTTCGTGCCGAAGTTGGCATATTCAAGAAATTTGATTGTAAAGTCGGACAGTCGGCAAATTTTTCTAACCAAGTCGGCATTTTCAACATTTATCACCCCCCCAAATTCATGAAGCTCACCACGCCCCTGAGTAGAAGTGCTCCTAAAATTAATGTAGATCAAAATGAAATTTGTTGTATTAAACTACATTACTATAACTAGAGAAATACGTACGGGATTTTGAAAATATTAATTTTTGTTGAATTGGCGAGCATTAAAAAAAAAGTTTATGTTTTCTACCAAAAACCGGGCACTTATTTGTACCTAATAAATCGAAATAGTAACTTATCGAAAATCGGGTACGCATTTCTATGCGGAATGTTGTGTTTAAGATGTGATATTAATTTGGAGTGAAAAAATAGAAAATTGTTTGAGTTATGCTGCGTGCCGATTTGAAAAAACATGTTTCCAGAAAAACGCGTTTAAAGTTTTGACTTTACTTTACTTTACGATTTCTCTCAACATCAAAGGACACTGTACTAACGTACTTTGTGTTCAACATGCTTGAAAATGTTTCTAAGAACATCTATTAGTGTATTAGAGAAGTTATAAATCGAATGGTAAGACATAATGTACCCGACGAGCA
Source organism: Oxycera nigricornis (assembly GCA_963942545.1). NCBI lineage: Eukaryota > Metazoa > Arthropoda > Insecta > Diptera > Stratiomyidae > Oxycera > Oxycera nigricornis. The sequence continues at coordinate 101,962,360 of OZ012662.1, forward strand.
GGTGTCGTATTTACCGCAGGTAGTCGTTTCGGAGCAGTCGGAAGGAATCGAGAAAAAGTTCGAAATTTCAATGAAAACGATTTCTGCCAGGTATAAAACCGTTTGTCTCTTATTTTAAAGAGTTCAAAGGATTTTTTAAGCCAATAAATAAAAAATTGGCTCTTGGAAATTTCTACTGTGGTGTAACCCCTTAATGAAATGCCCCCGAACCATAAACAGAAGAAAACCATATAACTTATTTTCAAATGTATTGGAACATTGCTTAATTACTTTTAACCAATTCCAATAAACATTCCTAGTCGGCTACGAACTGAATTCACTGTCACTGTGTCCATTCGTTTTAGGTACATCATGATTGCCCACCATAGTGTGTATGCGAAAATCTACAAGAAAATCTGGATCGGTATCATGATAGCATTCTGTTGGCTATTCTCATATGGAATGCAATTACCGACGCTCCTACAAGTTTGGGGTGCATTTGGCTACGATTCTCGGCTGGGCACTTGTTCGATTCTACGCGATAGCCAAGGACGAAGTAGCAAAACAGCACTATTCATCATTGCCTTCCTGATACCATGCCTGATAATAGTTGGATGCTACACCCGAATATTTTGGGTAGTGCATAAATCCGAGGTGCGATTACGACGGCATGCTAGCAAACAGAATTCTATACCCAACAATTTGCGATCGATACCATCAACAGCGGGAGGACCAGGTGGTGGGACTGCATCCCGTACAGAAATCTCGTCTAGTTCATGTGAAGTGACCAGTGCAGCTGAGGCCAAATATTCGAATGCAAGTCAAAAGTCAACAAGGGTGAAGGATCAAAGGGATGTTAAGGCCAGGAGGAACGAATGGCGGATTACCAAGATGGTGTTGGCCATATTCTTGTCGTTTATAGCGTGTTATTTGCCAATTACCGTAATAAAGGTTGCCGATCCCAATGTTGATATGCCAACGTTTCATATCATCGGTTATATCATGTTGTACATGTCGTCCTGTATTAATCCAATTATTTACGTGATAATGAACAAACAGTATCGACAGGCATATAAGACAGTGCTGATGTGTAAATCGACACGATTGTTGCCGTTGAAAGGCAGCAGCTTAGGTGGTAAGTTGGATTTCCAAGCCAATTTAAAGGATAGTCCAATTAGGGACAAACAAATCACAATTGTATGTCCTTAAATGGTGTTTCTTGGTTTACCCACAATGTTCCATCATTACTTAGATTATTCGTTTGTTTTAGAGAAATGGAAAGACATCGGATTCAGCTACAACCACAGTCGTACCGCGGTGTCACAAGTTTCACTAGCCGACAGCCCCACCAGCAATACCAGTCAACCGATAACTATGAGGGAGCATACCAACAGTCACCCCAATATTATATCAAATACCAACAACAACAACCTCAATCGTCTGAGCTGGATGGCGAATATAGATACGAATCAAAATCCTGCGATTATACAAACCAACCAATTCGGCAGCTCCAACAACAACAGTTTAATGAAACCTACCAATCTTCAGGTATCGTGCCAATTGGACTCGCAGCAGCGAGCTTTTGTTCCACCCCGAAACGGATACCCAGCACCCTTGGATCTGGACGACGTGATCATCGAGGAGGACGAAACGATGCTGGAGGAATCCGACACGAAAGACATTCCAGATAGTATTAGTGCGACGACTGTAGCCAAAGTCGAGAATAATAATAGGAGTTATCCCAGTGATAAGAAGTAGTTATTTTAAGGATAGCGCGATCATATTAATACGGATTAAATGAGTGAATCTACTTCTTTAGCAATCTCACTAGGTGAGGAACAGGACTGAAAAATAACAAGGCAGAAGCGTTACTGGACGCACTCTACGGATCAGCAAAAATATTCCGGAGCGTTTGAAGGATGATGCAACACTGTTACCAACAAATAATGATGTGCATAAATGGTTACAAAGCATCCGCGTGAAGTACGACACGAACAAGCCCAGCAAACTAAACTTGTTAATCCTAGATGAATCCACCATGCAATGCTTCCATTGCACAATATGCCATTCGATAGTTCTAACTTATTAATAACACAACTAAAATTAAACGATAAAAACAAGAAAAGACATTAAACTAGTATCGAAAAATCACCAAAAAGCACCAAATATAAATAAGCTATTTCGTTAGTCATAAAATACAATCTAAATAAATCGTTATAAGGATAATTTTACATAAATCACAAGTAGCAGCTTTAAGACAAAGATATTTAATAAGAAATTTTCTTTATTTTCCGCTTTTTTGCCATTATCTAGAATAAATCAGTCAATTTTTTTCTCGTTGACAATAAGAGTTAGGTATATAAGGTGACCAAGGAGCTATCGATAAAACACTCAATTTTATTTATTTTATTATTTTTAGTATATGTTCTTATCATGCATAGTATAGCTCTTTAATTTTTCAAAGCAAAGTGTTAATAATTTCAGGATTCACAGATTTTTTTAAGAAAACTGTTTATGCAAATGTTTTGAATGATTTTGAAGATTTTTAAAAGTCTATAATTTAGTATTCTATTGCGTATTGAATAAAATATTGAATATATTTTTGAAAGAAAAAGACACGGCAGCTTCTCTTAGAAACTTTTTGTTTAGTATGTATCCTGCATGAACAATAAAATCATGAGAACCAAGATCTGCTTTTTATTAAGTATGCTTTGTTAGCTACGCAAAAAAAATCAGGGCGAGAGAATATTATTTGTTGGACAGAAACAGACCAATAATAAATCAAGAGTAAAAAAAGTTCATGAAAGCCTGCGAAAATTTCTTGTGGATCAGAAATATTTTTTAGGGATTAGAAAATATTTTTTTTGTGATTTACGAATAATTCTTGCACACTTGTAAATTCACTTTTGTGGGTTAAATAAAGAAAGTTCTATTCTTGAGACGAATTCCAAAACAAACTTATTATTGTAATGAGAGCATGAAACATTTTCATGTTATACCTTTAAGGTACTAGTACAAACAGGCCAAAAAATAGCGAATTTTTATGATTTTTTTCTCAACTCCTTCATTGAATATGAACATGCAACTTTCTTTGACAACACATCCATCTTTTGAGAGTGCAAAACAACATTTTTTTTAAAATTTTCGTCATAAACCTATTTTATAGAGGGCACCAAAGTAGACACCCCGAAAAGCACCCCATCGCATGGCCGACAGTTAATCTCAAAATTTGCAAGTCTGAAACAGAAAACTCAAAAAGGGTTTTAAGGACTAAGGTCCCTTACGTGACATTTCACCACCGTTTTTAAAACAATGATTTAAAAAAAAAGTGCACTACAATTGACACTAAAACAAAAGTTAAGCTACACAAGAAAAAAATTGCAAGCTGTAAAAATGCATACGGTCTATGAAAAAAATATATCCACCAGAAATAAATATATGGTCGACGAAAAAAAATATATAGACAAGAATTACATTTCGCGATCCAAAAAAGCAGCCAGGCAATTAAAATTTTTGTGGACCAGAAATGTATTCTGTCTGGGCATGATAAAATGTTTGCAAATGTGAGAAGTTGTAATGATATGCGTATATCGAGTATTTTCCTTCGTCCTTTAAATTAAACTTTTTCCATTGAAGTCTTTCTTTTCAGTTAGCCGTTGAGGGGGGGGGGGAACAAAAAAATCGAAATGGTTAGAAAAAATAAAAAAATCGTTTCTTTTCTACTTTTCTCACTCCTAACTTTAAACCGGTTAATTTTAAAGCAAAGTTGTATGTGAATAAAAGTTGCGTAATAAAATATTCTATAAGAAAAGATTGGTTAAATTTTTTAAAACATTTAACCCTTGCAGCAAAATGGCAATAAATATTTTTAAAATTTTTTTTTTATTTTTTTATCACTTAGAATGCACTTACGACCTTCGTAGTTCGCATTAAAAAATGTTTACAATATAATAAAATAGCACATAAATTTTCATCAAAATCGATTTAGTAGATTGCCCATAATAATTGTGCAATCTAAATTTATTTTTAAAAAATTCAAAAAATTTGCTTGCTTGCAAGTCAGAAGCTTAAGCTTATAGAAGTTTGAATTTTTTTTCATATAAAAAGGCACTTCACCTATCAAATGCCTTCTACAAAATTAAAATCAGATTATTAGGGTAGCCTCAGAAATTTTGGCAAAACTTGGCAATGAATTCTAAAACAGTGCTGGGCGGCTGCGGATTCAGTGGATGGAAGCATGACTCCTTATAACTTAGGTATTTTTGAATATTAATTTTAGCGTTTAAAATACCCTAGATAGAAAAGTTTGACGAGTTTGTTAGCATCCGGCTAATTTCAGAGCCATTGTACCGCAGGAAAGAAAGTTTGGAACTTTGTTTCTTAGCTATTCCTAGTTGAAGATCGCTTTATTAGGTGCTGACTGCTGAGTTCTTTGAAATACCCACGATCTACGGCTAAATTCTTTGCTTCCGCTGGTTCTGAATGATGCCTCGTAGACAGTTTAACGATTCACGGTCGCATTTAATTTGACGACACGGTTCAAAAATACCCACGGAAAGCGACCATCGGCAGTTACGCCCAAATCAGCGCCATCAGCGGATTGCTTTTTGGTGGTCGTACTACCTTTTTGGCAATTAAACTCGATCGGTTCCTTTTTTGACATACCGTTCAATTACTAATAGTGACTCGTCGTCACATACCGAGGCGAACATTCATTTCTGCTTCATATCGTGAAACCGAATTTTCACTAAGAAATCTTGGAATCAAATCGTTGCGCAAAAAAAACGTAATTGTTGATAATAAAGTTCTACCGTTATCTCACACAAATACACAAAAACCAAAAAACACATACCAGCGGCTATAGCAAGACGTATCCTTATTTCAAGTTAGCATGGCCTCACCTCACAAGAATAACAATGAAAATAACTCACATTTTTCTTTATTCATTCACTAAATTATTTATTCATACATTTCATGTAGAAAAGCATATTTTTCATAATTATATCTGATTTCCTTTTTTCACTAATCATAGATTTAATATTTAACACTTTTCACGTTTCAATAATTAAACATTATAAATACATTAATATTAATTTATAGCAAAAAGTAGTCTTATGTATACATATATATAAATTCAACCACTATTTACAAGTATATATTTATTGTTTAAGTCGTATTTTATTATTTATGCAAAGCAACAGACTATATTGTACATTGGGGTGTATGTATGTATGTAAATATGTATATCAACCCGGGTTAAAACTTTAATTGATGCATACAACTTTCTTCATTTGCTGTATTCTATTTTGTAATTATGTTCAATAGGCGTTTGCATTTTTCGCCAAGCGAATTTTCAACTTTTATGTCTTTGATTTGAAAGTATGTAAAGTGTATATATATGCAAAAGAAATATATGAGTTTGAATGTATGATACATGAAATTAGCGCATGCTGGCAGTTGTATGGATGAGTGATGCTTGGTTTTGGTGTTTTTGATGTGTTTTTTTTTTCTCGAGATGATTTTATTAGTTTTAGGGTAAAAGTAAAGCGAAGCAAGGAATAAAAGATGCACGTATAGTCGCGTTCTTGGTAAAAATAATAGTCAGGTAACTAATAATGTCGTTACCTCCGACTTTTGATTGTTCGCAATTCTAAACGACGCAAGTTTGCAGTAGAATTAGAGCTAATTTGGTGTTGTATCCTAAAGATGCCTTCTTTAATAATCAGGCTTTAATTTAATTCAAACAAAACTAGTAGCTGCAGTGCATTCTATGCTGAGACAGTGAAACACTACTAATAGAAAATTTAGCAAGGATTGAAGCCCGCAAAGTTTTCTACTAAATTCAAGCTATAGCCGAAAAGAATTATTCGATTGATAGACGCTAATTTATTCGAATTAGGCAAAGCTTAAATAGAATTCTAGCTTGATTTGTTGTAAAGATTTCTGCATTGATGAACAATCATGACAATCATCTCCTGTGAATATTTGAACAGGCGGAAGATGCTTCTTATTATGAATTGTCAGATTGCATGTATTCTCTTCGTTCATTCCTTTTCTCATACAGACCATTCTACTCTACTAATATATGTGCGCAAACACATAAAATTAATTGGCTCAGGCACTAACCTCATCTCGTCGATATAAATCCACCCTTACGAACAATAAGACGTTTCGTTCTTGACTTTTCGTTTCGCGAAGATACACTTTCGTCTGTAAAATATTAACAACGTCGAAACCCACCCTCGCAGAGCTAACTGATCATTTCGAACGACTGCGAAGAGCTTCTGGTCGCTGCCGACGTTTCTGGCCCGCCGTCAAGATCGTCGCCACTTAAATGATTATCATCGTAAAATTCGTCATTTGAATTATCATTCGGATCGTCGAAGCATCGTCTTTTGTAGTCGCTCATTAAGAACCTATGGCCCAAATGGTTTTGATCGATTTTCACTGATTGTGTGGTATTGCTGAAAGGAACATCAGACATCATACCACCTTCCTACGGACGCATGCTACTTACCTGGTTTTGGTCAGTACAGCACAGCCGTTGTCTACCGCCATCTGCAACGAATACAACTTTGCCAAGTTCAAAAGATTGTCGTGTTCGTGAATTTCAATGTCCGGCAATCGTAATTGTGTTTGCCGTCCGTCCTGTAAAAATCTGGACAACCTTTCATTCACGCTCGTCATAATTGTGAAGCCGGGCCTCTCTTCCCGGATACGCCGGCGTCCGGCCCGAATTTCACGATTTTCAGCCAAATACGAGGGTGGCGACGAAAGAAAGTGGTTGGACGTCTCCCCCGACATTTCGCTTTCGATTTGCCGCGCTGGGAATTGTGGCAGTATTCCCGATAGCGGACCAGCAATGGCAATAGGCTGAGATTGGACCGACTTCGAATTGGCTGGTAAATTGTACTGACCACTCACAGGCTCTTCGCCACTCATCAGGGTGTCGTCATCATCTATGCCGCCGGCATAGTCGTCCGACTTGATTTGTGGCAAGCCTGGCTTCTTGGACGACTTCCGCTTGAAGTCATTCTTCATCGCCAAATTCACCGTCACCTCATTTCCCGGCCAGTCGGTGAGTTCGTCGTCACCTTCGCGATCCGAGTCATTCGTCTCCGCCGCTTCCGAGTCTGACGAGCTGAGCGAACTGGAGCTCAGGAAGTCGTTCAGGTCGCTGCAATCCATCGGGTTGGGTGTGTTGAATCGTAACTGTGCCCTGAGCTGCTGCCGCCGAATACGATTCCGTTTATGCTTCCTGCGCGACGCCATCGATTTCACCAGATCTATGTTGTTTGGCGGTTGCTTCTTAACAACAGTAGCCTTCGCTTCTGATAAAATGTCAACCGATGTAAAACTCGGTTCGAGGCTCGCTGAATTCTTGGGTTCTTTTACCGTCAACGCCACTGACGCAAAATTTGGCACCACTGTTTGGTTCAGCGAGACATTGTTTGACGCAGCAGCTCCAAGAATCTTACTATTGCATACCATCTGGCTGATCTTCTCGACAATCGCCTCGGTCGGACTCAACGGATTTGAAGTTGCCGCAATACTACATCCACCACCCCCTAAATGCACCGGCGTGAACGTGAACGGTATCTGATCCAATTTTGGCTTTTGTTGTTGCGAAATTCGTTCAATTTTCGAGATGATATTCTTATTCAGCGGCATAATACGATCGAAGGATGGCTTTGTGGCCGCCGAGAAACTTCTCGTCCTGATTTTATGCTCTTGATATGAATTTTTCGGTGCATAAATGTCGCGATGTCGTGGCACACTCGACGAATGCAATTTCGCATGATCGTGGTCATAATAGCGATCGCGATGCGAACGTTTTCGTTTGCCGCAAAAATTCTCCTGCGCCGTGTGTTTAAGAACACGTTTTTTGATTGTCCCGCCCATCGGGAAAATGGGATTTATAGCACTCTCGCTGGGTGCACCTGGCGTTGATGGTGTTGTCTCGTATTCGACCGCCATTCGTTTGAATTTACGCTTGCGCCGCGTGTTGGGTCGGAAAATCCTAGGAGTAATCGTGTATACTTTAGGAGTATTTGTTTATTATTAGATATTAATTAATTGGTTTGGTAGAAATTAGAAGTGCATTATTGTGCGGCAAAAGGGAGCCACCAGACTTCTAAAAATGATTGGAAATTGATACGCTTTCGCTGAAAACGAGCTCCCACTAATTTACAAAAGCGTGACGGAACATTCAAGGGCTTACAAAGACTTTTGGATAAGCCAATCGTTAAGGTGAAGACAAGGCAGATTTTTGGATCTTAGCTCCTTTTTATAAGTGTAGTCTTGGGGAGCTATTTCGCTCGACAAGTGGTCGTGAAGCTTCTCCAATGTTTTTTGTGGTAACGCTCTTGTAAAAACTTTCTAGAAGCAGCTATAACGATGTGAAGGGGACAGTAAGAAAGTTGGAAACACGTAAAAGAACAAGTATCCCTTCCACCCAGAATGTCTAAAATGTTACCTTGCTGGGCTGAAGTTCTCGTTCAGCGAGTCCGACTCAAAGTTGCCGATCATTTGTTGATTCTTCAACGATTGCGGCAAATCATGCCTGTCGTCCGAATCACTGAGTATCGAATTGTTCAGTCCGTCCGGATTCTGGTTGCTCTGCAGGTCGTTCCCTGCGTCCGTGGGACTGCTTGACGAATCCTCCGTGGGTTGTGGCGCGCAGGCTGCAATTAACCCCAAGCACATTAGTACAATCGATAGCTAGCTTTATTCGTCGCGTAGCCAGGATGTATTCCTTTGCGGATCAACACTTACGCAAATTCCCTGTGGAGCGCGTCCTTCGCCTGGCACCCCATCGACCAGCTCGGACACCGCCCGTACGCGACGTCTCCTCCAGCGCCAGCGTCAAATCATGCGAAAATTGATCCATCGTTTGCATTTTCACTTCATCACACCGCTCATCGCCTGAACGCATCAAATCGCTCGAAATAACCACCAATTCAATATTATCGCGACACGCTGACAGTTTAGCTCATTTCGCTTCGTGTCCGAAGCCGTCGTCCACAAGTCAATATGCAATTTTGTACTTTTGACAGCCACACGTCACACACTCAACCAGCCCGCACAGTGGTGTGTGTGCCCTGAGGTATTTGTACACGCCGCTAGATGCACCAACACATTTAGCGCCACGCCAGGCCTTTTTGTTGCGTCCCCATTGGGGTGCAATAAATCACGACACGACACCGTGACGCGTAGTTCGCCAGAAACGGCAAAGTTAACATACGCAGGACATGTCAGTAGAGCGAAATGATGCCAACAATGGCGCTGATTGCGATAGAATCACTAAAACTTCAAAGAGAACCACCAATCAAATGCACAAGTCGAAAATTTTAGTTGCACTCCACCATGTAGTTTTCAGATGTGGATTCAGCTGGCCAATGAACTGTAGTTTGATGCGTCAATTGATTCGGTTCCCATGGAGTATTTCCTGATGAAAACGTGTCAACCTGTTTTCAGATATCGAAACGTTATTGTGAATTCTAATTCTAATTATTTCAATACTTTAAACAATGCGGCAGTGAGCAATAGTGAAAAATACAACAGTAATTAAGTTAAACAACAGTTTGGTCTTCTTTAGCTTATTTATGACTTGTTTTGGTTCACATCAACCAAGCAAATTCAATATCTTTTCTCACAGAACTGCCAACAGATAAAATTGAATACGCATATAATGTTGTAAATTTCGATTGTTTCGTAGCCACTTTATTAATTTTCTTGAATCGAAACAGTTTTCAGCCATAAAAAATCCTCTAAGAGATTATTAATACGAACAAAGTCATGTCTTGAGAAAAGTTTATAGTATTGACTATTAAAATGAAATACATTACCAATTCAGATGGTGAAATTTGATTTGTTTAGCGTTTATTGTTTTGCCGGTATGAGGAAATCATCTAATATTATTTGCAGTAGTAATATTCATTTCTTCATTATTATTTTCATATGCATAAGAACATGCATTTTTCGGAGTCTTACAATAATGTTCAGTCTCACTATGGCGATTCTGCACCATTAAATCTTAATTTATTATACGATATTTTGAGCAGTATTGATTGAAATTTCCAATAGCAAGATAAATATAAATGTTGTTTTCTTATGATAGCAACATTTCATTTTTAAAAAAAATGGCACTTAGTATTATATGATGTTGACGCCTCCTATTAATTGGCTTAATATTGTATTTTTTCATCATTTCGAACTGGAAATCTTCAAAAGATACTTAGTCACTACTGTTTCTTGACATGTTGAGGTTTTACTGGCAAAAAAAACTACTTACGCGTTCTCCAAACATCTCTCTACCACCCTTTGCTTGCGTCTTCTGTATGCAATATGTTTATTCACATTTGTTTGTTTACTTAGTTCCTTCCATACGGTCAATATCTGTATAAAGAATAATACTGGAGTCTCATTAATTTTTTTCCATCTAAGTTTCAACTGTCTATTACGAGCGTTCATGAAGTTTGACATATCTAAATAGGATTGTGTTAGCATCTACCTGTTAGTGCAGTTTGTCGGTTGTGTACTAGGAAGGAAGGTCAATAATAATTTTCAATGCTTGATTTCCTTTGAATGCGATAGAAAAACAGGAGTATGATACGCAATCGGTTCAATTATTTCGCATATCGTACAAAAGGTCCCCTTAGCTGAATTTAAAATGTCACTTTCCAGCCTACCTAGCTTCACTCCACTGCTGTTTTGACGTATGCTTAAAACCGAAGCAGAAAACACGATTCCACGAAGTGTCCTGACAAATATTTCAAGTTTATGTTAAATTTCGACACTTGAGGCAATCCAAAAAAGTGCATAGATATGTCTCGACGCGGTGGATTTTCTGGCGGTCATCGTGGCCGCGGTGTTTGGAATCAATACAAACAATTTCTTGGTGGCGGTGGACCCAATCTGCGGATGCACGATGGTAAGACTTCGTTCGTTTCGCTAGCGTACTTTCCATGCAGCATGACAAAATAATACTTGTCAGCACTTTATGGCCTTGCAGATTTGGATGGGTTCGATCGGAAGCCCAAGAACCAGAATACCAAGCGGCACGTTAGTTTCAAGCCATCGGGCGGAATGGGCCGGGGCGGTGTGAAAGGATCGAGTTTGAGGCGAGCGCTTGAAAGACATCTGGAGGATGACGAGGAAATGGCTGATTTTGGCGGGCACAAGGTGAGTGGACGGGCGGTTCTAGCTGTGATCCTGCATCTAGAAGGCGGGGTATGCTCTGCGAGACGCAATCTTTGCTTGCATTGACGGTTTGCGATCAGAGGCGAGCAATGTTGTGTCTAACCTAGAAAGTGGCCTGGGCGGGTAAAATTATTGTTTGATCTAAATAAATCAATTATTTGATCAAAAACGATTTGCGATCTACTCGAGTCATCCAGGATTATTATATTATTCAATTTTATTTTATTTCCAAAAGACATTTTGCTTGTTTAACATTAAATTAATTCTTCATCTATCGAATTTCTCTTCTTCTGGTCTCAGTGTTTGCTTCTTATCTTCATTCTGTCTGTTCCAATGTCTTTCCCTGGCTATAAACCTTTTTTCTGAATATAAATTGTAATTGTATGTATCGAAGAATATAAGGACACGCAAACTTGCTACCTTGCGTGTAATCTATGCAAGCCGGGTTGGATCAGAAAACAGTTGAATAACCATAACTTTGATATTATTGACCAGACTTTTCTCCCAGAATTTTCTCGTCAAATAAACCTAATTGAAATGAAACTAGGACGCTTCCTAAATAATAACAATACTGTTTATACTAAATTGTTTCCTTTCAATTTCCTCAATTGACCATTTCTAGCTACAACATCAAAAACAGCGAAGAAAGGGATCTCCCATTCCCAGAAAACTAGTACCAAGCTCAGCTGGCTGGTACTTGATTACGGTGAGTACCACCCAAGAAGATTGCCCGTCATCATTCTAAAACTACTATTCACATCGACAGATCCCATACGGCGCCAAATACGAGAAGGATGTTCTAATACGACATCTCCTCACGGCCATTTCGCCGGATATATTCATTCCGCACTATTGGAAAATCGATAACAACGACGTATGCTTTTATGTGGACGACACGAAAATGGCGGAACGATTGTTGCAAGCCAATCGTGAAGTCCAATTGCCCGACGGATTTCGTTTGTCGATACGCGTGCGCTGTGGCGTACCGCAGGTACAAATCGATGCTAACGTGAAGAATCGAATGAAATTGGTGATGGCCAAGCGTTATAGTCCGGCGGCCAAAGCTTTGGACTTGACCAAATTCCATGCCGATCCGGATTTAACGGATATTTTCTGCGCATTGTCGCGACCCACCCTTATGTTGGCAGCTATTGATATAATTGCTGAAAATATTCCCGATTTGGAGGCGTTAAACTTGAATGACAATCGTATACATTTGTTGGATCAGTTGAGATGTTTGTCGAAGAAACTTCCGAATTTGAAGATATTGTATTTGGCGAACAATCGGGTGAGTGGATCGTCTGTTGATCTGTTTTAATAGTTGCTGTTTTTTATTAGTGAATTTCAATTGTTACTTTCGTTACAGATTCCGGCAGCAGTTGCGTTGCTCAACTTAAAATCAATACCACTGATCGAACTCCAACTGGATGGGAATCCGTTTAAAAGTCGCTTCAAAAATGATGCGTTGTATAAGAGGTATCAATTCTTAATGTTTCAGACACTGTGCATGGCGGACGGTTGAAGTGTTTAAAAGAATGGATAAGCACGAACTGGATATGCTTCGACCTATTTCCTACTACGCACAGCTGCAGTTTAGGTTTAAGATTGAACAAACATACATATATGAAGAACTTCCGTTTGGTATTCATGTTGAGTTGCTTCGAAAAGGATTCCGAAGAATGGTGGGCTTATGATTGGCAAATGCAGTTATAAGTGGAAACATTCGTCAGTCTTACACTCAAACTGATTTTAGAGAAAAGCTGGTGTAGAATCTAAATCATTTCGAGTTCTGAGCATGTATACTGTGACTAAATGCAAGTTTTGGAGTAAATCCAGACGCCAATCCACGACTGTTGCGTTGCGACATTATGAAACATGTAGTATGTTTATTGAAATGATTATTCATCAAATAAGTAATGAACTGAGACAAAACTTCGATCGAGTTATAAAATTGCAATGGATTTCCCGTCATGGTTTACAATTTATGTAACTTATTCTCTCAAAATGATGAGATTTTTTTTGAAAAATCGACTCCATTGAATTGATATGAACTTGAATTAAACATGAAAATTTTACAATGTCCAGAAATAAACTAACCTACCTTTTTTGACCTTATTAAAAAGACTATTCATCCAAGTCTCACTGCAACTAGAGGGCATATACACATACTCAAAAAAGTCTGCGTATATTTTCTGGTCGTAGCAAACATATCAATATAAAAACCATTGTCATTTGTTTACAACTTAAATTTTTTTTGTTTATTACTTTCATCAAACTATATGGTAAATAAATATATAACTATATAAATATATATAGTTCGCTGTTTAGAATAACCATAATAAAAAAAGTTTCTTCCAAGAAGTCATCAAAATGCATCGAAAAAAGTCTGCGTACACCAGAAAAATTTTTATTCATTTTATTTGAAATGAACTATGTTAGCATATCAGATTAAGAACCTTTCCTATAAATGACTTTCTTGAGCTTATTTTGCATGGAGTGAACAAGCTTTGATGTTTCTTCGGCCGTTATTTTGTTCCACTCATTCAAAATAACATTTTTTAATGACTATTTGCTTGTTATGACCTGCTGTCGAATTTCTCTTTCAAGTAAATCCCACAAATGTTCAATTGGGTTTACATCTGGTGATTGAGAAGGTGTACCTTACAGTTTTGGGACGTTGTAGACCAACGAAAGCCTATTTATTTCAGCAGTATGTTTGGGGTCATTATCGTGCCCCCAGCCGCAATTTCTCAGCACTTTGCTTAACATTATTTTTTTAAATATTAAGGTACTCATATTTATTTATTATGGATTCTATAAAAATTAGTTGCCCCACTCCACTGTCTGCCATACACCCCCAAACCATCACACCGCCGGCCGCCACCATGCTTTACAGTGGGAATCAAAATTTTCTTTATTTCGAACTTGCGTCCTTTTATCCCAAATATACAAAACTTACTTTCGTCCGAAAAAAGAACGCTTTCCCAAAATTCTTTTGGCTTAGTTACATAAGTTTTTGGCGAATTCCATTCTCTTTCGACGATTTCGTTCCGATATGAACGGTTTTTTACGTGCGACTCGACAACGATAACCGCCTATCCTGAGAATTATGTGCACTGTTTCATCGCATATTGTTTTATTATATTTCTGTTTTATGTCCTGCACAATTTGGAACGCCGTTATTTGGGGATCACAGCATTAATAATACTCCGACGTTCACGTACTGTGAGTTTAGGAGGACGTCCTGATCGATGCCGTGAAATATTCAAACCGGTTTCTTCGTAATTAGCAATAACCCTTTGTACCGAGGAATCAATGGGTTCTTCTAACTAATTTTGCGATTTCACGAAAACTTTTCCCGTTTTCACGCAATTTTACTATCATTAAAACTGATTTCCTTATTTTCAACTGCCATATTAAAGAATAGTCTTTAATTCACGCAAAACTCTCAAACAATTTTCTAATGAAGTGCCGTCACGCGTATCAATGAACAAATGTAGACATTTCGGGGAATCCCCGAATTTTGTGATGTGTACGCATACTTTTTTGGGGCCGCTCACAGACTTCCAAGTATTGAAATTTGCATATCTTCGTTAATTTTGGCAATTTTTTAATCAAACCTGCTTCAATACATTACTTGCAGTTTAGGCTTTTTTTTATCAAAGTAATTAAATCAAGATCACATTATTGATTCATACAAATCAAACATCATTCAGAATTTACCAATGAGATGTACGCAGACATTTTTGAGTATGTGTAGTTGTCATAGGATATAAAAATTGCAATTTGTGAACCGTTCGTCGAAATTATGTTCACAGCGATCGATTGAAATCGAAAGAAACGACCGCGAAACATATTCAATCATTCAAATGAAGCCTGAAATTTTTTGACCGAGAAGAAAACTAGATAAACTACACTTAATATCGTTCCAATGTAAAGTGAGAACTTCTTTGTGTTCGACGGAAGTTTGTTCATGCGGCGCTTCAAATCTCGTCTCCGTCAGTCATACAACCTATGCAATGGCGAACGGTTGCGCTCGCAAATGCACACGTACCTTACCATCAAACTAAAGGAACATGCTTCAAAGAAAGCAGACTACGACAAATGAGTCTATGCAGTTGATAATCCTACCTAACCTAAAATGTATTGAAAAACTTTTCACTATATTTTTGCTTCCTAAATTTCTAGAGGGTGATAAAAAGCCATAGACTTTTGTTAAACTCGTGAATAAAGCATATTGCACGTTTATTTGTTGAAAAAATCATGTAATAACTAGCTGTAAATTTGTTGAATGGACAACTAACATTCAATGTTTACACAGGAATGATTGTAAGGTCTCCGAAAATAAGTCTATTGACTCAATATTTGCCAGAATTAATCACGCAACAAGTTATTGTTTTAAATTTTTCGTTGCGAACGTAACTCCAAAGTTTGGAGAATAAACTTTGGTGAGAATTTTTATATTAAAGATGATGAGACTCATGAAAAATTTGGTTTGAAAAGAATCCTGGAAAATTGTTAATTAATATTTTTAATGCCAGCAAAGTATGAGGAGCTGGAAATCGAAGCGGTTTAGTAGATTTCAATTAGATATACATTCGATATTTTGGCTCCCGTTTTAAAGCGAATAAGTAAAGTGATTTGTAAATTTATTTAAAAAAATTCTTAGCAGTTTTTGATGTCGCACTCAAGTCTTCAACTTCCTTCCTGCTCGTCGTGCCACAATCCTTGGAAAAATCGTCTCTTCAAATTAACTTACTAAATGTTTTATGCATTTGAAAATGGCCAAATATTGACTTTTATCAATGCTTATTCGAATTTAGACATTAATAATATTACGTAATAAGATAGGAATCAATATCAAGATTTATTCTTAATCGAAGAGAGATCATCGGGCAATAAATATGCCCACAAATAATATTATTATCATTGCAATTAGAATTTTGTAAACGAATTGATGAACCACTAATTTCAGCGACTTCTTATCATAAAAAAAATATTGAAATCCTATCAAGTTTGCATTTTAAAAACGAATAGATATTCACAATCGAACAAAATATCATTGAAACAGCATAAACGCAGTTCAATAAATATATGAATTTGATCGAGAGTTCCTTTTAATAGTACACATTTTTTAAAGTTTGCAAAATAAGTCATTTAAAAAAAATTGAATGAAATCAAAAAAAGCATCTTCGATTGTTATAAAACATACAACGTTTGTCGCACAATTTGCAACAGTCAAAATAAAAACATCCTGGTAGACGTCAGGAAGTTGATAAAAAGCCATATTGCTTTATGTTGTCGTCAGATTCGAAAGCACGATAGTTGGATCGTTTGGATTTAGTCCAAGACTAGCTGCTGTTTGATATCTAGACGCAACACGCTTCCGTGACGGCCCATACACAATAATTGCGACGCACATAGTAGTAGCGAATGAAAGAGAGAGAGAGAGAGATGGGAGGGATTTTTGGGATAATCAAATATTTAAAAAATAAATTTTAAAGATATAAAACAAAAAATCATCGACAAGAGAAATAAATCGCGAAAAATAATGAAAAGATAAAAAGTGTTCTATTAAAATCTTCTCAAAAGAAGACTCGTACAAGATAAGAACAAAAAATGCAACTGTTTTTATGTATTTTTAATGATATGGAAATTGGTTTTAAAAATACTACAAATAATATTTTTTTCATGATGAATTCATTGAAGTAACTATTTATTGTTGCTTGCCTCAATGCAAATGTAATGTTGAGGTCTCTGTAACAGTGATAATATTATTTAAAAATATTCAAATTATAACTTAAATTCGAATGAAGAGTAAATCGATATTGATTCGTTAGTTGAATATTTTCTAGATTTAAAATGATTGCAATTCAGCATAAAAAATGCACTACGGCTATTGCGGATCGATCGTAACGTACTCCTTTAAAATAGAAAAATTCAAATATCCAATTATATATTCTGAAAAAAAAAGTCAATTAAGAGAACACATTTTCTATTGCAAATCAGAGTTACAATCGATTCAAACACGAAAACATGTTGGCCGAATTTTTAGGATGGACTAGAATCTGAGTGCAGTGTTATACATCGTGAATTATTCTAGTCTGAATCCAGTAGAATTTAAAAATAGTATTGAAACAATAAATAATATAACAAATAATGTAAATCTATTTCCAGAAAAATATCGAATCTGATGTAATTTTACTTATAAGATATGTTTAATGATTTTCTTAGTATTTCCAGTTGATGGTATTGACTTTTTTTCTTTATCTCGATATTCTAATTCGCAGTGATATTCGGAGGAAGTTTCCAAAACTTCGTAAATTGGTAAGTTGTGTTTGGAAATAATTTGATTTGTTTTGTGTACGTGTATATAATTATTATAATCATGAAGTAATCCTGGAACGTTGCTAGAAATGATTTTGTCACGAATATATTTTTATTAGGTTTAAATGCTTTCAAAAGTCGATACATTGGCAGTACACATTTTTGAATTAAAACTCTTCTTCAGTTCAAACAATCATGGAATTTTTTTGAATTATCATCAAATTAACTTTTGAATTGGATGGTTTTGTCAATAAGCAGATTTATCGAGTTCTGGGCGTTGCTAATCTTATACAAGCGAGCATATACCGGAATGGCCGAATTCGGAGAGATGCTAATCTTCAGTTAATATTCGACGGAGCCTTGCATTCGACAGAAATTTGCTTGAAGAGTAATATTTAACATTCTTTGAGTTGCATAACCAATTTGTTCTCTGTGGACCATGCTACGAGGGTTCGTGCAAAAATAAAAACTGCTTACGTGTTTGGGGTAAACCTTTTTTATTTTTCAAAATAGTCTCCTTTTAGGCTTATACACTTCGTCCAACGATGTTCTAGTTGGTTGATCCCTTCCGAATAATAAGATTTGTCCAAGTCTGCCAAATATCCATTAGTGTCTGCAATCACCTCCTCCGCCAGCCATTTCTTCAAATTGGGGAACAAATAGTAGTCCGAGGGAGCCAAATCTGAAAATAGGGGAGATGTGAAACGAGTGGGAATCCTTTTCCATTAATTCTGCGAACACAACTGCTGAGGTGTGTGCTGGTGCGTTGTCGTGATGAAAAAGGACTTTCTTGTGGGTCAATCGCGGGCGTTTTTCTTGCAACTTGGTTTTCAAACGGTCCAATAACGATGAATAATATGCACCTGTAATAGTTTCACTCTTTTCCAGATAGTCGATGAGGATTATCTTTTGCGAATGCCAAAATACAGTCGCCATAACCGTTCCGACCGAAGGAACGGTCTTCGCCTTTTTTTGGTGCAGATTCCCCCTTGGTAACCCATTGTTTGGATTGTTGATTGTTGTTTGAAATTTGATTGGATCAAGTAAAGTTCAAAATAACCAAAATGCCAATTACCGGAAATTCCACAGATAAGATAAAATATGAAAGGTTGTACTATTGCGAAATATGCAAATCAGATGGGCATAACGTAAACAATTGCCCTTATATGAAAGATAAAGATAAAAGTAGGAAATAATAAATAAAGATTAGAGACGGGCTAAATACAAAATTATAGTAATTATAATATTAATTTACCCTTAAGGAATTTATAAAATAAACATTAACATTTTATTAAAAGGGAAAGAGCCCAACAGAAAATACCCAGTATTCATTCAAAGTGTGTTTCTACTTTATACCTTGTCGAAAATACAAAAATTTGCAAAAATAAAATAAAAAGTGAATACAATTTAAAAGTTTTTTCAAATAGAAAATAACTAAGTTTTTATTAAAGTGGAAAAGAAGAAGAATTGGATTTTACTGACATCCAATTTCTTCAGGAAAGCGAAATCCCATCAGAAGTAAAGACAGATGAATGGATCAATGATCCTGGGCCTTGTTACGACCCAGCAACTTCCGAAATACATCCGACGTCGTTAAACGCTGTAAACTCCCTCCTACAATGCCTTACGGAAATTCAACTTTTATTAATTACTCTTGATTCTGAGAAATAAAAAATAATAAAAATATTATGTAAAAAAGTTGTGTTAGGTAAAAAAATAGTTGTGTAAAGATAATTCTAGCAATCTCACGCACCTTAACTCTTCTGTCATCCATTGCCATATTGATTTGATCAATGATTTCTGGAGTCGTAACTTCCACAGGCCGTCCAGAACGTTGAGCGTCACTTGTGCCCATATGGTCAGTCCGAAAATTTTGCAACCACTTATAAAGTTTTCTAATTGAAGGTGCAGAGTCACCATAATGTTTAATAAGCTTCTCTTTAGTGTCCTGCGGCGTTTTGCCTTTCATAAAGTAATGTTTAATCACCACACGAAATTCTTTTTCGTCCATTTCTTGAAAATCATTCGACTTCGTTGATTCACACGAATGCCAAATACAAAGCAATAGACCAATATGGCTGAAACTTGGTGTGCGTTCATTCAAGAGATGCTACTAACTAAACATGACCTCGATACGCGCCGGTGGTGTCATCTCTGGGACTTTGCACGGACTTTTCAAACGCCCCTCGTAAGTTTTTACTTTATGCATACGAACTATACACAATCTAAAAGAAAATATTGCTGTTGGTGATATACAGTCTGATTTATGTTCCACAGTTATTAAAAATGCAAAAAAAATATAATCGAAGATAGAAAAGTTATTATCGGGGGTCAACTAAATGATATCATATTTCATATAAAATGCCAACGAATTTACATCAAAATCTAACAAATAATAATATTCTATTTTATATTGACCCCATTATTTCGCTCTTATTTGAAAGCTGCTTATATATTTAAGTAGGATTGATGCGTCGCTTATTATTCGCAACGTCTTCTCAGGATAAACGTCTCGACTTTACTCCCTTTTGCAGTTCACAGAATTTAGGCAAAATCTCCGTTATTTTTTGAATTTTGTGTAAATTGCCAACATCTTAATTATCCCTGCTACTGCAGGCTGACGTAAAGTCGCCTTTTGAGTCATCTTTTATGAAATAGCGGATGAAGCCAATGCTAACATTTGTGTAACAGTCAATGCTAACATGTTGCAAATTTTTTTACGGGAAATATAGTTTCTCTTCTAAAGATTTATAACATCCATCATTCGTCCACCACCATTCGTCCATTTAAAATTGAAAAAAACAGGGTGTGACATTTTTTTTCGGGAAAAACAGCTTTCGCGAAAATTTCGCTGTATTTATGATTAACATTTTCTGTGCACGTAAAGTGGGAAAAGTTGGAAGGCTCGGTCCCAATTCGAAATACTTCTATGAACATTTTATTTGCCACGAATTCGTGACAAGAACCGTATGTTACATATTTTTACTGAAAATCCCATAGTCAATGAATACTGCATTTTAAAAAATCCGCCAAGGATGAAACGCAAAATGAAGTGAAACTCAACTCAAACGCACGTTCCAGAAATGTTCAAACAAGTATGTAAGAACTAAAATTTAATATCTTTCAATCTTTCTCAATTAAAAAGGATGGCGTCGAATTGGAACCGGAAATTGGTTTTGATGTTAGCGAAGATACACAACTACCGCCCGCACATGCCTCGTTTCTATGCGATCCGGCCGGCGCTGATATTGTTCGTCAATTTATCGAGCAATATTTCATAATTTTCGATTCGGCTAATCGTCAACCATTATTGGATGCGTATCACGAACAGGCAATGCTATCATTATCAGTTGCGCCCAATGCATATCAAGGACCCAGGTAAGCAAGTTGTTGCATCCAAATGTTGAGTTTGCTTCTGAAAAAATGGTTTATCTGTTTTCAGATTGAATAATTACTATGATTGGAATCATAACATTTTAAGAATGGCAGGAGACAAAACAAGAAACATTCGTTACGGTCGCTTGCCAGTGGTTTCATTTTTATCTGAACTACCAGCCACACAACATGATCCGCAATCTTTTACAGTTGATTTAACGCTATTTACGGTAAGTGGAATTGAAAAAATAATATCTTTCTCATTGGACACACATGAAATGTTAGTCAAAAAACAAGGGAATTCATTGTTTTGTTACAACTGCGATTAGTGCATCGTCCGCTACTACACCGCAGCCGATCCTGGCCACGGTTTGGGCAATCCCACCCGGCCTAAACCCGCGAAGAGGGGTGTTGGAATATTTTTTTAAAAAGAGCGCCACCCGTTACTGCGCTGGGACTGCCCTGTCCGCGAATCCGGAAACAGGATTCGCGACGACCCAAAACCACCGATCGAATAGGGAATTTGAAAAAAAAAAGAAAAAAAAAGGAACTGAACAGCGACGACCGCTTCGCTACTTCACACAATTAACTACACTTTCTTCATCCATAAGACACACCCTATTTATACTTAACTCTACTTACAAATTTCCTTCTTATTCTAACGCTGCTGGCTCCTGATTCCTACGCCACTTGCTGATCGTGCGCCGCTTGCTGTCCGTTGTCCTATTCTACCTTCTTCCACAACGTGTAAGTTTCTTCCAATCTTCCGCGATTGCTCCAATCCGCCAAATCCGTAATTCTCCGCTTCTCGGCTTCACTGCGATCAGCACCCACAAGAACCGAGAACAGAACAGTCCCTTCACCTGTTCTTCCGGCGATATTTATGAGATCCCCCGATCTCGTTTTTGCTGTATCGGCGGTCAACGGCCAGCCGAGTTTGTTCAACTCGTTCAATCTTTCATTGCTTTGGACTAGTTTTATGCCAATTTCCGACGCACGTTAGCTGGCGATTTAATCTCCGTGCTCGGTCTCCACGATTGGCCACAGCGTTGCACCTCGGTTGATATTGTGTTACTGTGCGTGTGTGGGCTTTCTTTGGGCAGACACATTGTGACGCTAGCAATGGAGGACCACTGTGCAGATTGGTGTCAACGACGTTGCCGACCTGACTCGTTTCATCGGTGCTTTGAATTCGAATGCTTAGACGCTGACTGCGAGTTCGGCATGTTTTAGCATACGTCAGTATCAAAGATATATAATCGAAAGAATTATCCCATGGAACTTATTTCGCTATTGATGATACTTTAAATTACGCAGCTTTCGCGAGCACGATCAGGAACAAATTCTCCATAGCAATATTACTTCCTACTTATCTATCTATTCTAATATACGTGTATATAATTCAATATCCTTAACCTACATAAATCTCCTCTATATTTATATAATTCAATACTCATAACCTAAATTGATCTACTCCCTAATTATATAGTGCAATATCCTTACAATGTAATTCATTACTGACTTACAAAATATAATTAATTAATCACATGCTTGTGTGAAGTTGCGATCCGCGTATACATTTTTAAAAGATAGCGCTTGCTCGGACGGTCGTTTGGGGTCTTCAGGGGCAGGACAGTCCCTTATTTTGCCCTTATTTTTGTACGTGGATCGGCCACGCTGCGTGGCGAACGTAACAATTTATGCGTTATTTTTTTAAATATTCGGACACTGGGCAGTTAATTCATGTGGGCAGTATTAACTTTATCTGCGTTAATTAGCAGTGAAATGTAGTCCGTCATATCCAAAAAATTGATTAGTTATTTAATCCTGCAGTGACTGTACTAAACTTACTCGAGCGGTATATTGAATAAATGAGTATCCCGGCTAACTATTATTTGAGAGCAGTTAGATAAATATTTCGCCTGTTTTGAGTGTTTAGTTGAAATCAAGCTTTATTTTGATTGATGAAAACAGCACCTTTAACTGTAAAACATCATTGTGGATGTGAGTATTTTCTTCTCAATTAATGGAAAAGTTAAATATGGTAAAATTTCAAATCGTCAAAATTCTTGTAAGTTTGTTTTAATTTTTTTAACTGCTAAGAATAAATGAAATACATGTTTGAGAATGTATAGAACTATTTTTTCCAGCTGATTGATTCTGATTTAATCACTGCTCAAATCTTATTGCCCAAGTATTAATTTTACTGCTCATTGATTGAGATGATCACTCATTTAAGCGCTAATAGAACTCATTTCAAGATATATTACCTTCCGTTTTCATTTATTTTACTGCTCATATTTGACCGCTCAAAATTTTATTGAATATACAATTTATATTTAAACCCTCGACGATCCTCGCCGCGGAATCAACGCGCAAAAAGGTCACATTGCACGCACCCACGCATAGTCTTCAGCGTTCGGGCCAAGTGTTTTGTCTCAAAGATACCATCGTATGAGTTATTCATAGCATGTATAAACTTTGTGACAGGTGATTATATTCACGAAAGGGATAATATTGACCAAAACTGGAATGTATTGTAATAAACATTTAAATCATTGCTCAAAACAATTATTTCTATATGTTAACATTCAATTTTCTCATCAAATTTCCACTTCCACAACAGCCAAAATTGATCAGCTTCACAGTAACTGGAATATTTCGTGAAATATCTAAAAGGGAAATGTATAACACTTCAACATCGGACGCACCGAAAATTCTAAGGTCATTTCAACGTTTCGTCATGATCGTTCCCACGGGCAATGGTTTTTGTATACGCAACGAATTGATTTATGTGTCGAATGCAACGCAGGAACAAATGAAAGTGGCTTTCAAACCGCGCCCAGCACCAACAACACCGCAACACGTTCAACCAAATGTAAGTTAAACTGTTTAACCGTATTTTGTTTTATTTTCATTTAAATTTTAATGTCGAATGGGCATATAATAATTACTGTCAGGGAGGAATTTAGAAATTTGTATGATGTCGGTTCATTGCATTTTCATATATTATTTTCAAGATGCCTTCATGCTAGGTATCCAACTCCTCTCTGAATCGATGGGATTTTCATTATTTTGATAGCCGTAATACTTCTTAATTCGCTTCGTTCATTATTTCATTAGATTTCAGTGTTCTTCAATGTATTTCATCTTATTTAATGTCGTCTGTTTTATTCAATACTACATATTTGTTTGTTTAGCTTCTAACATGGGTCTTTGTTTAGGAATGGCTGTGCTTTCTTTTCATGAAAGTCTTCTGCTTCTGCAGTGGGCACGCGATGATGCTAACTACACTATTGAACTTAGTCAGCTCGACAGCCAAAGCATTGTAAGCTAATTCATCGTCTTATTGTAAAAGTAAATCATTAATTGTCGAGACTGCTTCTGCGAACTGATTTTCTCGAGGATTTAATTGACTATTGCTCTTTATTTCAACATTTTTTTTATTTTCTCGATTGAACTCACGACCCCAACTTCAATTTTTTGGTGTTTCAATTTCGAAAGGTTCGGAAGAAATTGCTTTTGCTATTATAGCAATTACCATACAGATGATTTCGGTTTCGTTTCTTTTGTACGCTAATCATTTATCATATTGGGTCTACAACTTAAAAACCGTTCGTTTTTATTGAAAAGAAATGCTTTTTAAGATAAATTATTGAAATAACATGTCATTCAAAGTATTGTCCATCGAAAGGTACGACTTTTTCCCACAAGTCTGGCAATTTGAGAACTCCGTTCCAAAAAATTGCTCGTTTTTCGAGGCAAAAAATGAATCGAGCCAATTTTTGGTTCCTTCGAAGGAAATGAACCGTATGCCGGTAAGAGCATTTTGCATCGATCGAAATAAGTTGTAGTCGGAAGGAGCAAGGTCTGAGCTGTAAGGCAGGTGAGGCAAAATTTCCTATCCGCTATTTTTCAAGTAGGTTTTGACCGATGCTTCAATATGTGGCCGAGCATTGTCATGGTGAAAAATCAATGACTCGTGTCTAGTCTCCCATTCTGCCCGTTTTTCCTTCAACGCTCGCTTCAAACGTATCAATTGTGTCCGGAAGAGAGGTCCTTTGATTGTTTGTCCACTTGGAAGCAACTCCCAGTACACCACTCCCTTCTGGTCGATTTGGCTGGTTGATCGCGCTTGACATACGATTTTTTGCGCTTTGGATTATCGTAGTAGATCCACTTTTCATCACCCGTTATCATTCGATGCAGGAATGCCTTCTTTTTGTGGCGAGCGAGCAGCATTTCAGACATGCAAAAACGGCGTTCGACGTCTCTCGGCTTCAATTCATATGGCACCCATTTCCTAGCTTTTGAATGAATCCCATTGCTTTTTATCATTTCGAAATGGCTTGTTGAGTCACCACTCCCAACGATTCTGCAAGTTCTTGTGTTTGGCATGAATCTTGATCGAGTAATGTCTCCAATTCTTCATCTTCAAACTTTTGGCTGGCCTGGACGCTCTTTGTCTTTGATGTCAAAATCACCGTTTCTAAAACGCGCAAACCACTCGATACACTGTGTTTGAGATAGAGCATCTTCACCATACTACTCCACATGCAGTATTCTTTGCAAAAAAGTAGCTTAGCAAAACTTCCCGCAAATGCTGCTTTTTCCGCCACTTTGGAAAATTTTCCATAGTGAAAAAAATTATGATGTGCTCAAACAAACCAAACACTGTTGACTGATTTTGACAGCTTATGACTCCTTCTTTCAAATGACATATAACTCATGACATACGAACAACGCATAAGCAAGTGATGCCATCTAACGTCGGTGACCGGTTTTTAAGTTGTAGACCCAATATGGTTTCAAAATGAATATTAGTTCAACATTTCATTTTTTATTCATTCGTCCATCGTATTTTCAAGCAGACATCAATGATCAATTCACCACAACCGACGTCAGCGATTCCTGCCGTGCCTTCAACATCTGTTCTCAATGAAACTACCAAACTACAGATGATCCAAGCGATGGCGACTCAAAGCACAATGAACCTGGAATGGAGTAAAAAGTAAGTACATATTGAATCCATTTTCAATCATCCTCCCCATATTCTCTGATTAACTTAATCATCCGTTTAAAGGTGTTTGGATGAAACCAATTGGGATTTCAATCATGCAATCGCTGTATTCACGGAACTCCATAAACAAGGCAAAATTCCAGCTGAAGCCTTCATTAAATAACAATTTCGTCGATCGATTGCTGTGATATATAAATATATCGATCTGATTTTCAAAGTTTTCCTGTTTGCGTGCAAAATTCTATAAGAATATCGTCATAAGAAATATTGTGGGCGGCAAACACTTTAAATGGATTCCAATTCACGAAAACAGGCGGATATATATATATATATTGTTTATTAATCTAAGGATTCAATTTAGTTTAGTTTATCTCATCTGCAAAAATTGAACATATTGTTTGACTGCGTTCAAAAAAAATAATGTCTTGATTTTACGATTTTGTAATGAACGATTTATCTATGATTCATACAAAAATCGATTCAATCAAAATAGAATGAATTTATGTTGGTTTCAATTCAATAATTTTGTCGTGAATAACAAAACTTAAGTTAAGACCTAACAAGGGCATATAATAAATGAATAATATAAACAATTATTCTGTAAATTGTTGTAAGTTTTCCAAGAAATTGTCGATTTTTTTTCAATATTGCATATAGAGAATTATTTGAATCCAACGCAAGCCATAAAGAATAGAATATTTAAAATTGAAAATATTTGTTTGTATGAATAAGAATATCTTTTGAAAATTTACAACGATTCAACGGAATAAAGGGCATATCTATAACTAAACGATAATCGTCCCATGTAGGCAAACAAAAAAACACACAAGAAGAGTTTATGTAGAAAAAGTTTCTTTCAAATATGTAAATAGTCTTTTTATATATATATAACATTGAAGGGGATTGAAAAATGTAAGAGCAATTAGTCATATAAAAATACATATGTAAGAGAAATATAATCCTATTTTTTTTTTGATTTTATTAATCTGACAAAAACGTTTATGGATGATTTTTTAATTTTGTTGGCTTCTTCTCATTTGGACTTTTCATAGATCAATATTACTTGGCATTTCCTAAATTCATCAAAAATCTTAAATGAAATCAAATAATTAGAAATCTGTAGTGTATTTTTAGTATAGAAAAAGATTTCATTTAAAATTTTCTAATGCATAATATGATTAACAATTGAACAAAATGAACATAGCAGTCAATATGCTTTTGCTTTTTCTATTCAAGTAAAATTTGTGGGATATATGACGAAAATATAGAAATAAATAAAATGTATGATTAGTATTAATAAAAAGAAAACAAATGTTGCTTTGAAGTCGTGTTTGTTCATTTATGTAAGATTTTATTAGCATAATTTTTCTTGAACTATTTTGATGATTATTTCAAATTGTTTATCGCAAGTTTCTCGTTGGTTTTATATGCAATACATGTCATTGATTAATTATGATTTTTGCAACATCACGTCTTCACGGAAGCTCACGGAAGCGGGGGTTGTTTCTGTTCAGGTAGATCAACTAAAAATTAACCAGAAAAGTTAAAATGCTAGGGTTAAAACGCTGTAAGCAGAAATCGGATCAACTCGTGATTAATTGTAAAGCAGGCAGAGATTCATTCATTGCATTTATAGTGGATATCTCACCAGATGGGTTTAATTTCAAGGTCCTCTATGGGCACTTGTATGTTACACTTCAAACGCAATTGAAATATCAGCTTATCACAATTGCACGTCGCAATCGTGTTAACTGGTGAAATTAGACTCAATCAAATCTTCGATCTCTTCGTGTTGCAGCACGTCGAAAAGCCAAGACAAAAGCCATACCCATACGTATTGTATTACGTTATCGTTGTGAGTTCACAGTATATACTCCACTATATATGACTACTATAGAGTCCTTGGTTGGTTGGTTGTAGTGGCAGCCCCTTTTATCCAAAGGTGGATCACTTCGGCCACGGTAAACACATTGTGGTACCACAGAAGATAAGTGCGGCACTAGAACCTGCGAGATGACGAGAACCATCCAGATTCTCGTATGAAGCCGGCTATGCTTATATCTAAATCAGTTACCTCCGTGAGGTTGTTCAGGAAGAGCGAGCCCAAGGTTTGCATGCGCTTCCTGGACAGTGCTGAGTGTTCACACAGAAAGTGTTTGATTATTTCTTCCTCTGATCTGCAACTTCGGCAGAAATCATTGAAAGGGATACCCAATCCTTCTGCGTGTCTGCCGATCAGGCAGTGTCCCGTCAGGACGGAACTCAGGGTTTCACGGCTTGTGTTGAACAGCCGCTTGGTGCGTTTGTTTCTGCCTGAAAGTCACTGCAGTGGTCTGGTAATCGGAAGGATAGTTCCAGGCTTAGTTGTTCTGAGAACACGCCACAGCCAACTCTTCCATCCATTTTTGATCCATCAGTGTAGATGTCGACCGATTCCTGTATTCCATTTCTTTCTGTGGTCCAGTAATCTCTGCTAGGGATGACTGACCTGAAACCATGATGAAAACAGGGAATCGGAGAAGCAAGGTCCACTTTCCCTGGCGTTGGGTCCATCCTTCCGTAGTATTGTGGAGTGACCAATGTTCTCTCACTTGGCCTGCTGTCTCGTAAGTAGCTATGTCGGAAGCTAATTTAATAGCATAAATAATGACTTTGTCTGAGTAGTCCATAGAGCCCCGGTGATTGCAATAGCCGCACTCCTTCTGACCTTGTTTAGCAGGTTTACATTTGATGTTTTCGCCATAGCAGGCCACCAAATAACTGCGCCATACAGAAAGATTGGTTTCACTATCGCCGTATAGAGTTATGATACAATTTTGGGTTTCAATCCTCACCTTTTCCCAATAGCTCTTTTGCAGCAGTAGATTGCGCATGCCAATTTGCGTATTCTTTCTGCTAAGTTCGCTTTCCATGCGAGTTTAGAGTCGAGAATTAGATCGAAATATTTGATATAGAGTCCTTAAAGCCGAAAAATCTCTCCGAAAAGCTCTCCGGGGCTCAAGAAATGTTTCACTAGACTAACCCTTGGTAAGGTTTCGTAAGTCATCTTATCCACAATATCAATACGGCTTTGTCCTTTGCAGGCGCTTCATAAAAACTTCATAAAAAGATCAAGAGCAAAAGTTTCAGTATCTATTGTGAATATGTTCCTTGCATTAATATAGGATCTACAGGATTATTCAGAACCCCACTATTTTTTATCAGACCTAAAAGTGGGATTTACTGAAAATCAGTCCTCCTACCATAATTACATTGGATTGAGACAATGTTCGCTGCATATCAGATCCAAACCGTAAATTACGAGTGCGAAGCTCGTATAAAAGACATCTTGATTAATTATTTTAAACGTGTCGAAACACGTGCGCTTTCCTGTTCGGTTGTTCGTTGTCTTCTCTGCTTCTACAAATTTCGCAACCGCAATTGCGGTTACACTTTCATCGGACGGATACATTCCTCACTATATTTTGAATTCAAAATAATAATACGGCATGAATCCTAAATATAATTGAACAAAAAAGTATTCATACACTCTAAAAAATGCATTCCAAGAGTGGTTACATATATTTATTTGATGGTAGATCAACGGGTATTTTTAAAATAACGTTTAGTTTCGTCCATGACACTACCGCGAAATGCTGTGTAGAGTCTCCACGTGAGAAGTCTTTTTTTCGTTCAGTCAGGTCAGCCAACCAAACAAGGCAACTTGAAAATAATCTGACAGTTCTCAATTTCTCCGGAACTAGAGTAGAAATTAGCCGAACATATTAGATAATTATTCATTTTGTCGGTTAATCTGTCGTTTCATTTGAAGATAAAATGGCTCAAAAAGGAACCGGTCTAATTGATGTTGTGAAAAGTATTTACAACAATGAATATCAGTGGTAAATATTCGTAAAATTAGAGTAATTCCTTGCTGTCAGATTGGACGTTATGTAGAAATAGTTTGGCGTGAACACAATTCGCATTGTAACCTAACCTCAAAAAAGAGGATTGGATCATCTTGAGCGTGTTTTGTATTTAATCTGTTTCGTGTCGAAGTATTGAGGTAATATTTCGGGTGTTTATTGTCGCTTTTTTGGGAAAGATGTGTTTCGTTTTGGTTCGGAATTTGGATTCTGAAGTTTTGCTACGGTGAAATTTCATGTCATTGGTTATTTTTTGTAGTACAGCATTCGCGACGCATTTTTGTTACCCCTGCGGGTTAAAATCCAAGTTCTTATCAATTACCTTTGTAAGATTGCCAATAATTACAATTTGCTAATAAAACGCTTACTGTGCTGTGTAGACGCCCGTTAGGTATCATTTGCCGATAACCTCGGAGCAAGACTTAAGCGCTCCCCAAATCATTCTAAAACGTCCAATCGAACGCCCCTCTGACCAAAAGCAAGTTGTCTTGCTGCAGCTAAACGCGTCATATCAAAAACTTTAAAGTCATCAATCAATTTCTCGTTTTAGGGCAGTCGTAAAAAGTATTGGCTTGTTCTTACTTGGCGTGCGAATCGCACAAGAGTGTGCCGGAATGGAAATAATGCCCTCGATCATGCCGCAATCGGCCTAGTCGGAAGTGCAAGCGCGCTTTGCATCGCAGAAGTAGTTTAAGACATTTTAGATTTTACCTTGGGAAATAATCACTTTGATAAGTGTCGACGCGGCGAAGATAATTCGCAATACAAACGCTTTATTTTTCGTCCCGTTCTTTAATTTAAATTACACACAATTGTGCGTTCCAGATGGTTATCTCTGCTAAGAAATTCGTTGCATTTACTTTGCACACTAATGGTTTAATTGCGAGAATTTCCTTGTAAAATTGTTGACTGTTTTCCTGTAAAAGAGTGAAATAAACGGACAGATTATCTTGACTTGTCGATTTTGTGTGTTGGTGCTGTATTATCAAGTGGATTTATCAGAATGAAGTGGTTAAATTCGCTTGGTTTCACGCTGGTCTTGCTGATTTTGCTCATTCAGTCGAGCGAAAGCGCTCAGTCGCGGCCAAACATAGTTTTGATAGTGACCGACGATCAGGATGTCGTTTTACAAGGACTTGTAAGTATTGATTAGGTAATTTCCTGCAAGACGATATTCTTTAGTTGTTATTCGTCACAGAAACCGATGGCAGCGACTCAGAAACATTTGGCGTACAAGGGTATGACGTTCAACAATGCGGTAATGGGAATTCAACTGACAGAATTTATGGAAATAACTACTGATTTTTGGATGTCTTGCAGTTCACCAGCTCGCCAATATGTTGTCCGTCGCGTGCGTCAATCCTTAGCGGTCAATATGCCCACAATCATGCCACAACGAATAATTCGGTAGCAGGTGGCTGCAACGGCGCCTACTGGAAATCTAAGGTGGAGAATAGAACAATTGCCGTTCAATTGCAAAAATTGGGATACGAGACATTTTTCGCTGGGAAATATTTAAATACTGTACGTAATTTTAATTAAGTAACTATTAAATAACTACGGAAACAGGGATAGAAAAACATATGTATTCATTTTATTAGACATAGTCGACTGATGTGAACATGTTTCATTTTTCTTGGAACCTTTAGTGCTGTCGTTTTACCTTAATCGAAGTATTTTTACTATTATAACAGGGATCTTACCACCTAAACAGCGCTTTATACTCCCTTTTCACTAGACAAAAGAATTTATACAATTGGTTCGATCTTTTGACAATTTTTTACGCAAACAAAGTTATAAAACGATAACAAAATATCAAATCTTACATTAAAATGCAATAAAGTGTTGCAGTTTAGCTACAAAATAAACTACTCCCATTTTTTGTGAATTTATTGCCTGTTGAATTCCAAACGTACTCCCTTCAACATTTTCAAAACGGCAGCACTGCCCTTAGTTTTCAATCAGAGACTCACAAATTGATAATTAGGAACAAAAATCCAGAATATTTTCAATATATTTCATTTTTTTCCAGTATTTTGAAAATCGCATCCCAGACGGTTGGAATAATTTCTACGGATTGCATGGCAACTCGAAATATCATAATTTCACACTCACTGAAAATGGCAAGAGTGTACATTATAACGATGAATATCTCACCGATTTGTTGCGTGATAAAACATTGAAATTCTTGCAACAGCAACGACTGGGGGACAAACCATTCTTTGCTATGATCGCGCCACCAGCACCGCATGCACCGTTCACACCAGCAACGCGGCATGAATCCAGATTTGAGAGTTTAAAAGTATTGAAAACATTGAATTTTAATGTGGCATCAAAACCGTTGCGTAAGTAATTTCCTTCTTGAAAGATTAACAATTTAGCTTGTATTTAATTTTTTCGTCATGTTATCATCGTGCGTCACAAATTTAATAGTTTAGTTTTTATGTATTTTCGGATATGCATGGATAAATATGCGTCGGCTTGCCATGACGCGTGATTTCCCGTTCCCGGGCACAAGCTTCGATTCGAAGTTTCCGACTCGTGTGCTACTACAAGCCATATCCTTCCCACGAAGTGTTGGTACGAGCTGTTTCGGAACGATGCGTGATTTCATGCGCCTTAGCAAGCCGTCATAAGATGTGAAACTGACTGTTATGCCTCTCAGAATAGTGGCTCGTGAGTAGAGGGTGTATATCGGTTTATCTCATCACACAAAATAATTCGGCATGTAAAAGGATTGTATGATACTGTACACCGTTTGACTTTCCACTAGAATTTCAACAAATAACAGTGGAACCTACCAAATAACAGTGGACCTACTCGATGCAGCAATGATTCCCCTTCCTCCTCGTAGGTCTTGAGAAACGTACGCGCGGCATTCAACCGCTATGTTTTGTGTTGCTCCGTCAGTAGACAAGGTACCCAACGAGCGCTCACTTTACGCAGCTGAAATTGGTCGTGAATGATTTTTTGAATGGATGTTCGGCTGCATCGTACCTTTTCGGCCAACTCATCGAGTGTATACCGGGAATCCTCCTCGATCAGCTGTTTAAAAAGCGAAACGTTCCCCTTTTTCACTGCGCTCGTTGGTCTGCCTTGGCGCGCTTCGTCATAGAGTTCTTTTCTTCCGTTTAGGTACGCTGTTCGCCAACGCGTAACCATTTGAAGGCTCATACACTGCTCACCGTATACAGACGATAATTCTCGATAAATTTCACTAGCGGATACTTTTTTTCCGGTCAAAAAACGTATCACACTACGCGGTTCACATTTGGACGCTACTTCTATCGGCGTCTCCATTTTAAATCATTGTAAAAAAACACAAAAATACACTTATCGGGCTCAGCGATGCGTCAAATTGGTTAGGATAGATGAGAGAACAACCTCCTAAAATTTCGTTAGTTTATCTTTTTACCACGCGGAGCGCTGCCACTTTTAAACTTACTTTCTGACTGACCCTCGTACTAAGAATCGATATGAGGGATAGTACCAAATTTGTGAATTTTAGTAAACGTTTAGTTAGATTAATAATTCAGATTATATGTTTACAAATTATTTCACGTTGATTACATGTTTGGCTTTGATTTTAGTGGAGCTGATTGTAATTGTAACTTCCAATGTTGGTCTTGCAATAGGTATTTCTAGTGTCGTTTTAAAGGAAGTTGGATTCGCTATGTTTTTATTTTGTCCGGTAGTGTATTGTAAAAGTTAGCTGCTTTGTTGAAGGGGTCTTCTTTTAGTCGATCAGTTCTGGCAAATGCGATAGCTATATTATCCATGTTTCTCATTCGGTAAGTATTTTCCCCCTCAATTCTATCTAATTTCACAGCGGTATACTCATTACGGTGTAAATTCTTATGAAATTTAGCTCTTTCCATGGAAATTATGCCTTTTAAATTTAATTCTTGGGCTGTTTTGTAAACTTCGCTCGTTGGAGTTTGCATAGGGAGATTGCAAATGGTTTTATGCGCCTTGGTTTCTAGTCTGGAGATGATCAAGCGGCCACCTTTAGAAGTTTGGCTCCAATTCAAGATACCGTAGGAAATTTTGGAAAAAAGATGCGCATACATAATTTGAATTTTTTTTTCTTTGAAAAAAAGTAGAAGCGACGTAGAAGACCAATAAAGACAGCCAGTTTTTTTCTTAGATCATTTATGTGTGGAGTCCATGTTAGTTTCTCGTCTAATAGTAGTCACAAGTATTTTATTTGTTCTACTCTCTGGAAGGTTGTGTCGTTGATTTTTATGAGTGGTTGTATGTCAGTCTTGTTCTTTTGTTTGAAAATAATATATTTTGTTTTCCCCGCGTTTATTGCCAATCTACTATGTAGAAGCCAATACCAATACTTGTCCAGGTCAGTATTTACTTTTTTACTAGTTTTACCTGAGTATACGAGTGTCATCTGCGTACATAACCACTTTCGCAACAAGGTCTGCTTTTTGTGTGGAGTTGATATAAAATAGAAATAGCGTTGGTCCTAGGATCGAGCCCTGCGGAACACCTATGCTAATTTTAGCAGTTTTGCTTTTCACATATCCAATTAGTGTATTTTGAAATCTATCCGTCGAATAACTGTTTATTAATTTATTTGCTTTTCCAACAATTCCAAATGCATCGAGCCTGGTGATTAAACTTTCATGGCTTTTTTAGGTCCACGATAATTGCTGCAATTGTCACTATATCCCTTATTCAAGTACTCATTTACAAATCTAGTTACATCGGGAGTGGCATCTGTTGTGCCTTTTCCCGCCTGGGATCCGTACTGGTTTCTATCCAATATTTCGTTTTGCAATAAGAATTCTTTGATTCGGGAATCTACAATTTTTTCGAGGATTTTACTTAAGGAATTCAAGAGTGAAATTGGTATGTAATGAATTGAGTCAGTTTCATCACTCCGTTTAAAAAATCGGTATAACTGCAGAGATTTTCAAGTATCTCGGAAATTTTCCCTCCTTAAAACAATTATTTATTAATTTCACGAGATTATCTGCAATATTTTTTTTTGATTAATTTGAGGTCATCAACGGAGATACTCCGGGAAATGGCAATTCGTGTTGATTATGGAATCGCAACTTTCCACTGATTCCTCCAAGCACCACCGCAATAATTGCTTTTGGTGTTAAAAGCGCATGGTATTATTTCGATATCATTTGAGGGACACAGCCTTGATCAGCATTTCGAGCCTGTTGTAAATTATTTTATTAACCTCGTCGGTTTTTTCTTCGGCAGGAACATGCGCTTTTGTTAGTCATATTTTGAACAATGTAAATCAAACATGTCAACCACTTACAGTAGAACCTTGATTATCCGGGTCTTCGATTAACCGGGGTTTTTTCCTCTATTCATTTTTCTTCAATTTTCCTGATTAACCGGGGATTTCCTTTTTTTCATATAATGTATTCATTTTGTCTTCAATTTGCCAGCGTTGTGTTTGAATATTCTAGTAAAATTTAAATGCACCTTAACGGCGAAGGAATAAATACTTGTACATATGAGAAATGAATTATTTCTGAAAAGTAATTATGTATGACCTTCTGGTGTTGACAGTTTTAAAAAGAATCCTCCGTCTAATGTTTACGTTTGAAAATTCAGCGAAACTCTTCCCCTAACGGTTTACGTCTTAACATCATATATCAGTGTTGTTCAATAATTTGAACTGTACGCATCGGAAATGTCGACAAAACGTAAGCGTACCGTTTTATCACTCGAAAAAAAGTTGAAATTATAAATCGCGTTGGTGATAAAGGTGAAAGTGATAAAAAAAATCGTCATAGAATATGGAATTGGCGAACAAACTGTCCGGGATTTGATAAAAAATAGAAAAGACATTCTGCGATTCGTTTGTTCGGCGGAATCAATTGCTTCTTGTTCTCTCCGCAAAACGTTGAAGACATCAAGAATGGTGGAACTCGATAGAGCCGTTTACCAGTAGTTCAAGCAAAACCGGTCAGAAGGACTTCCCATTTCCGGACCGATGATAAACAAGAAAGCTTTATGGTTTTATAAAGAGTTACAAATTGATGAGCATTTCTCCGCTTCACCTCGAGATTCAAGGGGAGAGTCTGAGCGGTGATATTGTTGCTGCAGCATATTTTAATAAAAACTTTGTTGCTTTAAAAAGTGAATTTAATTTATGTGAAGAACAAATTTATAATGCCGATGAGACTGGTTTGTTTTGAAAGACGTTGCCCTCTAAAACATCAGCTTTACAATCGACAGTTTTAACCTTCTCTAACGCCTCTGGGACACACAAATTAAAATTAGCTGTAATAGGAAAAGTTTTAAAAAATCACGATCATTTAAGGGAACCGAAGTGAGGAGTCTTCCTTGTGATTACTACAATCATCCCAAAGCCTGGATGATTAAAGCGATATTCACGGCGTGGGTTAAGTCGAAATTTGTGCCTTCATCATTTTATTAAAATTTTCATGTAATATAAACACATGCACATATAATTTCATTATTATTTTGAATATATAAGTAGAAATCGTTTTTTCTAATAAATATATATTTTTTATTGTCATAAATTATGATTTTTCTTGTTTCCTCATAAACTATAAGTAAATATGTAAGCAAATTCGATTATCCGTGGTTTTCGGTTATCCGTGCACCTCCCTCCCCGGATAATCGAGGTTCTATTGTATTTTCGTTCCCTCAAGACCTTCTAGCGTTTAAAAACTATAGGCGAATCTATGTCAGTTATATAATATCGTTTCCCGGCTGGCTCAGGCTTTAAAATTGTCACAACTGTCGTTTAAAATGGGCTTTCAACTACAACGGGCTTTATAAGCTCAATAGATTGAATTATGGAGTATGGTGGGAAATGCTCTGCATTTTGAATTTTTGCAGTTAATAATTTAATATAATAATTTTTAATTTGCTGGTTAAAAAATAATCGGACAAATTTATTAAATTGCGAACATTTTTTTGCTTACTTTTTATATTCGTTTTGAAAACAATAAAGCTGAAACAAGTTTATATACATTTTATTCTTAGAAAAACATTGGCTCCTCACCATGCGCGGACCATTCAACGAATCTCTAATTCCATTGCTCGACGACTACTATCGCAAACGATGGCAAACTCTTCTCGCTGTCGACGAGATGGTAGACTCGATTGTTCGACAATTAGAGGCAATCGATCAAATTAACAACACCTACATCGTATTTACATCGGACAATGGCTATCATATGGGGCAATTTGCACAGCCGTTCGACAAGCGACAACCCTACGAAACGGACATACGTGTCCCATTGCTAGTACGCGGTCCTAATGTTCCGGTCAAGTCGTTATCGAACGCGCCGGTTGTACTCATTGATTTGTTCCCCACATTTCTAGAATGGGCTGGAGCGCCAATGACGGGTCATGAAGATGGAAAATCAATTAACGAACATATTGTCGATCAGGAGAACGAGGTTGATCCAAATCGAAGCTATCATCGACAAATTTTAATTGAATATTGGGGCGAAGGCGATACTAGTACGTATAATGCCGATTGTCCGTGGAGGGTTGCCGATAATATGGCTGAATGTACGCTAGAGGCCGATTGTTATTGCCAGGACACAAAAAACAATACGTATGCGTGTATAAGACATTTTAACTACCGAACAGATTTGTTGTATTGCGAATTTAAGGATTCAGAGGTAAGGATGAAATATCAATCCACAAAAGTATTTCGATTTACATTTGCCATTGTCATTGCAGAATTTCGTGGAAGCCTACGATCTGAGCACGGATGTCTTTCAAATGAAAAATATGCTATACGATATGTTGCCGATCGAGCAGGCAATTTATAGCATAAGTTTGCAGAACTTGACACAATGCATTGGAGAATCGTGCAGAAATACTAAAATATGATCTGAATTTGGTGCAGATTTGATGTGACATAGTGTCGGTCGTTTTGTTTTTGATAATTGTGAAGTAATAGGTAGGCTGTGCGATTGAACGTATTTTAGTTTCTTATGAAGACCAGCGTTAGTTGCAAAAGCACAAAAATCAACATGAATTTAAGCAATTTGTTTTCGTTTGTTCACAAGGATAACTACTTTCTTATTTTGCTATCGCGGCACAATTTATTTCAAATAGTTTTAACGACATGTTAATTAGACAGAAGTCATACTGAATTGCATAAATATTAGTTTTGTTGAAATAAAATAAGTTTTTCGAGTACTTTTAATGCGTTTTAAGTTTAAATTGCCGCCGAAAAATCTTGCTCCGACGGTTTCTAAGTGATAATCCATTCACATTTGTGCTGAATTATGTTCAAATTTACTCTTAGAAAGCTGCTCCTGGTGTTTGTAGAAGAAACAGGAAGCGTGCACGTTCGGTTACAATTACATAGCCTAAAAATGTTTTGAATATTAGAAAAACTTGGTCGAAACTGCAGAGTCAAAATTTTAGTACAATCGCACCGTACACAATTTATTTTAACTAAATAAATTTTATTTAAAGCTCATTCTCTGTTACATAACAAAATATCTCACATCAAATCCTAAAATCTCTACTATTTTACAGCACCTAATCGCACAGCTTTCTCTTTGATACTTTTCTCTAAACTCTTTAAATATTTCATTCGAATCAATATGAATTTCGCTTTTTCAAAATCATTCTCACGGAAACGTATTTCCAAATCCTGGGCAGCATCATTCAAATCATTTTTTACATTCTCCATAATATCCAAAATATTAGTTTCAGTTGCATCCTCAACTTCTTCGTTTTTCTCCATCATTTCCATAAGGAATTCCTTGTCGAGAATGCTATTGTCTTCGGGTAGAGTGATTCCGTGCTGTTGCAAGATGTATTCGCCGCGATCGATGGGTACGGAAAGGATTTTATAGGCCTTGTTGACGAGGGAGCTCCATTCTAAAGAGTTGGTTTGTTCGCGTTCCGATCTGGTTGAGAGGATAATAATCAAAATTAATTTTTTGAAAATATTTGTGAGTGCTTAAAGTTCTTTATGTACTAAAGAAAATCGCAGATTATGCTGAGTAGTAGATTTATGATGGAAGCACTATAAATGAAAAAAGGACGCTTCAGTCTGTTTGAAAAGTAATTGATGGCAGTAAATTGAGGCGGCTTTTTTACCATAAAAAATCATAAATTTTTCATGATGTTTTCAGCGAGGATATCTTCAAATAATTGGAAGCCACTCACATGGCTTAACATAAATTGAAGCATTAGTGAAGAGCCTTATATAAGAGTTAAGGCGGACAGTATCGCAAAATTAAGATGACTTCAGCGGCTTCTTGAGACAGTTGAATGAAGTCTTAAATATTCACATATCAACATGAATAATAATAACC
Organism: Oxycera nigricornis; assembly: GCA_963942545.1. NCBI lineage: Eukaryota > Metazoa > Arthropoda > Insecta > Diptera > Stratiomyidae > Oxycera > Oxycera nigricornis. The sequence continues at coordinate 102,001,470 of OZ012662.1, forward strand.
TTCCTTTTAATGGATTTTCTCAGTTTGTCATCGACTTTCATTTTCCAGATATAAAATCCTCTATTTATTTCCAAACAAATGGATCTACAAGCGTACTATGCAAAGTTGTTCCAATGAAAATCGAAAGCTCTAACTGGACATTGAGAAAAAGCGAAATTCCTTCTAAAAAACCGTAGTTCTTCATTTCAATATTTGCTTAAAACAATAGGACTTTAATTCGATGAATAATTATAGATGTTTCCAAAACGGTTGGCTCTATGCTGCTAAAAAAGATACAGGAGTGATTTTTTCGCAACTATCACATTAATTTTCGTTATTTCGGGCACAATATCTGTTTTATTTTTATATGTAAGACCCAGGTAAATTCCTGTCCCAAAATTTATAAAATGTCCTTGAATTCTCATATGGAATGGAGCGGAGCTTCCGTGTAAGCGCGTATGTAGTGCCCATGTCCTGAAAATATATTTTTAGAAGTAAGAAAAGAAGCCGGCTTGTTGCTTTGTCCTTGGTGCAAAGATAGCGGACTGTTTTTGCATGGCATTTCACACCTCATGTTGTACTCATATGCGATACATGCAGGACTTGCCTGATCTTAACGGGTGATCCTTACAGCTAGGATCGGCGCATCACTATCATTGCGTTGTTCAAAGAGTGAGGTTCGGGGAGTGAGCGTGGAAGAACGAAATCAAAGAGTGTGATGCCTTGCCAGGAATATTCTGGTACAGCAAGGCTTATTCATAGAGTTAGACAACTCTGTCCGCAATTTTGATGCTGATTCGAATCAATTTGCCAGGGCCAGGAACTTCAAATGGTCTTCATCCCTTTGCGTTTTCTTCCGTTGCCCTTTTTTCGCTCATGGCTGCCTGTATCTTGCTTTTTTTTTAAAATTAAATTACGAACTGTCCCCTCGCTGCACCCTACTTGCCGAGCAACTTCCGATTTCGACTTACTCGATTGGAAAGAAGCCTACATCTCGGCCTTTTGTTCCATACTCAAAGTGGTGTATTTTGGCATCTCTGGGATAATTGTTTTCCTACTGGTTTGCAAAATCAGACTGATGCAGAAACTTTGCATTCTGTAGTTTATATAGGATCCCTAATTACTACCCGGGCAATTTCGTTTGCCTCGGGATAAGCTAATCCTGCCATTTTGATGATAACTTGGAAAATTCCCAATTCGTATTTTTTTGTCGCTAGGTGTAGGCTTATCTGGCATCCGCACCAGGAACTTTGGGAGCTGAGGATGGTGTTCTTCCTAAATGATAGCGAAGATGAGGCTCCTCGTCGTGGGGCTGGTTGATGGCTTTCTTCTCCACCTCGGCTGGCATCTTGTACTCTCTATCCTGATGTTAGATTACGTGTTCCGTACCGTCTCGTTCGCTCTCTCTTGATGATAGTTCGGCTCCCATATGGAGCTATAATGGCGAAGGATTGTTTATGGTGCTAACAAATTTATAGAGAACCGAATAGTTGAATGTCGTTTATTTTCAATTATTCTTCAGAGTAGACAGCGAGGCGACCATCACAATTATGTTTTTTTTTATATATTCACAGGCGCGGCAGTTCCCCAGGGCAATCGGTCGCGCTTATCTCTTATAAACTTTCCTCTTTTTGTTTATATTTATATATTTTGTTAAATTTTAATAAATAAAAATAAGAGGTCTTACGGATACATTTTAAATAAGCAAAGGGTTAAAATACAACCAAATAACAACTTGAACTTAATATTTACTTGTTACTGTATTTATCAGGATGTAATAGATTTTGCAATTGCCGAAATTTCGTGGTCAAATCCTGAGAATTCACACTAAAATCATTGCTTAGCGAGAGCAACTCGAAGTAATTCTGGAAAGAAATTATTTTTAAAATAATTCTCAAGAATTGTCAAGCACTTCCTTACATATTTCTTATTGGCATCCTGCAGACTTCCACATTCATTACAAAAGAATTGATTTTTCCGGCGGGAACATTTCTGACAGTTCCAACACGCTTGGTCCTGATTCTCGCAATAGTTACGTCTTAATTCAATTTTAATATTATTCACATTCAGGCAAGGCGATAATCCTCCAGGACGAATAGGATAGTGCTCCAAACTGGCAAAATGTCGTTTCGCTTGATTTAACACTAGAGATATTGATTTACGCATTGCGAATGTTCTTAAAATTTAAACTGAATGAAATTATTGTAGTAACATATTATTTTACAAAACTAATATGTCTGCTAATATATCATTGCGGAGTGAACAATGTTATCTTACTTAACAAACAGCTGTTGGTTTGATGTTTATTTGAGTCAGCTGTAGAATTCGTAATAAAGAAACGCCAAAGTGACAGCCGGAAGTTTCGTTCAGTTTGTACTGCTGACGATTTTTGTGCCTAATACTACTTTTGAATTCTAGAATTTTATTTGAATATCCTGAAAACATACGTTTAATTAAACATAAATTATTTTATTACATCCCCAACACGTCAATTTTAATTTAATTTATTTAACTATTAGTAGACCTATTAATTGAAATGTAAGTAGAATGTAATGTAGATGTAATCTCTGCAAATGAGATTGAATTATATTGCTTCCAATAGCTTCGACAGAGGTTGGATTTGCAATAGCTACGATTAAAGAAGTATGAATATCAGAAAAGTACCAAAAAAGCCGAAGAGGCAGAATATGAAAATGAACCATAATTTTATAGAAATCTTTGAACGATTTAAGTCACATTTCAGAACAGATGCTACAAAAAATGATGAAATCAAACGGCGAATGATTACAGCTGATAAAGTGTACATTTCAGCTCATCAAATGGTTAAATCCAATAAACCATACCAAATAAGTAAGTATGATTAATAAATAAGAGTAAGTGAGTAGGCCAAGTGTTTTGCGATTCGATTGGCATGAGGGGAATATTGGCCACTCCACCATATTACAGAGGGATGGACCGACCCCAGAGAAAGTAGACCTCACTCCTCCGATTCGCTGCTTCCACCACGATTTCAAGTCAGTCATCCCTAGCAGATCATGGAAAGAAGTAAGATACAGGAATCGGTCGACATCTACACTAATGGATCAAAGATGGATGGAAAAGTTGGCTGTGGCGTTTTTTCCGACCAGCTGGGCCTGAAACTATCCTTTCGGCTACCAGATGACTGCAGTGTTTTTCAGGCAGAGGTCAATGCAATACTCAAGGCAGTGGACTGGTTGAGAGATCCGAAAATTTCCATAAGAAATCTCAACATTTCCTCTGACAGTCAAGCTGCTATCCAATCATTATCCAACGTGTATACTTCATCCAAAATTGTAATGGGATGTCGCACACAATTGAACGCGATGTCGCTTCACTGTGGAGTGATTCTTTGCTGGGTGCCGGGTCATAGTGATATACCTGAAAATTGATGTCCTAGCGAGAGCTGGCACTGAGCTCTAGGATTATACAGACATGCAGAAAGATTGGGTGCCCTTTTCTAAGATTTCTGCCGCAGCTGCAAATCGCAGTAGGAGGACGAAACGATCCAACATTTTTTGTGCAAATGCCCAGTACTATCCAGGAAACGCATGCATACTTTAGGCTCACCTTTCCTGGACAGTCTCATGGAAGCAGCCAGTTTAAATATTAGCTGCATAGTCAGCTTCATCCGAGAATCTATATCGTCATTCCATAGGTTTCAGTGCCGTACCTTATCTTTTTATGATACCATAATGAGGCTATCGTGGCCTAAGTGGCCTTTTGATAAAGGGAGCTGCTACTACAAACAACCAACCAAGTACATTTTTATGATCAGGTTTGTTATTATAGAGTATATAAGCAATTTTAGACTAAGGAATTTGTGTAAAAGTAGAATGTTGAGCGCTCATCGGTTTAAAACGTTTTACAAATGGATTTTTGTATTCCATTGGCATTTGTTGTCTTCTTGATTTGTGGAGTCTATCGCTGAGTGATAAAAAAGAAATTATAGCTTGTCATAGCCTGTACCATTTGTGCAACCAGTTGCTCAGAAATTACTGATGAAAAGTTGGTAGGAATGAATAAGCGCAGATACCAAATTGCTTTTAGGATCTGTTGTTATAAATTGAACCAAAAGGATTTTAAAATTTATTAACTATATACTACGACTTATATCGATTGTGACTTGGATGATTTAAATTCTACATACCTTGAAGTTGGGCCTGTTTGGTATGTTTTCAAAGATTTCCATCCCCCCCAAAAAACTGATCAGCTGAGACAAATATTTTCAGTTTTATGTGGACAAGGTGGATTTGCGACTTTTTTAGGACACCAGTATTTTAGATGGGTATTGAATTGTGTTCAATGGACCACTACCCGTGATGTGGGTACTCACGAAAGCTGAAGAGAAAGATGTCGTGCCTGAGAAATGCTTTTAATGCGTGAACCTTTGAATCTTTCCAAATAAAGGATATTTGTTGATTGTGTCTTAAATCAAGTAGTCCTCAACCATCTGTTTAATGAACTTTTTCGTACAACAACGGGGCTCATTTCTGGCTAAATAGCTACGTAAATTAGCAACATTTGGTATGAAATTAGCCTTCAAGAAGTTCACAAGGATCTGTTCTACACACTTAAACTAGCAGAAAGTAAATTCAGTCCTTATTTGACCAAGAACAATCGATACAAACCAATAAGATTTACCTACTCATGGATTGAAAAATAATAGTTCAGAAGCGAATGCATAAGATCTCTAGGATCTTTTAGGAGAAACCAGAATAACACTAGATAATGGTCTTTTCTCTTAAAAACTCGAGCCAGCTTAGTGGAACATTAATATATAACGATAAGGTTTGAGTCGCATAGATGCAGGCCGATGAGTGCTCAATTTTTTAACTGGCATTTTTTTGCTTTTAGAGAAGGAAATAATAAATTAACGTTTGAAAATGCTTGGCCCTGACTTTCTAAATAAACTAAATCATTTGAAAATAAAAACATACAATTCTGAATTGTTGACTTCAATGAAATTTTTTAAAGCCAAGTTAACAAATGAAGGGAAATTCTTCTCAAAATTAATTGAGTCTTTCGAATAATATCTCGACCAGTGTGAAATTTCTGACTAGTGTATTAGATTCAGTAGGCATAATCGAAGGACGTGTACAGCTGCACATTAAATAAAAGAGTAAAACCCATATAATGGAAAAATAGCCCAGATCCTTCCGAATGACTTTCAGATTAATATCTCTTCTTATCTTACTTCCTAACTGATTTTGAGCTTTGCATACCTACGACATTTGTCTCTAGCTCTACAAGTGAGTCCTTGCGGATACTTTTTTTTTTGAAATCTATCTTCGAAAATAAATAAATGATATGTACTTAAAACCAAATTGTTCATAAAATTCAACTACCCATTACAAGACATTCATTGTTAAATCGAACAAAAGAGACTTTTCTCTCAGAAAAAAACTCAAAAAGTTCCTTTCGAAAAATCGCAACGAAACGAGTCGAGTCCTTGTAGTGGACTTTTTGATTGAAATTCATAAAAAAGGAACTTATTCAAATCCAAAGACATAACAGATTTCGTGCATTCCATGTCTGCTGAAATAAAGTCTTCGTAGTCCTCCTTCTCATCATCGCCATCACAGTTGCTCTCATCATCATCATCGTCCACGATGGAAATGGATGCCAAACCCGAACCGAGCGGTGAAAGGACAACATGCTATATAGGCCAAGAAACGGTAGCTGTCGCGGGAATAAGGAAAAGTTTCTTGAGGAAAGTTTCCTTATTATTTTACATTTTTTTTCATTTGCCATGCTGTAGGCGAGAACTTGGTTTTATCCTTGGATGAATTATTATTAGGTCCAGTTTTTTTTCTTCCATTAAATTAATTTTAACTCGAATCATATCATTCATTCGTTCATTTAGTCGCGTGAGCAACGTTATGGCACTTTTTTTTGGATACTTTATTATTTTTGTTTGTTTTTGCATTGTACAGTTCTGTAGTGTCCTGTAGAGTACCCGATTGGAGCTATGAATGTGAATTACTTCGGAAAAATTCGAGCGTAAAAGACATTTAAAATTATTTAGAGATACGGCCGAGGCCATTTAGTCTGGGTGGAAAATAAAAAAAGCTAATTTCTTGGAGCTTTGCGTAAGATTTCGAATTTTTAAATCAGAAACGGCTTTGACTTTATCAATTGTTTTCGTAAATTTAAAGTTGCTTGAATTAAATACGCAATGTTTTTATTAGCATTTTATTAAATTTTACTTAAAAATTATTGCGTTATAATATTACATCCTGGCAATGATCACTTCTATGCTATTTAATCCTAGAAAATTAATCATATTTAATACTACGTTAAAGATAATCATGCGTAATTTTCACGAATGCGTTTTAAATGCCTGTTATTTCGAATTAAGGTAATAGAATTGAGTAGAATGTTCATGAATAGGTTAATTATCCTCAGATGAAATAATAAACACCAAAAATATGGCTTAATCTAAACTTCTACATAAACTTTCAAAATGAAATAACAATTTTAATTTTCTGTGAAAATGTTTTTTGGCACATAGTAATCAGTCATTTTAAATTAAAATTAAAATCAATAAAGACCATATTTTCCATTTAGGGTCATATCAGTCGAATAATCAGTCATATATAGCTTTGGCACACATTTACATTATGTTCTCTGCAAATAACCTTTTTGCATATTTTGAAGGAAGCAAATATAATATACGCCTTATTTTTGAAGGGCAATACGTACAATATACACGTTTCTTTGGTTCTGGAGGCTCTGCGTTGTCTTCCGTTGAACTGGAAGACACATTTGTCAACGTATCAACGATATTATCCCGCAAATATCTTTTCAATGTAACAACCTCTGAGCGTTTGGTCTTGAACATCGATGTGAGAGCCGTACTTAGGCTTTTCATAAAATGTTTGCGGCTTCTCGCCCTTGTTCACAACATTGTGGTGGTGTATTATATAGGCATTTATATAGGCCAAGTTAATCATGCTGTTAAAAAACGCCATAGACCACCTGTTCGTCTTTCTGTTGCAAGACATCAAGGAACACATTTGATCCAGCGTAATTATCGCCCGCAGGTTAGTTATGGCTTAGTGACGGCTCTTTCGCTTGTTGTTCATCTACATACGCCTCTTCTGTGTCGCTCCGTACATCATAATCGCTTTCGTGATTCTCTTGTTCGCTCGCAGGATCGCTCGAAACCTCGTCATCACTCTGAAGAAGAGCGGACAAGATTTCCTTCTTATTCAGGTTCTGTCTAGTCATTGTCGCACCAGGATACCTGAACTATAAAACAATAACATGTAACGAATACTTACAACTAAACAACAACTAAAACATAAAACACACAAATGCATAACCTATTCCCATCCCTTATTATGTTCTAAAAGTCGCGTAAAAGATAATCATGTGTAATTTTGACTCACTAGGCACCGATAAAAAATGGCGATACTTACCTAAACAATGCGTTTGCCTCTCGAAAATTCCGGCCGACGAATGAAATGTACGTGACGCGTGTTCTTGCAATCCTGCTATTTAGAAAGAGAGAGCAATATTTCGAGCGCGGATGCGTGAATTTTACGCAGATTATCTTTTTAGGGTTAAGGCGAGACATGTGTCAAATTGAATTCCAATTTTAACTTTTGAGTCAGTCGTAGAGCTAGTATTTGGTTTAATTTGATTCTAGCGTGGCTAGATGAATTGAATTTGAGATTTCTTAAAATGTGTAATAAAGGCCCGCATCGCTCGAACAAGATAATAGTATTTTAATTTTGTTTGAAGTGAAACTTGCCGATGAGTCTAGTCAGAAACGTATTTTAGTGTTTAACGGGTCTACCCTCTTTATAATTTTCAAAAAATCGATTTTTTATTGCATTTTTGGAAAGTATATTTATGCAGAAATAGGATATTAAATTTTTATAAGTATCGGAGTAGTCTAACTGTATTTTTGGTCAACTTTCACTTTGCCGCCCGAGCGCGATTCTTCATTATTTTTTTCAAAATTTTGATTTAAAGTATTTTTTTGCCCAAAAACGATGAAAAAAGCATGTTTTTTTCGAAAAATGTCCGTCATTTTGTCAATTTTGCAAAAATCAAAAATCGCCTTATTCGCGCTATAGCTATTAACATACTGAGCCTAAAACTATTTGATTTTTTTTTGTTTCAGACCAACCATCTCGAAAATTTCATCAACACTTTTTCAACCAGCATTGTCATTGATAAAAACTTACATAAATGAATAAAAAATATTTTTTTTGAATATTTCGCGAATGTATTTATTGAGTATAACCCCTCCTTTATCAATATTTATAATTTAAACTTATTTTAAAAAATTATTGAGAACAACCCGTTTTTACATTGCTAAAAGAGGGTAGACCGCTTAATTAAAACTTGTTTTAAAATTCCAAGAATCATTTAACTCTTGTGGCATTCGTTTATGAAAAATAACAACAATGTCAAAGAACATTGTGGTTTTAGTATAGCTTGTTTAACTTTTAATTTAATTTAAACGCTTAATGTTTGAGTTATGTCCTAATTTAGCTCGCGCAATATTTCTCTAGGTACTAACATGGCTAAGGCAGGTATTGAATACTGCAAGGAAATGATATACATAATATATTCCACAAAAGATACAAGAAACTTTTTTTCAACTCAAAGAAAGAACACCACAAGAACGTTGTCCCTGTCGTTGTCAACGACATCGTCAACAGAAAGCATGACAACAAAAACCACCCAGGCAAGCAGGCGGGCGAAGCGTAAAAATTATAAGTACAAAAAGGAACAAATTATAAAAGTCCGTAAAAGGCAAATCCGAAAAGATTTTTTGTTGTTTTAGCGGCAGTGGTTGCTGCTTCTAGTGTTGCGAAATTGGCTCGTACACAATATGAGGTTCAGGATAAGGATACAGATTAATGTGAAAAACGAGAGCTAAGACAAAAACAATGAATTTATTTTCCACCAAGCACTTAAGTGTGGAATACCAACCACTAAATTGGCTTTAATTAAAACCAACAAGGAACCGTAAAATAGTAGATAAGGGGTGAGTGATATAGATCTACCGACTTGTACTTTTGTTAGGAGTCACAAACAATTAAATATTCTTTAAAATGATTTTCTTTGTAAGCCGCAAACGGCTCGTACTTAGTGTTGATCTCGACGGCAATGATAGAACTGTTTTATATTGTAGATTATATGCGGATATGTACATAAGCCTGTAAACGTGAAGGCTTCCAAAAGAAGGTGAAGTCGTTTTTTTATTGAAATGATGAAACAAAGGAGTCACCTTTCCAAGTGGTTGTGCAAAATTAAGCGAAATTAAAATGTTGAAGACTGTTGTTGTTGTTGGAATAATCACCTGCAAAAAAATCGAGGTTGTTGACGAGTTCTATAAATATTTAACTGAGAGTTCAAATTAAATATTGAACGATACTTCGAAGAGAGCAAAGGGTAAAGATTCCTTCCAGTTTAATCCAAACCGATGAGAATTTTATGAAAATCTTTTGGGATAAAGTTCGGAGACTTTATTGATGCTTGAAAAGATCCGTTTCGTTCGACATCCTTTTCTGAGGCAATCTTGAATGTAAAAAGAGATGTAGATCCTGGCCCCTGGGAAAACCACTAATATTTTCAAACGCTACTTATAAGGCATATTCCTGACCCGGTGATGGATGAACCAGACTATCTTCGGAAATCAGCAATGTTAATCCCTTTAACACATTTACCGTCATTATGATGGTAAGCGTCATGATAATGGCAAAAGATAATGATGGTACGATACACTATCTGAGCGTTGAATATGATGATTGAAAGTGAAATTTGGCGATGGAATGTTTGTAGAGAAAATGCAATTGAAATAGAATTTTAACTCGAAAAATCTAAATGGCAAGTGTGGTTTCGGCTTGACGGATGGCAAATGATAGCACCTGAAGAGGATGCCATCCGTCACGCCGAAACCACACTTCCCATTTAATAATATACCAGGCAAAGCCTGGAAACAAGAACCTCCATTAATGTGCAACAATAGTGTTAGCAAGCCGCTAACCAAAGGCGCACTAGAAGATGAAAGTTGTCGACTGGACTAGGAGGTTCTAACCCATGATAAACTTACTAATCAAAAAATCTACATGCTTCGATCAAAACATGTAATGCACGATTGAAATGACAGCAAAATGGTCCACGACTATCATTTCGGACAGTCATGATGATAGTAATTTACCATCATGAGGAGGTATAGTATCATTATGACGGCTAGTACTTCAATGGTTTAATTTTGGTAAAGCCTGACTAATCTTTTATGTCCAAGCTGAAAGAGGAATGTGGTATGCACATAAGTGCAAAGCTGTTTCGGGCACACCCAAGATACATTTTGGTGATAACAAAAAAGTATATGGGACACGAATCTGTTGTCGCTGCTGTTCACTTGCCTAGCGTACATATATTTAATGGCAACAGCTTAACAACTCGAAAAACATTTGCCTTTTGGTGTTTGTATGCAAATCGCCCTAATAGCTCTGCATGACTAGCAAATCCTTTTGGAATTTCCATGACACGGTAAGCACACGAACTGGTCCCAACCTCTTCATAAATTTATCATGATGCATAAACCTTATTACGTTGCACATAAAATATTTCATCGTCCATTTTTTCTCCTCCAACTGGCTTCATTGAACGTGACAACACGAGTGCAGTAAAAACTTTCATTCATCCTTTGCCGTTGATGATACATATGTGTATGAGGCGTCCGTAAAAATGGCTACTCTTCAACATCGAGTTTGCTGTAAGGCTAACACCAAGCGCCACGTCGAAGTAACCTTTGCTCGCGTGCCTCGTTCATTGTATACGTGCGACGGGTCCATTTGGAAATTGAAATAAATCGCCTTGGCGTCAATCCTCACGATTTCACATCGAAACAAGTCACCATAACAACAGGAACAGAATCCTCTGCATAAATCATAAATTGACAAAAAATCCTGCAGCAAACGGCGTGGCGGTGGGCGCAAGGTTGGGAAAGGAGTGATGATATTCGTGGGGGTAGCAGTAGCCAGGCATGTGGATGGTATATCGTTTAGTGGCGTTGATCTCTGATGCCCGTTCAAGGGTGAATCATCATCATCGGTAGAAGCTCACTTTGCGCTCTGCTCGTTTTTTTGGAAAATGGGCAACGATACTGGTCAGTTGGGAAAAAAAGACTGGAAACGACTGACCAGAAGAAAAATGAGAGCTATAAATGAAATATCCGATATCTAGCGAATCCAATCTACATATTGAGCAACAAAAGGAGTCGGGATAACCCCAATCGACAGGTTTGGCATTGAAGAGGCTTTTATCTCGTCCACTTGGAGTCGAGCCCATTTTTCCCGGAACGACAGTCTTTTGGCGAGAGAGTGTTGAAAGGAGCATTAAGTCGACGAAACAGACGGAAGGATAGCAAACATGGTCTTTGTGAAAGTATTGTAGTCTAATCTCTTTTTGAAATTTCAATTTATTTGGTAGTGCTGAAAATTCAAATGGGCATCTGAGTGGTTTCATTTTTATCCTACATTTTAGACGACTACAATGGAAAAAGGACAGAATTGAATGCTCTTGTCGATACATTCAAATGGTTTGAGTGGTGTTCTAAGAATGTTGTGTGTTTTTAAAAACAAATATAAATTTTGTGAATATTCTTGGAATTTCAAAGCGTGTAATTGAAAAGTTGAGCAATCGAATTGAAAGAAAAATATCAACATAAACATTCTTGGTCCTTGAAAGAGATTTTGTAGGTGAGCTTGAAAATTGATCGTATTTGTATGGATGAAAGAAATGTCAATAGGCAAATACACAAAAGGAAAAAATTGGATTTAAACAAGAAAAATTATTATAATACTGTGCCGTATTATTTCGGAAAAATATGGTGCTATTGGTCTTAAATTTGTATGGCACATCGTCATAAGTATATATTCTTCTAAACTCTTCAATTATGTATAAGCCTTAAAGAAATTTATGGATGTACCTGAAAAAGATAGAAAATTTCAGTTTATATGGAAGCAACAAGTAAAATATCTGCTTAAATTACTCTTTTGAATACATTTAAGCTCACCCTGGGCACTTTTCAATATCAAAATTATGTTTTTACCATTCTTATCTTTGTTGAAAACAAATTGTTTCGTCTATAATTTGTAAGGGTTGTTTGTTTTTCAGGCTATTTTTTATCATAATTTTTAGAGCCTTTTCTACTGAATTGCTTATATTTTTAAATGAGTTCCTTGAAATTTTCCGCTTCAATTACGACCGGATGAAATATATCTCTAAAACGTTACAGCATAAGCTCATCGGCACTTAGGGCAATCGAATTCTTTTTGTGCAGAAATATATATTATATTCTTTTCTTTTTTTAGGGCAGAATTTCGTCTGCATTCAATATTGGCACAATTTTCTATAGGATAATTCACTATAGAAGCCCCATTAAATTTGATTCTGGCGTCAAATGCGATCAAAATTTCACGAAAATATGCTTTTTATTCAACATTCAGAGTGCGACTCTCGAACTGCTGTCCTCAGTTCGTCGACGGCTTGGCTTTCCAGCCGACATGGCTAATTGTTCCATTTCCGGCAACCATTTTTGGTTGCAGTGGTCCAAACACGGTGGAAGCAATGTTCATACGTTCTCACTTCAACTGGGTCCATTAAACTATTTATTAATATAAATTGAATGCCTCAAGTATTAATAGTTGATATTTTCAATTGAATTTGTGTTGGATGGTTTGAGTCATTTTGATTCACAAAAAGAGATGTACACATTTTTGAATTTCAAGAGAATGGTTTGGTACTTAACTTTTGAATTGTACAAACTATTGTAGTGGAGTAAGGACAATATTAATGATTTTATAGACAAATAGATAATTTTTCAGCCATCAATAATATATTTTGAATAGAAGCCTTGGTAAGAATTTCATTCCTGGTTATTGCAAACTAGCGGATATATTAAGATATTCTTTAGTACTTTATTTTAAAAGAATATTCTAACTTTTAACGAAAACAAGACTAATATCTGAATTTTTTAAGTTGCATTACCAAATTTTTCAAAAGAGAATACCCCGTCAAAGTCATACTTCAAATATAAGCGAATTTTAAGCCGAAACTGTGTAAAACTAAAGCCAAGCATAAATTTTGTGAAGAAACATATTATTTTAAAAAAGTCGAGCAGAAAAATTGATGTAAATATACAATATATTTAAGATTTTGAGGACTGAGATTTCTCTGGTTCACTTTCTTGGAACAGAAACATTAGGCAAAAGAACAGAGGAAAAAATTCTGTTAGTGTTACTGCTTCGATTAATTAAACCATTATCAAATCAAATCTGCAAAATTTGTATGGGAAAAAATGTGAAATTAAAATTAAAACTATTATTGAAACAAAAATTTTGAAATTTCAAACTGAATTTTTTACGGAACCGTCTATGTCTCAAAAACAGTTTCAGATAAATTTTAGTAGGTGTAATTTTACTTAAAACAGCTTTCCAAAATAATTCCAGGTTCATGAGAATCAATATCAACACATAACTAAGAAAATCTCTGATGAAACTGATGAGAACAATTCTAATTCGAGAACTTAAGGGGTCACATAAGTTTTCCAGGGGAAAAACAACATTTATAAAAAATTATATTTTGAAAACCAATAATCTAATTTATTTTAAATTTACACACATAAAAGTGTAGCATTTCAAGAAGTTGTAAAAAAATTTTCAGCTAAAAATATTGAAAATTGTCAATTTTCCTGCAGTTTTCCTCGTTCAACCTTTTTTTGCGGTAGGCAGATATTTCGGTGCAAGTTTATCTCGAATCAAAAATTCGAAAATTTTCTTAAAGTTTATGCCCTTGACTCGTGTTTGAACGAAGGAATTGAAAACCAAAATGAAAATTAAAATTTTGAAATGGATTCGAATTAATTTTCATCTCATATTTTTTAGCATTTTTCCGATTCACATCGTTTTTAAAATATTTTTTTCGTATAAAACAAAAACGAGTCCACCGAATGAAAACTCTTCCTTCAAGCACGAGTCAATACTATAAAGAGGAACTGTGCAAAGTTTCAGCAAAATCGGTAGATACGTTTTCGAGAAATTGTGCCTACCGCGCGGAAAAGCAAAGTTTCGAGAAAAACGTGTTTAATTTTTTTTACCGCGATTTAATAAATAAAAATTATTTTTTAGCGACTTACAACGAGTCGTCGATTCCAGGTCCATACATTGATTCGTTCGCCTCATTCGGGATGTTCAGAGCATCCTTTTGATGTTGTGATGTTAGATGAAAAAGAAAGGAGCTGATTTTACGCGGTAGAATCGCGCCACATACGTATAATAGAGCGCACGTACCGACCACGCGGTATTCAAATCTCTATAACTCCGGTAATATTGCTCGAATTTACTTCAAATTTGGTGTGAATACTCTTGAAGTACTATACTTTTATATAAAATAAATAAAAATGTGATCGATTCCTTAAAAATACAAGACCTTTGTAACCGTTTAAGTACTGAGAGCAGAATTTCCACCTCTGAAATCTACAACAATATCCATGTTTTTTTTACAAGTAAATGATTTCAAAATACACTTATCTAAGCTTCTTACATTTGAATCGAACTAAACACAAACTCAATCAGATTTCCGGCAACCTATAAACCTTTCATAAATACGGTCCAATTTGCATGTAATCCGCTTGGCCTAATTACACAGCTGGCTGTCTCTAAATCGTTTGCTGGTCAGAAGCAATTTTTTTTTATTGCGAGGAACTTTATATTTCATTGATGTCAATTATGTCCTTCTGAGTCCTCCTGCCCAATATCCGTTCCGTTTGCTAGTTCACCCCAACAACTTTAATGCAATATAAAGTGGAGCAACAATTGATTAGGTTTGCAATAAAAAATCAATCAGGCATCGTTTTATTAATGACTCTATGTTTCACTGTCTGTTCGTCGTAACAAAAATATACTTGCCAATCGGGCAAGCTAAACGAAAAGCAATACGGTCAGGCTAGCAAAACGTTTTAATTAATCATTCAGCTCAGTTCAGGACAATAAATACAATCCAGAACGTGCATCATCCTTTTCGAACGTCCGTTTGCGGAAATCGGTGAGGGTTTTTGTATCCGCTTCTAGAGAAACCACTTCCGTTTCGTCACGATACCACGTTATACATAGAGATGCTTTGGACGCATATTGAAACGGGCATCCAGTGCTAGCCGATATTGGCGTTAAGAGATTCAATAGCAAGGATTTCCATTGAATTGAAAATCTAGTAAATAAAAGATGAGCTTGAAAACCAACAAGCATCCTAAATTAAATTTCCTTCCGGCTATTTTTCGAATCCGTAGCATTTTCAATTTTTAGATGGTAAAAGAACCGAGTAGAAGTCATCACAATCAATGCATGTCCTTTCTTTCGGTATGCACGCCTGGTTTCATCCAAGGACATCGTCACAGAAAGCAAAGGATCAGGTAGGAATCAGGCGAACACAACCATTTGAAAATGGGACCAAGCAAATATTTTGCGACCGTATTGTAAGTGTACAGAAACGGAAGGAAGAATCTTTTTCGGGTTGGTTGGCATCGTAGGTTTCTTGAAATTTTTAGCACATCAAATCAAAAGTCCATTTCGAATTTGTAAGTATAGTCAAACAGAGAAGAAACTAAATATAAAAAGTTATGAAGTTTTCATCGTTTGTATTATTCGGGGGTGTAGTACCGATAATTCTACACCAACAGAATGCTT
Source organism: Oxycera nigricornis (assembly GCA_963942545.1). Classification (NCBI taxonomy): domain Eukaryota; kingdom Metazoa; phylum Arthropoda; class Insecta; order Diptera; family Stratiomyidae; genus Oxycera; species Oxycera nigricornis. The sequence continues at coordinate 102,017,180 of OZ012662.1, forward strand.
GAGAAAATTCCTATTTGTGACACCAATACAACTTGATCCTTATTGCTTTGCGTAGGAGTGGAATATTCAATTGCATGAAAAAAGTATTGACACTGTCGCCACACGTTCAACAACGATTGTTTGTGGGGTAGCAATGATTTGAAAATAAATTGTTTGCGTGCACAATAGTGATTGTTTACAGGACTCTTTTTATAGTCCTGTTCCTGCAAGCCATGAAAATAGCTTAAAGAACTTATGATTGGCATAAATCTAGTGAAGGGTTGGTCGGAATTTAAGGAATTTATCCAATAAAAATCGAAAGAGGCGCTAAAAACTGAAAAAATACCACACATTTTTTCAGTTGTTCAAGGAGGTTACAACAAATGGGTGGGATGGATTTTAGGATGATATTTTTCCTTGGTTGTAGGAGCACATCACTCAAATTCGACAGAAGCTAGTTTGAGTGGCGAAATGATTGATGAGTGGAAAAACACATTTAGGAAGAAAAGTGTGAAATGGTTGTATCAGGACGATATGTTTTGAGCTGGAGTTGAGATGCTATTCATTTAAAGTGCGTGGTGTTTGCTTGGATTGTGAATGATTCTCGGTTCAAAAAAGGTTGAGTTTGGTGAAATGAATTTGAGTACTGAATAATAAGTGACTATTTCCATTGAATAAGTTATTTGTTTCAAATCTTGCCTCTTTTATTGGTCAGCATTGGGATTTGAACATTGATAGTCATAAACTAGAGCTCAACTGTTTCATTTATCTGATGAATATCCAACAATGATTTATAAATTAATGTCTTTATCACAATCTGACCCGACTTATTCATCGATAAATTGATGGGAAACAAAAAGAGGTCATATATTATAAAACAAAAATTGGACACAAGATCAGTAAATGGTCTCAATTAACTCTAGGCTAAAATTATCGAAGTATTTATAAGCAGACATGAGTAGAACATAGTAAAAGAATCATTGGCCAAATGACCATTAAAATTCTAATTAAAGCTAACGAATATTTTGAAATATTGTTTCAAAACATGATGCTGTCAACACTTTTCTTCAAATATGAGCAGTTAATTTTGACGATATATTTTTGTCGTTGTAAACATTTAGAAGACTCAGTGAACGCTATTGAAACGTATTTATTGCATCCTGATAACTGAAAGCATGTCTTTTTATAATTGAGACTCGATTTAGGTTGGTACGCTATAATTTTTGTTGATTTTCAAGCATCACTAAGCTAAATATTCTAATGGGGTCTATAGTCAAGCCTAAGACTCTATTTTTCAACTCTAAACTTCGAAAAAAAGTCCCTTTCTTATCAAGCTTGATTTTTTTTTGATTGACATAGTTTACGTAGAATTACTAATTTAGATGGAGAGAGTGATTGAAGGAAACGGAGAGGGTTTTAGTCAGCAGAAATCCGGGATGCCGAGAGGCAGGAGCTGATCGGTATCTTTTGAAAACTTTCACCTCCCAACGTTGAAAAAAAGACGTTCAATAGTACAGTCCTGATATTTTTTCTACAAGACTAAACAATCTGAATACAATTTGCCATATCAAGCAAATCAAGATGACATGCCTCGTAGAAACTACCCTCATTTCTAATCGTAGTGATTGTGAACATTAAATAAGTCTATAATCAGCATTTCTTTAAATTGACTTCATTTTCCATCATAACTTAAACAGATATAAAGACTCATAGTGATACGAAAAAATGTCCTAAAACGCTTATGATGACGATGACGGAAATAATCAGATTTCCCATTAATTAGATTACTTTTTTCGTTTTTTCTTTCATCGAAACCACTCCCGTGCATTTTTCATTTTCTCCATTCGTTGTTGTCCTTGTCGTCGTCGTCGTCTTTTCATAATCATTTGGCCATTTCAGAGTTCAACTTCATCTTTAGTGTCCCCGTGGTGGTGTTTCGTATAGTCCAAGACCGCCCTTAAAGATGTAACGCCTACAATTGAATTAACGTAAGTCCACTTTTTTTTTGCAATAAAGTAAAATGTCCTTTCTGTGCCGCGGAACATAAGACAATCAAAGAAGACTTAGGGACGGCTCGAATTTTAATTTAACGCAAATATATTTACGTAAGTCGTTCGGAAGCACGCGAAATGATGGAATGAAGGAGGTTTACGTTTCGCTTTCTGCAAGGATCTCGTTGAAATATTCATTTCAGCCAGGTATTTAACTATCAAAATCTCCAAGATTTCACGGTGAATCATTTTATGGGTCTTGCGTTGTGAATCGTGGAGATGGGGGGGGGGGGTCGCACTCATCCCCTACGACCGAACTTCTTGAGGTGGCGCTGTAATGGTTACAACGCCGGAGGAAGTGGCTTTAATAGACTTTGTTACCAATAATATCCTGTGAACTTATCGTTGCGGCTTAGAGCGATGATTTTGAGGTAACCAGGGAGGATATCAAGCCGTCTGAATGTTTAGTATGAGTCCAGTGGCAACGTCGGGATGAAAGATTCACCTATAAATCAAATTTTCAAAGTTCGATGCGAAAATTTATTATCTATGGCGGTGGAAAATAGGGTGACTACGAATGGAAAAGCAGTTCTGATGCTGGGCCATTCAGTGGTGTTGATGGTGGCGGTAATGGTTTGATGCTGATGGTGGATGGTGCGGTTGGAAAGGAGGTCCAAGTCGCCTGATTAAGCTCTATTTTGATTGAATTTCGAAATTGCCAGACATGATTTAAAGTGGAATTGAATTGAAATTTCGATTTTCTGACTACGAACGGAAAATTGAAATGGTTTTACCGGTAATTGTATGCTGTTAATTTTTCGACATTTTGACATCCAATTTATTATGGTGGAGGCAGTTTGAAAGGGTATCAAGTTCAGATGACCTATAAAATATTATTTTCATATCTGAAAGTAAATGCAGAGAATATTTTTAAACTATTCAGTGTGCCTGGTCGTTTTAAGCAGCATTGCTGTTTAAATGCAAATTTGTAAACTTAATTTTTATATAACATTTTCTGGCCTGAAAAACCTTTTTGTTCTTCTTGAAATCAACAATCTAAATGCCACTTTCAAATCACATTTGCACGTAGAATATCAAAGCAGTAACTCCACCCAAAAAAGCATCAAATAAAAAGGAAGCAAATGAATTGCAAATGATTTATTAAAGTTATAGCCCACCACGATGGACACCAATTTCCTGAAGCGTAAACACAAAAGCCAATTACGAAATTTTCGAATGAAACATGCTGAAAAGTTTTTGTGAAGAAAATAAAAGGAACGTAAGAAAGTCAACTAAAATTTTTACGATAATTTTAAAGGTAGAATCGGTGGTAATCAAAATGTATGATAATTTAGAAAATCCCTACGTAATTTTCATGAATAAGAAAACGAAACCATAAATGAAGGAATAATATGAATTGAAGATATTTGTGATTTAAGTTGAGAAACATAAAAAACTGGATTGTGCTTAGGGGTTATTAATTTGAAACTTTGAAAACTTTCTCGAAGTGATCAGTTATGAGATGTAAACAAAAAGTTAAATAATTAGGGATGAAGTATGGAAAAGTTTTTGGAATAAATTGAATTTGATACCAGAGGGAAGGGTTTGGAGTGTTGTATGTAAATGTAGGAATAATTTTGTTAAATATGTATGGATAAGCAAAGCTTCCTTGAGGCACAATCAGAATGTGAAATGAAGAAAGTTTTATCAATTTATATGTGAGAAGTTTTTCAAGGTACCCAGGTTTGATTTAAACTTTAGTCTTCATAATAATTTGTCTTTTTTTGTCAAGGTCCACTAAATTACAATCAAAAAATCAAAAACCCAGAAAAGTAATATAGGTATTTAATAAGTACTGTGAGTCTTTTCGTAGTATCTGTTTCACTCATTTTTCACTTTTCAGCTGCCTAATATCTTTTGAGCCAAGGTGTTTTTATTGCTTCTGAGTCTTTTGTATTAAATTATTATCTTTTTGCCTAAAAGTTGGCTTGGTTGCTCTTGAATATATGTTTGTTCTAGTTGGTCTATTTAGTTTGGTTGGTTAAATTGTTTTACCCGGCCGATTTGGTCCAGACAATATGATTGGGCCAACAAATCAACGTAGTCTGGTGGATTTGGTTATCCTGACTGAATGGATTCCTTTGCTTGAGCTTGAGGTTGTAGCCATTTTATTTGCAAACATTTAATAGAATCAAAAGATCTGTTTCAACTAGAAAGGAAACAAGAATCAAGAAACAGAATCAATCAAATTTTCAAGAGTGTATGTTGCTAATAAACTCATATTCATCATATGTTTTCCATGTCATGAATAAATTTAATTGAACCATTTAAAAATAAGCAATAAAACGTTAAAGTTGTCATTTTGTTGATTATTTCTATTTTTTATCAAACGAAAATCTTTTCAAGTATAGTTTAATCTCTTCCTGAAACCAGTGAGGCATATTTATTGCTTGAATTCAGAGCCATTTATTTAAAGCCGGGATAAACAACAATAATCTGCCATCTTTTCAATGAACCCAGCACAATTTCGATGAAAAGTAAAATAAAAATCAATGTCTCAACAACTGTATCAAATAGATATATGTACGTACACATATTTTGTGCAATCATCTATTCAAACATCGAATTTACACAACACACCAAATAAAATTGAGCTCCTTACACACGTAGCCAGTAAATCGTTTCACAGAAGCAGAATAAAAAAAATCACCATAAAATAATTCAATCTTACATTTTCATTCTGATCCTTTTTATAAAGAATTGTACCTCACATTCAACTCAACGACGTCTATTCGTGTGTCGAGTGGTATTCTGTTGGTGTGATAAGGAGCAAGTTTCAGTTTTCTATTTATACAATTGTTCAAGAGAATCTATTCTGCGGTCGTATATCATATTTGCACCCTTTTTACAATGTCGGCAACATGACGAGAAAAACTGGGCGAGTGATATACCTTCAAGTGTTTTACTGGTTTTTTAGGGGTTTTGCTTGGATGAAACTTCAATCTTATACATTTCTTGAAAGAACCCTTTGAAACGGACTCACTCAGCATGGTTTATAATATACTTAAGGGTGTCCAGAAGTATGATGGTCACTGAAATTGAATTGGGTTATGTTGGACTTTTGCATGTCCGAAAATTAATTCATAACGTTGAATATTTGTTGGTCTACATATTCTGCGTTGCTTGAATCTCTTGGGATTAATGGTAAGTGTCATGATGGTAAGTATATGAATATTTCTCATATTTTCGATTCAATTCAAAATTTATCGATGGCCTAGAGGATAATCATTGCGAATACATATATTATTGGGAGTACAAATTAATTCGGTCCATTTTTTGTGGTCAAAAACACATTTATTTCAAAATAAAAAGAATCAAAAGATTAATCATAGTATCGTCCATCGCTAGTTACTACTTTTTTCCACCTCTCAAGCAGTTTTCGAATTCCATCGCAAAAAAATGTCTCGTCTTTTGAGGTGATCCAAGTTAGAAGCCAGTTTTCGATTTCTGCGAATAAAGTGAAACCATGACCTGCCAGATCGTGTTGCATCCATCGGAACAACCAGTAGTTAGAAGGACCAATGTCCGAAAAATACGGCGGGTGCGACAAAATATCCCACTTGAGCGTTTCCAGATATTTTTTCCGAGCTTTTGCGACATGACGCCGAGCCGAGGCCGAGGATTTTAATCGTACAGAAACTGCTTGTTGAGTCGCTTCCAATGATTTTGCAAGCTCCTCTTGCGTTTGACTCAGATCTTCATCGAGTAATGCCTCCAACTCTTTGTCTTCGAAGTTTTTTGGCTGTCCAAAGCGAGGCTTGTCTTCATCGCTGAAATCTTCATTCTTGAATCGTCGAAACTATACCCGGCATAATTGATCAGTTGGATCATTGTCACCATAAACTTCCAGAAGCATTCGATGCGCTTCAGCTGCACTTTTCTTCCAATTAAAACAAAAAAAACTAAAACCTTCCGCAAATGCTGCTTAGTTGACACAAAATTGGACATATTTAACACAGTGAAAATCAAGGTTTTTTTTTATGAAACTCGAAGCGATATGAACTGAATATTATTGACAGATGTCCAACCTCTCTGGAACTACCGACATCAGCTGTTACTATTAAATATTCGTAACAGCCAGAGCCACCTTTTGATAACGGACCGAACTAATTTGTACTCCCAATAGTTGAAAATTTTCGAGTGTATATTTTTTATTTACGAAACGATTGATTCGATGTTATCATAACTCCTTGCATAAATGGCCACAATATGTTTGAATTAAAATAAAAAATGTTCAATTGAAAATTGGTGACAACTAAGACATATATGCTATTCTGAATCCCTTCAACTCTTCATCCATTGCATACATATTTTCCACTCAATTCAACATTATTTTGGCTTCAAAAATATATCATATGACTAGCTTAACTAATGGCCAATTAAATGTCCTTCCGGAATGATTGGGCCAATCAAAAAAAAACAAAGCCAATCAATGCTTGTAATTTGTTCAACAAACAGTAATTTTATCTAAGAGCAACGAACGGATAGTGCCATTATATATTCTGATGCGACAATAGACAAGCAACTACCTAACGAGGATTTTATCTACATTGTATTATGAGCATGCCATGGTCCTTCGACTACAACGAATATACCTAATAAGATAGAAATTCGTATAATGCTATTTATTTGGATCATATGTTTGTACTGTCTGAGCAATTCCATTAAATGCACGCACGTATGTTTTTATCTTTTCATTAGAGCCAGTGGGAAATGTTGGGTTCAATGTTTTTGGAAAAAAGTCAAATCGCGAGATTTCGTCTGTGAAAAATGTGAACTTTTAGGTTTTATTTCCCAGTAAGAAGCAAAATTGTTCTGGTTCATATTAAAATTTCTAAGATGCATAGTAAAACGGACTCAAAATTCAACGGATCATTTGTGGTCCAATTGTTGTTTCTTTGTTACAATTTTATTTTCATTCACTATATCAGCTAGTTGGCGTTCAGAGTTCAAAACACTTTGAAAATTCATCATAGTTTTCCATCTGGATCATTATCCTTCTGGCACAAGTACTCAGACCAGCAATATAGACCAACGCCTGGCATATTAGACCATCAGACAGATTCGATGGGAACGATAACCCCTACTTGGCACTATAATAGGTACCATCTAGAAACTGTTCGACTATCATGCAAGTCATAATTGTCTACTCGTTCTGATGGGATTTTCGTCCTGGTCCGATGAGCATATCTATATATGTATAAATGGAAAATCTGAAAATCAACCCGAATTCACTATTATCTAGTGTTTACATTAATATTAAAAGCACAAACAATTCAGGAAGCATGTGAAAGAAGGGAAGAAAGCAACTATCGTCTTCTATTGTGCTGGATTAGATATTCCGTAATAGTAGTATGCTTGAATCGTATTTACGTGACGTAGGAGGTGCATCAGGACAACGACATAAATGTGTACTCGTACGGAGAGACTTAGGTAAGAGTATTAAATAAATGTCGTTTGATGTCGAAGGCAGGAGGAAGATATGTGGCGTAAATGTTATCAATAAAAATTCTGACATAATAGAATGATGGGTCAAAACTATTGCAATTAAGTTAACTTGATTTTCATTTCTCCTTTCTTTGAATATATTGATATAAGAGTGAGTGAATGATGTTTGGTACTTCTGGATCGATGAATCGTAGAGAGGTAATGATTGGAATTGAATAAGGAATCAGCGTATATTAAATAGTATTTGTAGTGGGTATTTGACGCCTATTGCTACTGGTTGTATTCTCTTTGGTTCCACGACAATGTCTTTCAGTTTTTATACCTAATACTAAATTTGTTCGATAGCTTGTATTTTCATCTATTGGTTGTTACATGATTTTGGAAGCTCCAATTGAAGGAATGTCTCGATATTAACAGAGGTTTAGATGAAGCTGTTCTCAAAATTGAAAAAAAAACATTATCTGATTTGCATGGAACTTCCCATATTGCATAAAACTAAGTTGTTTTTGAAATCAATATGAATGTTACGTATTCACAACACTCCTTTGAACTCTTTGAACTTGAAGTCATTACCAAACTTTGTTTACCAGAAGCAAACGATGGCGCCTATATACTTTTTTTGCCATTGCAAACACAATCCCAATAAAGATACAGGCAGCTTAACTACTCACAATCAATCAAAAGCCACAGGATGGATAAAAAACCCTTCGAGAATGGAGAAAAGTCATTGGGTATCTTACTATGCCCCAAAGGAATGCGAGAATGATCGAACACTAGAAGCTTCCGACAAAAAATGACTCTCATCTTCAAATCAATGGAAAGCTACGCAGCCAACTGGTAAAAACCATGACCTTAACATACACGGTGAGGATAAAGGAAGCAACCAAACTACAAAGTCTCTTCAGCTCTATGGAACAACCCAAAAAGGATTTTAAAAAACATGAAAAATGAGCATATTCGTTATTGTCACAACTTGCTATAAATATCGTATTCATGGATTTTATTTTGAACAAATTCTCAACATTCTAGTCAGTTCCGGCTGAAATTATGCTTTTCAGTCCATCTATTCGACAAGGATATTTTCGTTGTGACCAAGAACAGTATATGGATGTATGTGACTTTTGGCTTTCATCGTTTTCTTGCTTTCATATCATTGGCAGCGGTCCTATGACGACAAAGTGGATTTGTAAGGGATAATTCGAAAGTCATCTCCTTCAATATAATCGCCTTGATGTATTTAAGGGGAGAAATACATGTGTGATATTTTGTCGGGAGTGATTAAAGATTTATAAAACATATTGTTTAATAATACGTTGCATTGTTTGATGTGCACAACTAATGAAAATTGTAATGAATAAAATTTGTTGTTTTAGCGCCCAGCGTGGGTAAAATTATATTGAAAATTATATGGACGAGCAGATTACGTTGCATTTTAGCTGTTTGTCTTTTTAATTATCATGGTTTTATATGTACAATTTTACAAGGCTCTGCTTATTTTAGTGTACTATGCATGTATATTCATATATGAGCTGTGGATTCAATTCCAAATCTTCAGACTGTACCATCCATATACGCCTTTAAGTCTCACTCTTTAATCCATGTTCTAAGACTGGGTCCATGATATTTTAGTCTATTGGAAAAGGGACATTAAAAATGTTTTATTGACATATTCTGGCTTGAAACGATAGTCACATGTATTCGCTTCGAGAAATTGTCCGACAGGACTATATACCAACGGATGCATACTCCAACGCTCCGCATTCATGTGATGCTTTCAGATAGGATTATCATAAAACTAGATTCAGTATAGCTACTGCACGTTTGTGTGCAAACGAGTTGAAGATGTGATCCACATTAACACGATTCCCTTATGTTGAAAATCATTTTCAGGACGAGTCATCTAATGACATATTGCCATTTTTTCATGTCTGCACGTTTCCCAGCATATACATACGTTATGCAAGACATGATGTCCTGACAGTGTTGTCGTTTTACTCGTTATGTGACTGCTGTTGAAATGATATTTGAATTTGTATTTTCATAGTACGGTCGTTTATGTTTGGATATGCAGAGATAACTGAAAGAATTTTAGAATGAGTTTATAATGTAGGCAGCTAGACAAAAACTTGGATCAAATTTGTCGGCTTGTTTGGCTTTGTCTCTACATTGGATCCCTTGGAAAGTCGTATTTTTGGCTTATGTGAGATGATATGGTCGCTTGGGGTGATTTATTAAAGAACAGCAAATTTGAATACAAATATAACTTTGCAAGAAGCGTATACACAACTGATATGGGGTGGAGTTATGATGTGGAATATTTGTGTTGTGGTAAAGTTGTTGACAATTTTTTTTTGTTTTCGTTCTCACCAGACTTTTCCACGAAACAAAACCCATTAGAATGTGTTCCAAAAACGATTGCATGCTTTGCTTCTCCAGAATCAATCAGAATATGAAATTGATGCATGTCAATATTAGCAAAGTAAAAAATGTGTACTTAGTAATGGAATATCCTTTATCTAAATAAAATGTGTCTTGAAAAAAATCGAATGCAGATGAGATTGAAAATAAAAAGGGGACATAATCCAATTAGCCTATCACGATAGAGTAGAAATTAAAACAGGATGGCTTGTCAGGAAAAATGAAATTTACTTGCAAGCGTTGCAGTCGACATAATCCATGACGTAACAGCATTTACTCTGATGCCATTGTTCACTGGAATATATTGTTTTCGTCCATGATGTGGTCATTATTGGTTCCATTGTTGCTGCTGTCGCCATCACCACCATATATGTGTTCAGCAAAGGTGTTGTCTCTTCTTTTGCTTCATCGAAACTACCACAGACATGATGGCAATTGGTTAAGCTGTTGAAAGGAATATTGTGATTTCTATGGAAGTCACGATATTCTGACTTGGCTTCATGCTGAGATCAACTAAGATGTGCTCTTGTGATGTTTTTGTTCAGTCCATTTTCATATTGATTAGTTGTTGAAGCTTTTAGGTTGAAACAACGTACTTGGAATCAAGGCATGTAGATGAAATCTCTTAATCGGATATTTTGGGTTGAGCGTTGAGAACACTATGAATATCCTTGCGTGACTAGACTAACTAATGGCTGAAAATCGAAAAGTGATTGTTTATACTGAAACTATCGTACATAGCGATGCCATTTGCAACGTTTGTAGATTTTAATGATAGATAGAAGCTGTTGTTGGGCTGAAGATAAATGCAAACCTGGATTCATCTTTAGAGGTTGCTGTAGTCACAGAAAAAGTGTACAATGTGTATGGAAATTAAATGAAAATTGAGATAATAATCATTGCCAAGCCGATATTTTTGTTCAGGAAGCTCTAAAATATTTTATTAATATTAAATTGCAGCGAAAAATTGACTCAACTTAACTGAAATTCTAGCTAAAACAAAACACCAGAGATAAACGAAAATGTAAAGAAAAATATTCAAAAAAATATTCAAAAAAATATTCCAAACAATTTCCAGCGAATATTTCACAGAAATAAGTATAAAATTATTGACATGAGATATATTGTATGTGCAACAATCGAACGGTGGTTATTATTAACCACGACGTTTTATGGAAACTTATTGTGGTTTGTGGTGCAGCTGGTTGAGTTACAGTAGCAAACCAATCTACCAGTTGATTGCGGAGCTCTGCAATAAATTGGAATTTTTCAGGGAATTTTCAATTTCAGTTTATTTGAAAAAAATTCATACAAATTTTTGCTGAAAATTTAGCTTGGAAAATATGCCTTATACAATTTTCCCAGTCAAAATTATTTGACACAATTTTGTCAAGCAACTTCCAGATGTTTTTCCATCGAAATTTTTTAAAATAGTTTTTGGAAAATATTTTTGAATTTTATTTCTTAATGTGCAACGCAATTTTCCTTTTGTCATACAATATTTGGTTACGTATCTAAACAAAACATTAAAAAGTAAAATATTGTCGATATTTCGTTTTTGGAATCCGCCAACAACGCAATGAAATAATGAACAGAACCTATTAAAAATAACCCGAAAAGGATGTCAAATTTCCCGGCACCAATCACATCTCAATCGATTCCTGCACAATGTAAACTGTATGTTATTCCACATTTCCTACTGGAAAAATAAATAATTTGGTTTTATCATTTCCTGATGATTTCACATTATCGAACCGACCGCATCATTTGTGAAGTAGATTTCGATATGTGTGTGTATGCGGAAAAGGATGAATGGTGCTGCTGACTAATTGATTGTAAATGGAGTTCACCAATGCTTCTGGAAAATGTTAATCAGGTTGCGTTAAAGGTTCTACCCTTGTTTCTGTTGAATTTTAAGTGCTCTTTGATATTGGACAATTTAAAATTGGCTGAAAAGTTATAAATTGATGCATGAAATGGCAAAAAAAATTGGTGGAATTGGTTTTTGAATGAGACTCAACCAAAGTAAATTTTTTTGATAAATTTTATTGGATCCATTTTATATTTAATCGTTTTCGATTAATACTCAATACTTCTATAGATTGATCATTTTTGAATGACTACTGTTGGGCTTATATTTGCCATCCATTTTTTAAAAGCTCGAAAAGTCATTGGCTTAACTATCATTTCTCAATTATCTTTTCAAAAAGCAACCATTTTATGTGTATCAAGTTTCATAAAAGTTGAACCAGGTTTATCCGATTTAATTGGGAGAAAGTTTTTCCAACTCTCTTCTGGACATTCAAAGGTATATTCTTTTCAAATATTGACGTTGCTTATATATCCCCAGTTTCATTTGAATTGAATTGTATTTATAAGATTTGTTATTTAATATAGTTTATCTCTTATTCTTACTTTCGTCAATATAAATATTTTCAAATGAAATTTCCCTTTAAATTATTCAGTTTCAACCAATTTTCTCGTGACATTATGGTGCCATGTTTGTCACACCTTTTTGCATTTCTCATCAAGAAACAGAAATAATATTATCTTGGCATTCTGCAAATACCGTCTAGGCGTGTAAATTTAATTTGCTCCAGAACGTCACAACTAGCACACCACTCTTTAACGTGTCGTCGTTGACTTCGTCTACGGTCTCGATTTCGTCCGCGTCAACCTGATCGTCGTAAATGAGGAAAACGATGAAATCTTCTTCACTCAACCATTGAACGTTAGATGGTAGAGTTTTCCCAAGCTCCTTAAGAATTCTTGTCTTATGTGGAGTTGCTGGTTGCGGTGTGGCATTTACGTGAACGTTTCTGTAATAAAGTTTTCCGAGTCCGCAGGTGCCACAAAGTCATAAATTTTAATGTGAATCCGCAAATAGTCATTAGGAAAAATGAAGTAAGGACTTACTGAGTGTAACCGAGCCTGACACTCCAACAGAAGCAAATATATATATATATATATAAATAAATATATATATATTTATATATAAACATTGGGGTATGGCGATGGCTGGAAAAGTCGTTTACCAATCAAGAAGGACACCGACTGATGCGGAAAAAGCCATCAACGCTCTACTTCATCTCTTTTCAGCTGTAACTTTCCTATGGGTGGCTTTCAATTAAGTTCATCGCAGGACTTTGATGACCTCAATAGATGTGCAGTGATGGTGAGTCCAAAAGTGATGCTTTTGTTGGTCCATGAGCGTAATGTGTATACGTCAGCTCACAAAAATTCAACAAAAATAAATAAATTAGCAAACTAAAATTTCTTAAGTCTTTTAAATAATAAGGATCTAAATTGGCAGGATGTGGTTGGCATTCACTACAAGAATCAAATTCATGACCACCATTCAAGTAGCTTGTCGCCTTTCTGCATTTATTTCGAGTCATAGCTCCTTTCCTCGATGATATTTTCAATTGGAAGTTTTCTTGAATCTACCGGCAAAATCTACTAATTCGTTTCTGGTGTTTGCACAGCAGTAAAGGAAGCCAATAATGTGGGTTGGGTGGGAATAAAGAAGCTTTTCAAATGACTAGAATAAAAAAAATCTATAAGTTTATATGCAAATAGTATCAAAAGAGCTTGGAGGAGCTTCTATTCTGGCTTTGATTTCATCTTCAACGCTAATTGAGTTCTACTTCGAACGGAAAGATACCCTTCGTTTGCTATGTAATAACAGCAACAACAAGAAATAGTCGGAAGGAAGTTAATTAATGATGTTTTTCTTATTCATAATTTAGTATCCGGAATCATCGTAGGGTTTCATTTGGAATATCTTATAAAATTCGAAATCAAATGATACTTGAAATGGTGAAAATACTACTGAATTGAATAGAGGTTGTTTAAGAATTTACTTTAGAGCTGTATTGCTGGTGGAATTCATTTGAATGCAATGGAAAATAGTCAGTTTCTCACTATAAGTTGGAAACCTTGAAGGAAAATTATGATATCAGCGCTAAGTAGTAGATTGGAAAAGATTTTCAGAAGTTTACGTGAATGTTTACTTCAAATCTGAATTGAATTTGTAGTGCCTTTGAATTTTTCCAACAATTCAAACTAATTTGTTCAAGTTTGTTGTGAAAATAATTTCAACGAACCATTCACGAGCGCCTTAAGAAAATTTGATTGTGAAAATCTATTCGTACGTTCAGAAAACTGAGAGAAACTGAGCCTGATTTTGTTTTTATTTTATTCAAACAAAAAAGTGGTCTTTAAAGAGGATTGGTTTTATCACATAAAATTTTTGTTTAGCTATTTTTTGGTTCGATAGACTATAAAAAAACAATTGTAGAGATTCCAAAACAAAAAACTGAAAGGATTATTGAAAATTTTCGGATATTTTGATCGTGTCTGGAAAAGTAGTTTCAAGAAAAAGGCGTTTGAAGCTTTGAAATTTTCCGCCGTGTACCAAAATTCTAAATTCCTGTAATTTATTGCCAGATTAAATTTTTAAAACATTTTATCTTCGAAAGTTATACAAATTATACAGAATTATAATTAGAGAAAACAATTTTATTTGGAAATTTTCGAATTTCTATTTGTTTCTTTAAAAAGTTTTAGATATTTTTCTGGCGGAATTTTTATGGATAATTCAATTTCTTAGAACACTTACTTAATTGTTTCATTCAAAACACAGAAGTATGTTCATCAACTTAACAGAAAAGCAAAAATAAGTGCATTGAGTATTGTCAATAAAAATTTATGATAGTCTTCGCAAATTTAACTACAATCTCTCATAAATCATTAGATTTCTACCCAAATCCATATTTATTTAATATTTTCAACATAATTGATTGACTCAAAAGTAATGTTGGTCATTTTTTATCGTAAATTTTAAAATTAAGACTTTTAAAAATATTTTGAATTTTGCGCCCAACGTGGGCTCATTTTCATATAAAATATTGCACGAAGCACAATTCCAAATTCATATAGTTGTTCATCTTGTCAAAACATTTGGTTTGGAATAAATATTAAGTAAAGACGAGATATTCATAAATTCACGATGAAGATTCGAGCTCACAGTTAGATAGAATTTAATAAAAGAACCAAATATTTCATCTAGATAGTTTTCTACGTGAGACAACAAAGCAGCACTCTTTCACAAAAAATGCATAAAGATGGAAAAATGAAAGCTGCCATCTTTATATTCTCTTTCCTGAAATATGACAAAGAATGTAGAAAAATATCTTGAATGCATACATTCAACTAAGAATGCAAGAGACAGACATTCAAACATCACCAAAGTAGTAAATCTTCTTGCTTGAAAACTATACAACATCAAAATAACTTACCAGAACTTTACGATTTGCAGTCGTACAACGCCACTACTTTCATAATCTACTCTAACGTTTACATGATTTCGAGGTGCACACCTACTGTGAGAACAATACCAAGCATACAAGCTTATGCACTTCGGCATGATAAAAAGGATTCTCTGATGTGACATCAAACAGCCCTTGTTCCAACCTCGTTCCTGTTGTTCTGTTCGAAGCAAATGCACTTCTCTCGGGATGCATGTGTTGCACCTATTGCTACCACGATTCGACAATAGTTAAGTATGCAGGAAGGTGTGGATCCAGACTAGAAATTCAAAATTTTCATTTCTGCTGCTTTCCATTTGCCCGGGAAAGGATATGTCGGGTGGGTTTTTTCCAACCATATAACATTCGTGAATGTTGGCGTCGTTGATACTTTAAATGTTCCGCCATAGTTTTGTGCCGGTGGAAACTGTTTCTATATGGAAAACAAGGTTGTAACTGAATGTGAAAAAGCGGTGTAATGTTACAAGTAACAATAAGCAAAATATGGTGAGGTGTATCCGGTGTTGAAAGTTTGTGATTAAATTGAAAGCTTTTGTGCGATAAGAAAAAAGATATTTTTTGGTTCCAGTTTACATGGGCGTATGTAGTTTGGATTTCATAAAAAAAGAACAAAGATACAGATGCGTTTCACATAGGTGTCCAGTGAAGCACTGTTCATTTAAATATTCGACCAGTTTTACAATCAAATTATTAACAACTTTTCCTGCATATGGTGCATTTTAAGCTACATACAGAATATGATCCATAAATTGGGTTTTGTTACTTTATTCGTCTCTAAAGTCCAGTATGCACAGAAAGTTCCCGGGATGTGCAAAATCATATAGAAATTATTTCTTTTGGCATGTGTTTCGAGGACGTGTATAGTCACATCAACTAAACAAGACATATATACATATTTAGTTGCAAAAACCTGCAATAAATTCAGTCAACAGAGAAGCAACCAAATAGTCATAACACATTTCACCATACTTTTTGCCTGTATGTAGTATGTCCTGTAGATTTTTGTTTGTTTCGTAAAAAAATGATAAATCATCAAACAAACAATATTGTTGCAGTAACTTCATTTTGCTACGTCGGAGACGGTGCCATCATCCATGACAAAAATAATATTGTATTGCTAAAAACAATCTGCTAAGAAAATTGAAACATTTTAGGAGATTTTGGTGTGGGTTTTGTTGAAAGTGTCACTTCTTGTGGTGACGATGGCGGTACTGATGATGGGATTTGGTTGTCGTTTTGATTCATGAATTAGAAGTTTAAGTAGTGAAATTAATTTTCGGTGTGGTGTTTGTAGTGAAAAAGGATGAAACATTTGTGTAGCAAGTTGAAAGACTTTCAAGTTTCTAAACAGCAATTATGGGATTTTCTTAATGAGATTATTCAAGCTCATAGATATGTAGTTGGATTCCGAGTTTTGGTTGGGTTGTGGTGAAGGGACGATGATGTTTAAACATTGATAATGGAAATTACACCAGGTGGTTTGGATGAGGCATTACCTTAGATGGTACGTGTTGTTTAGTTAGAAAAAAATCAGTTTCTAATAATGAAGCAGTCATGAAGAATGATCCTGCTTTTACCAATTATTTTGGTTTTGCCTCAATGAGTTTTTTTCATTGTATTTATTAAAATATCAAAGTTTTTATTGGTAAATTTAAATATTGCACATTAAATATTGTACGTCAACGAGCTTAATACATCAATAAGCCTAACCGTGGTCGTGCTGTCTGGTGGTGGATAGTAAATGACAGCACCTGAAGAGGATGCCATCCGACACCCCGAAATCACGCTTCCCATTAAATTAATGATGAACCAGCATAAAATCTGGAACATAAGAGCCTCCACCAATGTGCAATAATAGTGTACGTGACTTGCTAGCCAAAAGCACACTAGAAAGCGAAGTTGTCGACTAGACTAGGAGGTTCTAACCTATGCTAAATAACTAATACAAGTTGTCAGGTTTTGTGGGAAATATTTTCTACCTGATAATTTTTTTATTTTGTGTATCATTCCACCATTCTAGATTCAAATTATTTTGGTGCCAACCACTTGCTTTATACAAGGCTAATTTATTTTGATTGTCAACCAATTTCATTTTTAACATAATTTTACTTTACAATTTTTCAGAAATGTAATAGATTGTAAACCAAAAGATACCTGCAATGAAAACCTTTTTTCTATTCTGACATGAATTTAAGGGACCTAAATGTTTTAGAACAAAAATATATATGATTCAATCAGTTTCCCGTGGAACCAAGTAGTTTTTTTAGTTTTTTTGACGATTTAAATTTATTTTGGCTGTGAAAAGCAAGAGTAGTTTAGTGGTTAGAGTGCTTTCTTCTAATGTTGCTTGGCGTCAAGTAATTTTCGGAACTGGGATTTGGTGCCGGATTATCAGTTAATTCAGCTGCAAACCTGAGTCAAATCAGGATAATAATCACGGATGAGCATATTGCTGACCACTTCAACTCCTACAGTTTTTGTGGACAAGTCATGAGACAACTTTACCATTATCTTGAGATCTTCGCCCAATTTTAGCTGTTTGACAATCGATCCCTTATTATAGCAATTAAAAAAAACAATTTAGTGATTATTTTGATTTATTTTTTGAATTTTTATTGAGCATCTCAGTATGACATCCTTAAATCAGCAATTTTAAACATTTTCCTCGAAAAATTTCGATTTCAAAACAGTTTAAGTTTAATATGCTGTCAAAAATGAACTTAAAAGAAATCTGCACAATTTCATCCTTCGCCATTAATTAAAACACTTAACGTATTTTTAGTTGCTCGCAATCATCTCAAGTATTTCAACTTCACCTGAGGCTGCTCTTACTTACGGCAAACATTTCAAAATATTCACTTTTATTCCGTACATTCTTCGTCATATTCTATCTTGTAATGTTACTGAAGCAAAATATACCTTGGCTACGAACTCATAAAAGAATAATTTTATTAGCATTAAACGATATTTGCAAAGGTAATTTGCAGACTTTATTTGAAAGATGAGTGCTGTTAAATGTTTTCACTTTTGTACAAATAAAGTATCTTTAACACACACTTAAGGACTACTTACTACTCTTTGATCTATTAAACAGAATCATGTTCAAGGAGCGTTCTGAAAGGTACTATATGAAAAGAATGTTCCGTGATTATTGAAGCTGTTATTTTAAGGATTCGAATGAACCATGCCAGAACTACGGAAAAAATATCTACTTAGAATTATAAATGTGAAAGAGATGAAGTCAACATTTATTTGCCTTGTATTGTAGTCATGTTGCATTTATGAATAATTATCACTTCACAAATTGTTTTAAGTGCTCAAATTAGAATAGTGGGCTTCATGTGCTGACATTATGGATATGAGAGGTATCCGTATTCAACCAATTGTCTCATTGTTTAAGATTCACCATTCTATTTTTAATTTTAAAAATAAGTTACTCATTGTTTTAAACACATCTATAAATCTCTAAATAGAATAGTTTTGTTGCATTTGGTCTTGTTTCTTAAAGACTCATTAATAATTTATTATCCATAAAAATATTTACAAGCATATTTGGTCCTGTTTAACTTATCATTATTAATTTCCAACTAATTGTCGTGAAATCTTCCCGCAACCAATTATCTCTTGCCGGCCATTAACCCAAAGAGCAGCAAAGTACAAGTACGTGGTATCCCTGCTACCATTAAAGTGGTTGAACATAACAACTAACAAACCACCGACAAAAATTCATATAACACTATATTTAACATATGAAAAAGCGCCACTTGAAAAAGCAACCGCATGTCATTTTCTCATGTGAGAAAAAAGAAACTACAAGACCCCGAGGAAAAATGTCTGAAGTGTGAAGTGAAAAAAACAACAACAACCAGGATATGTGAAAACTTCTACTATGAGAAAGTACTTGGAAAAAGATTCACCAAACAACAATTTATAGGAAAACTTAAAGTCACGAGCTGAAAACTAGAAGAGAAAAATTGCAGAGGTGATTTTGTGAAAATTTTGAAGGGGATGATTATAGTAAGTTGAACCGAAGCTTAAAGCAAATGTGTTTGTGTGTTGTGTCGTTGAAAATATCTTTCGAAAAAAAAAATTTAAAGTTTTGTTGTGGTATTTCTAATGACCATTTTCACATTTTTCGAACAACACCAGAAAAATTGTTTCGAAAGTTAATCATTACTGGATTGAAATCATTTGTAGCGTCTATAAAACATACAGTGGTTAAAAAAGTTAAAGTTGAGTTAATCATATGCTTAAACTGGTGCTTTAGTGAAAAAAATCAAAATATACTGTCAGAAACGTAGTATTAGAATATAAAAAAACAAAATCATTTGAAACGAAATCAAGATCAAGAAAGCCAAAAAAGCTAATTGAGCGAGAAGAAAAATGGATTTTTAAAGAAATTAAAAAGGCTCCAAGATTAAGTGCCCCATTTTTACGCAACAGAGTGAAGGAACACTTCAAAAAAGAAGTGTCTGCTCAGGCAGTACGAAATATTATTAAAAAATTAGGCTTTATAGACAGAGTTTGCCGATGAAAATCGTACATTAGCGAAAAAAATCTGATAACGTTTCGCGAGAGAGTATGTAAAAAACATAGTCCTTGTGTTATTTTTGTTGATGAAATAAAAATTAGCCAGTTTGGATCTGATGGAAGGCGGTATGTTTGGAGAAAATCAAATACTGAGTTCAATTTCAAACATATAAATCCCACAGCACATATGGGGTTGTATGGGGGCTTTTCGACCTGAAAACCTTGAAGTTATAAATGGCAGGATGGATCAACATTATTATCTAAAGATCCTCAAAAAGAATATAAATCAGAAAGCTGAAAAGATGTGATTTTAAACTCTTTTGGATTGCACCAGGATAACGATCCCAAATATAGCTCAGAGCAACGCTGACTTTGGGCCATTCAACTGCCCAAAATTCATTAAAACCCCCGCTTAGTACCCAGATTTAAAACCAATCATCATGTGTGTATATCTGGGCAATTCATATAATAAAATATAAAAACGAACTGAAAACTGCTATTATTGAAGAATGAGAAAGTATTTCATCAGCCTTCTGCATAAAGTTGGTCAAACTGAATACCTCCAGAAAGTTTTAAGAATGCGACAAAAAACCATACAATTTTAATAGTAAGTAAGTTTTTAAACTTTAAAGGTGGTAAATCTAAAATACTTCAAATAATTTCAGATAAAACTATATCCTGCCTATTTTGCGATGTTTTAAATTGAGATATTTTTTCCCCTTTTATTTAATAATTGTTGTGTTATTGATTTTTTGATATGTTACTAAAATATATCATCCAAGCTCGTGATATAATGTAAAAACAACAAAATTCTCGAGAAAAATATCCTTGACAAATTAAGCTTTTTCTCGCGGGGTGCATCTTGCCTTACCTTTCTTTATCCTTTGTATTTGGTAAGCCAAAAATCATTTTCAAACTCTAACGCCACTCTAGCCTTACCCCATATTATGGTTCAAAAAATTGAGTAATGAAGTTTAATGAAAATTGATATCTATCATTTCATGTTGTCGGGATTTATTTAGCTTATCTATGATAAAATTTTAAGCAATTGTAAGATAAGGACTAAATGCAGGCAGGTTGTAATATTACTTAGCTGTAGATTTCATCATTAGAAAGTAGTTTTTTTGAGAAATGCTATAAAGAAATGCCAGGGTACTACGATTATATCATGTCGATATATATTGATGGGAAAATTGTTCTAGATGTTTAAGTTAAAAAACCTAGTGCGGCACTTGAATGTGATTAACTTTTTATTTAATTCTCAGCAGAGCAAAGCTAAGAGAATTTTCTGCAGATTATTTTCTGGAAGTTATTGTTAGATTTTTTCATTGTTTGGAGGAATATCATCCATTCTTTTATGCTGATAGCTCATTGGAGCATCTTGCTTACACAAGTGGCTTAGATTTTGTGTAGGAACTCGGAAAATCTTTCCGATCCATGAGATTCTGGTCTGCTTGAATATCGTATCTCAGTTTCGTGATTATATGATCACAGGATCATTGAGTCTTTTATTCCACAGTTCCAAACATTTTTATCAGGTTTCGTTTTCAGATGAGGTCTAAATTTGTCTCAGACCTAATGTAGCCTTTCAAGTTGTGACTTAGGAGGGTTGTTATACCACATGTAACTTTTTTTTGGTACCATTTTTTTGGTAATGATGCTCTTGTTAGTGCTACACGCTCCAAAATCTTTTAATAACGTTGCAGTCGTAAGTTGATTCAATTTCACAAGGAGATTTTCCCGTCTGGAGAAAGAAAAAAATGGTTATTTTATTACACAGTTTTTAGACGAAAAAATCCAAAAACAATCACTTTTACCCTAAATTTCCTAGTCTTAGTTGATATTCTAACCAACACATCCTTTGTACCCAACTTCTGTGGTCGAACGCTTCATCTACAAACTGACTCCATACATATATTTACTGTTCCCGCCAAACATTCAAAACTCGGACTTGGTCTTAGTCCTTACATCACATATCACTGTCATCGTCCTACCAAAAGTAACACCTATGTAGGTGCCAGATAACCGTGAAAACTGTCATGTAGAATGGGTGAAACCATAAACTACAGACAGTGCAACTGGATTATCATAGACTGAGACTGTCTAGGATCATGTGCATCTACAAATTACCTGGAAAAGGTTATCGATGATGCTCTAGGTGCACTAGATGGAGTAGATTCATATTTTCTGGAAGTAGGAGAAAATTGCTGAGAAAGGATGAATATGGAGTTTTTGGTGAGAAGGGAAAAAAATCGTTACAATTGAAAAAAGGATGCTGTTAAGTTCAGCACTAAATCTAAAAGACTTTAACCAGTAGATTGTAACGTTTGGTTTCTTATTCAGAGATAGGTCTCAGCATACCCATTGTGATAGCACAACAGAAGGTTCAAGGACGACACTAAAAATTCTAGATCTCTTCTCAAAGATTTTGTAGTAACCGTTTTTAAACCCCCCAAAGAAATTATGACAAATAACTTGTCACATTTCATCCCTAAATTCAGTGACAAATTGACATTTCAACTAATCCCTACGTCACATTATTATCTGTCATTATCACTTTATTCCAATTCAACTAGAATTCATTTGGGCCAGAAATCTACATATCAACACCGTAACGTCAATTCCGATCAATTTCAACAAGCCCGAAAGTAACGATGAAATGCGAATATAAAGTGAGGGGCTTTATCAAAGCAGACGGCGACAAAAAAAATATTGAGAATAAAGAATTTTGCACGAAAAAAGGACATGCTATCACCTTTTCATGGAGAAACGAGCAAATACTCAAAGGTACCATAAGAAAGAGCGTCAAGAAGTGGAGCCTTTATGCATGTCACGCTAGAAATGGCAAAATAAAAAAAATAAACCGAAAAGGACGAAAAAAGACCGCGGAAGGCCAAGAGGGAGTAAGAGAGAAAGGAAAAAAAAGTGGCTGACAACGCGGAACAAATTGAAAGTTCAGGAAGATGAAGTAGACTCGTTTCCCGTTACAACACGAAGAATGAATTGCAAAGATGTCACCGTCAGTTTTGATTTTCCACTGATTTGCACATTTTTCAGAGGTTCACAAGAACGATTGAGGGTGGGGTTGTTGTGGTTACTGTTTGGGGTGAAGTATGTTGGATATTGTGTTTTTTTATATATTTTTTATGTTGTTCTAGGCTTGCGGATATACCAATTGAAAATCACACAAATATAATATCACACATAGCATGAATTCGAGAATGTTTTGAATTGTGGTAAAACGGTTGGAAACAATGATGGGATGTTGTTTGTCATAAAAGGTTGAACACATTTTGGAATGGGTCACAAAGGTAAATAATCTTTGAGAAAACAATTACTGGAGTGATTTATTTTCCGTTTGTGGTTATTTATTTGGGATTTTTTGGAAAGATTTCTGCTAGGATTTTGTTATGTTTGCAGAAAATTTGACTTTGATAAAAAATTATATTGAAAATATTGGATATTTAAGGGGACATTCGCCTTTGAAATTGAAAAAAAAACACTTTTTAAAAATTTTATTATGAAAAAACTATTATATTTATTGACAAAGTTTCTTTTGGACATTGTTAAACAGTCTCTAAAGAGTATAATGCGAAAAAACGTCATTTTTTGGGGGTAAGTCACCCCCGTAAAAAAAGGGTGGGGAATTTTTTTAAATTTTTTAGAGGCTTATTGTTTACTATTTCCAATAAGTAATTGAATGCTTTTTGGTTTTTTAAAATCGGTCGAGCAGATTCGGAGAAAAAAGATCTACCAGTTTGAAAAAGATAGTTTCGAGAAAAACGCGTTTAAAGTTTTTTTACCATAATTTTATTGAATAAAAGGTCGAAAACTTTTTTACCTTTAATCGGCCATTCCTGGTGAATAATGAGGACCCTCGGTATCTAGGAATTGCTTTTTCTGCTTAATTCGAGCTTCTTTTGAATGCTCACTGCTCCTATTGGCTTGAGAGATACGGTCCTCGTCAACTTTTTGCACAAAAGCCGTTGCAGTTTCGCCAATTTTGATGCCCATGAGATCCATAATAGCTAGGTAAGTTCTCGAGTCTTCATTGAAAATGAATGCTGCGATCCACACTGCAATTTCAGTCACATCTTTGCCAGAAAACTTGCTTTTCGGAGAAAAGTTCCAAATCAATTTGTTGTAACTTTCGTTACTATTTTGAGTATTTTTGTCAAGACATCTTTGCAGCAACTCATCACTACTAAGCGGCTCGTAAACTAGCAAAATGTAGCTACAAATGCTTGGATATAGTGGTGGCTTATGTATAATACCACATATATGTATACCAAAGATGTTTACACCAAGAGAAGAAGCAGCTGGCGCGCCGCGCTACACGCATGAATAGAAATCGGTTTTTACTCATGGGCATACGCTCTTACAAATATAGCACTAACTTTTTTCTATTACGAATTTCTTGATGAAATTTTAGGAGGCAACTTTTGAACGCATATAGAATCGAAATATGTAAAAATCTCAAAATCGATTTTATGAAAATTTCAAAGACGAATGTCCCCTTAAGGCACATTTTTTAAGCATTTGTTTGAAATTAAATATGATTTTTTTTCAACGTTGGGAGGTGGAAATCTTCAAAAGATACCGATCAGCTCCCGCTTTTCGGCATGTCGGATTTCTACCGACTAAAACCACCACCGTTTCCTTCAATCACTCTCTTCATCAATTTTTAGTAATTCTCCGTATTTAAATTTCAGTACATATTACTTTCCAGACGATAAAAATCGGTATAAGGGATAGTACCAAATTTGTAAATTTTAGTATCCTTTTAATTAGATTAATATTTCAGACTATATGTTTATGAATTATTTCATGTTGACTACATGATGCAAAGTACAACACATCAAAGCTTGAAAATTACTACTATATAATACTAGCATTGAATTATTTCGCAATGTGTAGTATTAAAAATGTACCTTTGTGGTAATTTGATTAGCCCCTTACCAATATTTATTTTTCCTTGAAAAGTAAAATAACGTGAACTAATTATGGTTATTCATGAAAACAATATAAAACGAACAAAATAATCTCCATGACAATGAAACATAAAAAATCATTCAGTATTTTAAAAAGTACACGTGGAAATTGCTTCAACACTTTCCAAAACGCTTGTTTCTGAATTAATAATTTTAAACACAGATAAATTTTATAAATATTTAGTATTGGCTCCTTAATTAGTAACAACCTTAAAAATGCGATCTGGCATAGAACTAACAAGGTTTTCGAGGGTCTCATGACTGACTGGATTCCAGGCAGAAACTATAGCGTGATTTAGTTCTATCGTAGTATTAAACTGTCTTCGATTTTTGTACACATTTCTCGCAAAGAGTCCTAATAGATTTTCATTCAGGTTTAGATCCAGGAACCTCGCTGGCTGGACCTGAACGCCAGTACCAGAAGCTTCATACCATTATTTTATAGCGGCAGCTTTGTGTATTGAAGCATTATCCTGTTGAAAACGAAAGCTTTCTGGTGCAGATTCTTTCGATATGCTAATTCTTCATTTATAAGCTCCATATGGAAATCAGCATTTATACGTGTTGTTATCCCTGCAAGACGGGGCTTACAGTTGTAAGAAAATGCAGACCATATCATTACGCTGCTTCCGTCAAAGCTCCAGCTTATTGTCATTCGCTTTTCAGCTCTTAGGTCATGCCAATAATATTTTAAACCATCCGGGCCATCCAGATTAAACTTATTTTTGTCGCTAAAAACAACTAGATTCCATTCTTCTATCCAGTCTACGTGGCTACATGTGAATGCCAATCTTGTGCTCTTCTGCATATTTGTTAACAGAGGCTTAACGACCATTTTTGTGTATTGTATGTTGGGATCTTCACTCAGAATTTGACGAATCCTTCTGGGCATCACCGGTAATCCTATATTATAGCAAAGTTCCAAAGATCCACAACCAGTCCTCTTCGTTTCAGTTAAAATAGCACGTTTATGAGGTAGACTAAGTTTTTTGTTTGGTCGATTTTTACGGTTTTTATCGTATTTCTTGCCAAGCCGCTGATCACTTTTCTGGATCTTCTGGTTTTTATGCTGATCTCATGAATGCATAGACCTTCTCTACTGGCGTCAAATTCTTGCCGCGATCCATTTTAAAGCTAAAACCCATAATAAGTGTAAATGATATAATTTTCACCTTCCCCGTTAAATACACACAATTATGGTAAAATGGTTGAATCCCTTACCGTTTCAAGAATCAGTGAAAAAAACAACAAAAATTAACTTTTCTTCTAGAGCTAGACGTAGGTGCTAATCAAATTTCCACTTTAACGACGTGAAATCCACATGTCACTGAATTTAACAACTGGCAATTAAACACGCATTTACACCTTAGTTGCGTTTTTTTTTTGTTTCAGGGAATGTAAACGGATCAGTGAATCATTAGATACCAAAATTAGTATGTATATGCACAAAGCATTCGTGAATTTTTTGAATTTTAAATCGCAGAAGCTTTAACGGGCTAATCAAATTTTCATCATTGTATTTCATCAAGCGGAACTGTACCCGATAATTTTTATAGAGAAATTTGCCCACGTTGGGCGCAACATTTTGTGGTGTGCCTCATATAAAGTTTTGTATGTGAATATTCTGAAAACCCCTTTCGAGTCAGTGAAATAGCTCTTTTTGATTTTGATAGCATTCATATTTAAGCAGAATGAAATATTCAAAATGTTAGAATTGATTTTTAGAGATTAAAAGAGTCCAGAAGTTTTAATCGGTCAAAATTTCTTTAAAACATATCCAAGAACAATGGCGACAGTAATTGCTTTGATCAGTTTCAAGAAAACTATCTATTCTATGATTATGATTGTTAACTATTTTTTTGGAATCGTTCACAAAATGTCCTGTGAAGAAATTTTGCTGTAGAATCTATTAAAAGCTAGTTTTGAAGGAGTAATTGGCTTGTGATCATAAACTATACCTGTACGACAAAGAACACGCGTTTGTCCTTATAAAACTAGCTAGATCAACTACGTTTATAGATGGATGAACGAAAGATGCCATAGGAATGCGAATAAATTAATGAAAGTATATTTTTCAGGGAGACTGTTAACCATTATTAGTTTCATTCAGCTGTTCAATATAATTGCCTAGCAAAGACAGTACCAAACTAAACATCAAAGTTAGAAGTTTCGATCACAACAGTGCGATAAATGTCTTGCAAACTCTTGCTGAAGTTTACACGAATAAATCCTGGAAATTATATTAGAACAAAACTTTTCCAATTTCAGCTCATAATCATCGTGCTTTCATCCAAACTAAAACTCCTTGAAGGGCTATATTTCACATATCACTACTTGTCACTTAATTGATTCTTGATTTCAAGGTGTTTGAATTGCATGCCATCTAAATGTCCTGTCTGCAACATCGCCGTACGTCCAACTATCAGACCTAAATATATTCAACATCCTTATTTTCCATTTCAATGTTCACTAAACAACAGAGAAAATGGTTCTGGTGCAGTCAGCACAATGCACCAAACCGAATTGCGGAAATCTTGTTTTTGCTAGTCCTTATGATCCAATTCTTCCGATTTAATGGTGATTCCTGGGAATTCATCCAGACTAGAAGAAAGGTGGATTGGTAGTAGTTATTCCGTGGACATTCGCACATTGTTCTGTTTCATCCGGTCAACAAACAAAACATATTCAAGTGTACTGTTATCCTATCGTTGAATATATCCTGGACATTTTCTTTGCCTCGAACATCAGAATTGAGATCAGAATCTCGGGATAGTTCGAGTGGAAACATTGGAATGCAAACGCATCATTGAGTTCTCCTTCGTACCTGGTATGTAAATTGAAAATGTCCCAAGTACATGAAAGTTTATGACAATGTTTTCACTGCTGTGAATGCTTCAATTTGAAAGGTATTCAAGTAGTTTTTCCAGAACCTTGGTTGTTGTTGCTATGAAAAATGAGTTCACTATAGCGCAAATTCAGGACTGCTGCATTGCTGTGTGTACCAAAGGGTTTGCAGTGTGTATAACAATCACAGGAAAGTTTGTCGTTTGTTTGCGCGAAAAGTAGGTCTGTTGAAAGTAGAGTGGTTTGGCGATGGGTCGTAATGAGTCTGTTTAAATTTATTTGAAATGGTTTGCTAAACGAAATAAGCGATGAAAAATTATTATATGGAATAATAAACCCTCAATATTTCAATTCAAACTGAAATCCTTTACGTGTTCCCATGCTCAATTAGAGATATTGATCCTGCGAGTGATGGATATCTAATATTGCTTTCTTGGTCTTGATGATTGTTATCTTATACTGCCATAAGACATGTTAAATAATAATAATAATCAATATACAAATCTCAAATCTGTTTCAAGAAGCAAAGAAAAAACACTTGAATTTTTCTGACGAAAAATTGGGAAAATTTTATACAATTCTTTTATGAACGGTTTTCTGACCAAAAAGCACACATTGTTCGAGGTTTCTATGGATATTATTTAATCCAACTTTTAATACCAATAACATGGTATGGAACTTTCCATTTCATTTATACATTCATACATTTAATCCAGATGAACGTTATCCTGGCCACTATGAAAATGTATGAAAAGAATTTCCTAGATTCCACCATCGAAAAATATCGTTGTTGGAACATTTGTTGGCTTGTTACATTATTTCGATGATTTTTCCGTACATATCCTCAACAAAATATCAGTTCGTAGACATGTGTATCCACTAGGTAGTATTTATGACAATAGAAATATGTTTTTAACTTTTCCGAAAACCTTTTCTATTCATATTTTTCAGTAAAAAGGAAGATACAGTACATATGAATACAAAAGTATCGTAGAATGACTATGGTGAGGGTTGAACGCTGAAATTGTAATTAGTTTAATGGTGAGAGCTTTGAAATGTTGAAAGAGTTTTGCGATTGCATTCATTTTCGTGTCTCTATGAAATTAGAAAAAGTTATGAGTTTTCGTGCATCGTAGAAAGGTATCTTAGTTTTCAGAACTGTAAAATGTGATTTGTATATTTCATTCAGACATGAAAGTGGATTTTATTACGATAAACAGAGCTCTTGCTTGTCTTGCTGGTATTTTATGCGATTGTAAGGACCACCATTGCAATTTCATTTTCCTATTAAATTGCGTTTTTGCTGTAATAGGCTTAATTTCAAAAAGTTTCAGCCAAAATTTCGTAAATTGAATCTTTCCTTGGTTGGACTAAGATAATAGATTACATCTAGATAGCCACTGAAAAGTTAGCCATCTAAAAACATATTTCCCAGAAGTAAAAGTATAGATCAATCGAAATTTCGAATCCTTTGGCTTTTTCCCTTTAAAAACTTGACTTAAATATATGTAATTAATCGTTCAATTAAGATATTGCAATAAACAAGCCATTTCAAGCAATCAATTGATGAAAAGATATCTAGTCACGTCTTCATCAATACTTGAGATGAAAAATATCTCTGCAGATGACCTGCTTGAACGTCACTTAAAATCAGAAGAGCTGTGCAATGAGCTCAGAATTGTTTTCAGACAAACTCACCAAAGAATGACATCGGAATATGAAATTTCATATTTCTGCTTCGGAAAGGAAAAATAAAATTTGGCTGCATGTTTAGTAGAACTAAAAACCATCTACTGATGGGATGTACTTACTTCAAAGTGGTTTCATCTATGTATGTTGTCAATAGGGGCATTTAGGGGCAATTTGTTTGTAAACATTTTTTTATATTTTTTTATTCACTGACTCCAGAAGTCAGTAAAGAAGCATACCTAAACTATATTGAACCAAAGTTGTTTCAAACAATTCCCAAATTTATTTACATATTTACATTAGTTGCCTCGTTGTCAGATGTTGCTCAGGCCACCTGTAAAATTGTTGAAAATTGACTGAGCTGGTTTTGATACTAAATCTTCCTTATGTACTTGATTTTCATGAAGAATATGGTTTTATGACAATAAAAACTTATCGTCTATAAATCCTATTAAAACGATTGAAAAAATGCATGGCTTTTAGTCAAAATGTAACTATAGAGCAATGTATTTACGAATTTGCAAGATTTTAGTTTGCATACGACGAAAATTGTTTGGTCTCAAAAGATAGAGCTCCTAAAAATATTCTGGAATGAAGCATGTTACCTATGATTTTGATCGATTGAATCCGTATCAAAAGAATATGTGATAGTACTTATTTATTGCATATACCATTTTAAAGAAATTTTCGTCGACGTTACCATGAAGATAGGAAAAATGGAAAATATTAGCTTGAAAATATTTCTATGCAGCTTTAGAAGCAATTTTTCTCTTTCAATTCAATATGAAAGTTACAAAGCATCGACAAAGACACAATGAGAGTTGATGTTCTTAGAAGAAAATCATACCGTCACTTACAATTTATGGTTTCTATTTGCTGAAAGTATATAGAGCGATATTGAAGATTTTCAGAAAGAAAAACAGTTTCTAAGAAATGTTTGTTGTTGTTTTATCTGATACTTCCATTGAAATTCAAGTGAATTGTCAAAGAAAGCATTCAAAATGTATTAACTTTCTGTAATTTCAATGGCATATCAAGTTACTATATATATTACATTTAATTTTATACAAGAATATTGAAAATTTGTATGGCTGTTACCCCACACTGGGCGCTATATGAAACTTTAACGAAACTGTTCTTTAATATTGACTGGTGAAGTTTTGCATGATATTTTTGCATATTTTATTGATAAATATGGTTCATTCATCCAAAAATTGCAATGAATCTTTCAAATTTTGAAGCTTTTAGATCCATTCTAGAATTCGACTTAACTTATTATTGATAGCGATTTTATCACAGGTAATATAAACCTAAACGCAATAAATCTCCTTCTGCTTGGATTTAAATCACGTCCTTTCCAAATATTGCACCAATTTATAAATTCAAACCTGCCCAAACTCGCAGGAGCACCAAAAATCTAAACATTCACGGTAGCGAAAGTAATACAAAAAGTTTTCCACTCTTCTACGTGAGGATCAAAAACTCGGCAATAATTTAGTCGAAACCCAAGCGCTATTCAAAACCACTACAAAAGAGTTTTTCGCTGGAAAGTTTTGCTGTTGTGGAGAAACGCAAATATTTATGATTTTGATTTTTCCGTTAGTATCATGTACGGCTTTTCGAACGTCCATTTTATTGTTATAACGTGTGCATCTTTTGAACATTGGCGCATAGAAAAGATAGAAAAATTGTTGGGTGCATGAGAACAAAAATATGATTTTCCATACGTTCATTTAACGTGAATGTAATCGCATTAGGATTTGTGAAAGAATGATCTCAGTTTAAAAAAAACGTAGAATCCAAATGGCAATTTATTTATGATTTGTATTAAAAACCGTTGCTTCTCGAGGCCAACGTATGCGAATATAGGATACAATGGTACAAAATTCCAAGATTAAAATATCCACCGGTTTCTCTTCAAAATCCTGGATTAGTCAGATGAGAATAATTTATGCAATAAATCCATTGTGTTGTGGTTTTGCTCGCGTGTGGCAAAATATCACGATGTGGTTTAACGATGGGTCCTTTATTCGCTAGCGGTTTGTTGTGTGAATATTATCGGGCATTCATATTTTATTAGTCAGGTATGGATACGTATGGATTTAATGACAATACTGTTTAGGTTCAGCATGAGGCAATTTCATATTATCCTGATGAAATATTATTTCGGTTTGTGCAAATAATTGCTGCATAATTGTGATATATTGATAGCATATGACTAGGGAAAAATTGTCGTCATTAGAGGGATATTAAGGATTATTGAATTCAACTGAAAATGGGAACAGGGTTATAGTTATGAATGAAAGTGCTTTTCGTCCTGAAAATGGGGAACGGACGGCTTTGTGATTTGTCTGTGTTCGAGGTACAAACAATTGAAATAAAAGACGACAAATGCAGTCCGTTAATGAATCGGGCACGAGAATGAGTTGAGCTTAGCAATGAAATTCCAGGTTAAATAAAATAATATAGAATATGAGCAAATACTGAAATTTTGCCCAGATTCTGTTTTTCATATACTTCAGAATACTAAGATTTTAAAGGGATGTAGATTTTTTTTTAAACTGTGTTGTTTTTTTCCAAATGTAGGGCACAAAAAACCATTGAAAATCTTATCCTTTCTATGCTTAGTCTAAGAGCATAGCGGATGACGACAGTTATTGCATTCTAGGACACTTTCACTTGAGCAAGATATCACGAGCAATGTTTTAATTACGCAGGTATTAAGTATGAACTTATCTCGTCCTAATATGAAGGTTTTATAGCCCGATGTGAAAAATTGTTAGACTTCTTCAGTTCTTGTTACCCCTCTTGGCAGATTTTGTCAAGTATTACTAGTTCAGCACCATGAATAATTTTAAATCCTTGATATTTTTATTGATATTCTAATAAAAGTTATTCAGATTGAATTTTCTTGAATTCACAAATTTCAAAAAAAAAAATGGAAGCTGACAAATTGTTTTTTTATAGATATATACACCCACGGTTTCGAAGATCGAATGGCCTAAATGCTTTGAAGTTTCTAATGAAAGTCAAGAGAGTCAGAATATCAAACGTTGGAATTTTTACTTTAAATTTAATAAATTCTAACTATGCTAAAAGGTGCTTTGAAATTTTTTACACTATTTTTGAAAACAAGGTTTGATTTTTTGACTCTTATGACTTTCGTTAAAAACTTCATAGCATTTAGGCCATTTTTGCTTGAAAATGTAATTTTTGATCTATCTTCGAAACCGTGGGTGTATACATCTAAAAAAAATTAAGTCAGCTTTCAATTTTTATTTCAAATTTGTGGATTCGAAAAATAGCAGCAAGTGTTTTTAATCTTAAAGTAGTTTGGAGCTTAGGAAATTTTTTAAAATATATGGATCTGGTATTTTCTAGCCCTGGATCAGATTCTAAATGGGAAGTGTAGTGTCGGCGTGACGGACGGCATCCTCTTCAGGTGCTGCCATTAGCCATCAGTTACGAGACAGCACGACCACCGCTGGCTTGTTGATGGATTAAGCTCGCTATATTTCAACTATTTTGATAATTTACATCTGCGAATTATAACGACCGTCAATTTGTTTCGTATGTATGCCTACGTCGCTTCTATTAGTAAGTTTATCATGGGTTAGAACCTCCTGGTCTAGTCGACAACTTTCGTCTTCTAGTGCGCTTTTGGTTAGCGACTTGCTAACACTATTGTTGCACATTAATGGAGGTTATTGTTTCCAGGCTTTTGGCGGGTACCATTATTAAATAGGACGGTCGTTATAATTCGCAGATGTAAATTATAAAAAATAGTTGAAATATAGCGAGCTTAATCCATCAACAAGCCAGCGGTGGTCGTGCTGTCTCGTAACGGATGGCTAATGGCAGCACCTGCAAGGGATGCCATCCGTCACGCCGAAACCACACTTCCCATTTAATAATGGTACCGGCCAAAAGCCTGAAAACAAGAACCTCCATTAATGTGCAACAATAGTGTTAGCAAATCGCTAACCAAAAGCGCACTAGAAGACGAAAGTTGTCGACTAGACCAGGAGGTTCTAACCCATGATAAACTTACAGATTCTAATTCTAGATTCTAGCGCTCCATGCTTTTGGTTTTGAAATTTATATCCATGTGATATAAGTGATGGTCTGGCAGTATTTTCAATGCATATATTTACTTTTAAAATTTTTGAAGAATTTCAAGCATCTGGTGACTTTTTTCCGGTTCAAATAAATTCTTTTGAAATTTATTAAAACTATTATTGTAAAATTTATCAGGTGAAAAATTAAAACTCATGAAATAGTAAATTTTTCATCATTTTTATATTTCATTTGATTTATTTATAAATTTTTAATATGTTCATTATATATATATTTGAAATGCTATAATATTCGAAATAAATTGTATTCATATTAATCTTACAATTTAATTAATTATAAATAAAATAAATAAATTTAATTTTTTTTAAATTGAATTTAAATTTGAGTGTTTTTCAGTTTATTTAAATATTTATACAAATCACAAGACATTTACAATGTTTTTGATAAATAAACTTTTATCAACTTCATACATTTTATATAATTGTTTCTATTCTTAGCATTTATATATATATTTATATATTATCTAGAAAATGTATAACATCGATAGTACTTGGGTACGTTATAAGCTTTAAGCTTAATTTAAAGTTGAATTACTCATGTGTTTTTCTTATTGTTATAAAATTAAAATATTCATTCTATATAATTTAAATTTGTTAAGAATTGTTATAAAAAAGTTATTAAATTAAATTAAGTGTTTTCTTTTATGAAGTTCCAACTGCATTTACAAATTAAATAGTTTACGATACTTGAATGTTATGGGTTTCTATAATTGAAATGAAAATCTTAACTAGTTGATTAAAATCTTTGGGATGTAGTTTATTTTTCCTACATTAAATCAACTTAAATAATTTAAATTTTTCATGACAATCTGTTTTGGATTTTTTCGCTTATTCTTGAAAAATTAAATTTATTTTTCGATAAAATACAAATTTGTTTTTCTATAATCGTATAGAGTTTGCCGTTTATTATTTTAATACAAAAGTTTTGTCTGCTTCATTCTAAGTCATTAAGTTTTCATGGCCGTCATTTTTGTTCGATTTTTTACCGTATTTTTATAAAAAAATGTGTGCGAAAATGAATATGGGGATGTGAATTGAAAAAATGTATTATTTTGTTTTTAAGTTCATTAATATTTTTCTTTATAATTAATTTATATTACATTCATCTTTACATTAGCATTCGTTTATATTTTAATACATTTTCATTCAGCAAAAAATAGTTTTTGTTTGATTAAATTTTACAGTTTTAGGTGTGATGTTTTTAAAATAATTTAATTATTTCCAACTTATCAAGAAAGCAACGTAAAATATTATTACTTTGATCATATTAAAAAAATATATTTTAATACTTACCAAATTAATATTTCCAGGGACCCATTTTATGGTGATACACATGCATATTTTTATAGAAATTTAAATGGATGCTTCAAAAGGAAGACGAAAATTGCAGAAATATGATTAATTTTTTTAGTAAAGAATTTCCCAAGTAACTAAAGATGCTGTTCTAATAGACCTAAAAAAAGATGTGAATAAATAAAACTTAAAAATTAATGATGCTGAAGCCGTAAAACATCTTGCTTTATATTTGGACATAATAATCAAGAGATTCACACGAGACTCAAATAAAAAAACAATTTTTTGGAGATTTAATTCATAAATGGCAATTTAAAAAAGATGCGTACTAAAATTTTGTAAGACAACTGCTTAAATTCGAAGAACGGTTCGATTGATAGTATTTTATACAATAAAAACCAGGAGGCAAGATGAATAAAAAGCCCAATTTGCTAATACGCAAGTGAACTGAAGATTAAAACTCAGGTAATATCCAGAAATAATCTTGATAATAATAGTTTCGAACCCGGTCCTCAGTGCATTGGAGGCAACCGCTCTAACCACTTATTCATCCTGACGACGATGTGGACGAGGATCTTCAAAAGAAGAATATAAAACATGCATATCTTTTATGGAATCTTTTTAATGGTTTTTGTGTAAGGAAGGCCATATAAAACATGTTACATATGAAATAACTGATCGAATGTATTTACAATACATGATATTGTTCGTGTAAATAATATATCGCAATAAAAAAGATGCGTAAAATAGATATCCAGTTGTTAGCTCGATACAATACGAAATCAATTCCGTTTGGATTCAAGCCACCTTATTCTAGCAACCAAGGAATGTAAGATCCTTTTCAAAAAAAATACTCTCAAAATCCTTTTGTAATAATTGAATCTTATTTGTAAGTTTCAAACGCTTTTCAGTTTCTGTGAACAAAGCTATTCACTTTAAACCATTCATCACCTTTCACATTGTCGCTTTAACTTCCTTTTACGTTTTCAAAAGTCAAAGGAAGAAAAGTACCACCACTACGGTTAACATCAAAACTACATATAATTAATTCATTCGCTTCACCCATAATTTCGAGAAAACTACCCTGAAACTTCAGGGGAGGCAGAGCATTTGACTTTATGTTCTTACACGTTTTTCGACAGGTTGTGTATGTGTGTTTTCAAACAATGTCATTATAATAGGCAAGCAGAGGCAGAACGAAAGTGAACTATGTGGATAAAGATTAAAAGGACTCACCGGAGGATGTGATATTACAGTTTGGAAGAAGATGAATCCTGGTGTGTGTGTGTGTAGTGCATGAATGATTTAATCTTGAACAATTTAGGATAGCATTTGTGGAAGCTAGTGTTTCCATATGGTGGCAAGGATGCTTGAAGATTTAAAATTGAGACGTTATCATATAGCATCTTTTAAGGGTTGATTTAATAGCTACTGAAGCCGCACATCCGGGAAAGGATTAAGGATTTGTAGCGTTAAAGATGTACCCTGATTTTATCTATACAGAATATAATGAACCCAAAAATGTTGTGTATGTTTACCGTTTAGTTCTCGGTTTCATGTCTCTTATCTTCTGTAGAAGGTTATCCGTTTTCTAGCTGAATTTAAAAGATAAATTTACGTGTACAGGAAGCATACAAAATAGCTCAGTAATAAATTAACGTTTCGTCTTTAAATCAACATTCAATAGAATCTTATCATCATTATTAATTGCGGCAGAGGCTCATTTATCCACTACCTAGCAATTATAAATTAACAAGCCTTGTTGCTGTTGAAGGATGTTGTCATGAGCAATCAAGTCTGCAATAGATGGTATAATTAATACTCGATTAACGAAACAATTTACATATTACAGTAAAGAGTATGCTATTGTGCTTTATTAATTGCTTCACAGTAATAACGCCTTCGAAATTACTATCAGCATCATTATCATTATCTTTAATAAAAGGATTATTACTTAGTTGGTAATGGGAATCAATTGATTGCGTAGAATTTATAGGGGTTGTTAATTTAAGGACATCAAGTAGTGAGGCTATGCTAATAGCAGTTATGTGGAAGTGTATTTAATTTTTAATATGCTGCTATCAAGAAAATGTGATCGTTTGTGCGCGAATACTCGTCCTTTAGTCATTATCGAAGGAGCTGCACAGTGAAAACTAATAATTTTAGTAATATCGTGAACCACTGTGCCTAATTTTAAATTTCTCTTTAACGTTTGATTAATTGTCTTCGAAGTTTATTCAAAAATTTGCATTCAATATTCAATCAAAACCAGCTGATCATCCCCTTCTTCTCTTACTATCAATTTTATATATGTTAAGTTCAGGAAAAAAATGAGAGATTTCTGCAAAAAGACTCCTTTCATTCTTTAGGTTTAAAAACTTATAGATGTGAAATAATTTAATAAAGAATTATA
Source organism: Oxycera nigricornis (assembly GCA_963942545.1). Lineage (NCBI taxonomy): Eukaryota > Metazoa > Arthropoda > Insecta > Diptera > Stratiomyidae > Oxycera > Oxycera nigricornis. Next base: position 102,054,302 of record OZ012662.1, read on the forward strand.
AAAAATGATGTTTTTTAACGTTGTTTTCAAAACTATGAGACATTGAGAACTGGAAGTTGCACAAAGCAAAAAAGGAGAAAGGTCCATGGCAATGCAAGTTTAACATAAACAATATATGATACAGAACCTGAACTGAACGCAGATGAAATACAAAAGTCCAGGCAGAAAACTGATCTTGATTCAGGGTTACAAATCGTTATTTTTCAAATATATAATTACAGAGAAATAAGCAACCTGTAATTGTAGTTAAATTTTTTAATAGAAAAATTTTCTACTTGTTTTAAGGACAATAAAAATCATGACTAATTTAATATAAAATCAAAATAAAAAAAATGATCCAGCTTACAACTTTCCATTGCTTATAACAGCATTTCGGTTTAACAAACCTAACAAACCATTTATGTGCAAAAAATCGCATATAAACTTCATTGTGTACTTGAATACACCATTTATCATATGCATGCTATCCTTTTTTCCAATCGCTACATATATTCACTCAAACAAAATGTAAAACGACACCAGAAAAGCTTTCGTTAAAAGAAAAGTCGTCGTAATTGAGACAATACTGAAAATCATTTTATAAATCTACCCTTTCTACTCTACATTACTGGGGAAGCAAAAGAAGGGTAAGAGCACGATGGGATGCAACAACGACGGGTCAAATATAGCTGGGATGAAATTAAACCTGGCAGTGATACTGGTATGTCTTTTTAAACAACTACCCATAAATCATTTCAGTCAAGCTTGTCAGTTTAAGTTGCTGTTGTAAAATACGAACAGGATCAAACAGGATTTACAGCACGTAAAAATCTTCCAGGCTAGGATTGCAGAGGAATTGTCAGGCAGACAATAAAGACAGATAAAGTCCGAGAAGCATATGGACAAGTATTAAAAGATCCTGATTCATAAAATTTTATAAGGATTACTATAACTCTCTGCACCCTAACAGCTTTTCACGCTGACAGTGTGTGAAAAAAGATGCTTTGAAAATATCCTTTCATCAGTTTTTTTGTTAAGGTTTTTATATTTGAGTAATGCGACGTAGTTTGGAAATACTTTAATAGTGTTTTTTAGGATTTGTTGCCACTGCAAGAGAAACTTTGTGGGACATAATTTAACAAAAAAAAAATCAATAATTTGAACTTCATAAAAAGTCAAAACAATTTGAAATGGTGGGTCATTGATTCGAGCAATCGGGACATATTTCTTGAAGAAAGTTAGGGACAGATTAGAGGTGGTGCAAGCTTGATGGTGATATGATGTCTTTAAAGCAACTTTTACAATATTACTAATTAAAAAGTGTTAAAAATTTTGAATAAAGTCTTTCCCATCCAATTTAAGTTTTTTCCGTATCAAATTGGTGATTTTCCAAATCAATTTGGTGAAAGAAGAATCAGATAGGAATTTTGATGCGTCAAACACTCTTCATGTGTATGTTGAAAATTTTCAAATATGAAATTGGTTTTGGCTAATCAGGACATTTTGAATAAACCAGGCCCAGTTTTTTAGTCTGGGTTTGACTTGATTCTAGCTTCAAGTCTCAACTGAATTTCAACTGCAATAATATAGTTTTAACTTAGACTTTTCTTAGCCAATTTTATTTTGAATAACCAATTCTTCGAAAGCTTCCAAATCCATCTTATCTATCCTTGAAACCGATACTCCTTAAAATAAACTAAAGATCAATTCCAAGCTGTAACGTCTCTCTTAATCTCGTCCAATTGCATCGCCCTACTTCATTCTTTCAACATATTTTCAGTCCACTCATGGTTCGCCTGGAAAGCAATACGTTCCCTAAATTGACGTCCAGGATATACATACGAGCTAAAAACAGCTAGAGTATCTGCATGCAATGCATTTGTTCAGGACTATGTACCATGAGCTGACAAAATGAAAGATTTCAACTGGCAATGATCAGGATGGTGGTAGTCGATAGTGGATGGCGGATAAATAGAACCCAGTCAAGAAAATCGTCTTGTAAGCAGCACGTCCTGTGAGGAAGCATGATATGTATAAGCTAATATGTACTTTGGATGAAACACAAAGACTAGTCTCGACTTTCTCTGATCGTCAATTTTAAGGAGCTCTCCTATTTCATTCGTTCTTCCTTTCACTCTTACCCTTCCGCACAAACATATATTTAACGCGAAAAAGGAAAGAATAAAGTGATTGCGACAAGACATTTGGTGTCAGCTATGGCATTTATTTTCCCAGGATATATCAGCTTATTTTCTTAGCAGCCAGCTTGCATCCACTGTGTCCAATAGGATTTATAACGGACTGCAAGTCCTGACATTAAACAAAAAACTTATCAGCACGAAACACAAGAAGTATTGCACAACTGTTGAGACAGTAGCGTTGCAACCGTATAAGAAAAGTGGTTGCGAATGTCCTTCGGCTGCAGTGGGTGGTGCACGGAATATAAGAAGATGGATAGATAATAGCGAGCTGAGAGCAATATAAAACAGATAGCTGGGTGTTTATTTATTGTTATAGTGTAGAATCACGAGGTCAATTTCACGAGAGAAAAGAAGCTCTACAAGACTAGCGATAAAATAGTGGAAAAAAGCTTGGCTTTATTCGTCCAGATTCATCGCTGTCGTTGGCTCCGGCTTGGAAAATATCCTTTAGATATGTTTCATTGCAAGAATGACCGTGTCAGAATATGTTTGTCAGCAATATGCGCAATTGAAGTTTTTTTTATGATGGAAAGCGTGGTGCTTGGCGAAGAAGCCAAGTTGAAAGCAAAATCGGAATGAAAAAGGATATTCAAGTGTCAGGGTAAGGTTATATATCATGTCTAATTTTCATGTGAAGATATTTCTGGAATTGAAGTTTGCAACTGGATTTCTTGGGAAGAGTGATATGTCAGCAAGCTGTTTGGGTGAAAAGTGCATTTGATGTACGCTGGCATGAACATGGATATTTCAAAGAGAATTATGATGTTAGCTTTCGAGGAAAATATTCGTGAGAGATGTTGAAGATGTCAAGCAAGCTGTTTTGCTTTTTCAACCTTAAATGTGCTGTTTGATCTCATGTCTTTTGACGGGGATACGACTGGCATCTTCTCGGATGCAAATAAATCAGTGATGTTTTTGTGTGTCTTGAAAAAGACGTTATACTTCCAATGTTTTGATTCATATGAAAAAAATCAAATGAAACTGACTAGAAATAATAACTGCTAGGTTCTATGAAATCTGAATGATTAATCCGGAATCAGGATTCAAAATTCTAAACGAAAGATCAATTGAAGGAAAAGTTTCAAATCATGAAAAATTAACAAAAAACCTTTTTGGAGATTGAGATGCTTGTGCAACACTGCAGCAAACAAACGATAGGAAGAATTACGAAAGTTAGACGCAGCCAAATGTGCTGTAGAATGGTAAAAAATATGGCAAAGAATCGCAAAGAAAGCTGGCGATTTTTAGTAGTCTTGCCTTTGGAAGGAAATTATAAGGCAACAAAATCACTGAAAAGCCAGGATAAATTTTGTTAGATTTGGTTGGCAAAACAGATCCTTAGATACTTTGTAATACTACGGTGATATAAAAGATCAAGGACAAATTGAATATTCAATGGTTTGTGTATTTATTCAAATGATAAGAGCAATTTATCCAAACGAAGAAATTCTACAAAAGTGACAATTTACGGATAATAAGTCCTTATACCATAAAACCGTGCGTCTAAGTTACAAAGTTGATTTAATAATCTTGTTACATAATCTGCTATTTCAACTAAGTCACATACATAGCTCTGGAACAATATTAAACACAATTTGATAAACTGCTTAACCGAGACCACAAAAAAACCCACAAATTCCTTTCAGTGACGCTAATGAGAAATGAAGCCTGAAACCATTATTAACACATACCATGGTTCTCTTTACTAATTTGCAGATTCCATGCGATATAAGTTGTCAGCTCATCCACCTTCCTTCGATCCATTCATATTTGCCAGACAGTAAACGTGCCAATTTGTAGCGTAAATGAGCTCAAATCCCATCCTAATTCCGTACTTGACAGACTACCCACTTTCTAAATAAGTTCTGCACTAATCTGGAACGACTACTAGCAGGAGGCGGAAGAAAGAGGTTGGCTTAATTCCGTTGTAGTTAATCATTTGCAACGTATAAGCATTTGCTTTGTCCTTCTACTCTATTCAATTTTCACCGTGACGTTAGATCAGATTCCATACACACATACTCACAATTTTACCCTTGCAGTATTTTTTGCCATCTCCTTTTGTGTCCTGCGGTTGACGCTGACAATGTAAAGCAGCTCATTAGCTGAAAGTCATATAAGTTTTCGCGAGGAGTACATGGAGTTGTTTAGGAGAAAGGAAACTAAGTTTGGTCCGGCTTGCGTCCTTGTTGGCATTGAACAGATATTCACGACCATAAAAAAATGGTCAAGATATGAAAGTTTCCATTAGGGAAGATTATGATTACAGTAGAATGAAAGTGTATACATTTAATCCTGCACTTCATCCTAAATCTAGTTGAAATCCATTTATTCATAGTCCCTGGACGCTGTTCCCTAAATGAGCCAACAATATAGTCTACCGTGCAATCATGACAAAGGACTTATAATCCCAACGACTAAACCACGATTCATATAGAATTATTCTTTCATTTCAGCACCAGGAAAAAGCTACCATTGAAATAAAAATAATTTTTATTCGTTGGTCTCGAATTTGCCTGGAAATTGCGATAGAGAAAATGCGTTTGCTCCACAAACGAGGGTAGTTCCGTTTGCCAACATTCAAATCCGGTGAATGAACAATGCGATTTTTTTTTGTTACTTCTTTCAAGTGTTGAATGCCAACCATGAATGTTATCGTTGCCGTGGTAAACAACACATATACAGGTGGGCATATGGAGAGTGAGGAAGCACACGGAAGTAGGACACGTGATGGTGATGCTGATGATGCCGATGGTGGTAGAAGGAGCCATTCAACCACACTTATCACCTGATTCATCTTATCGCAGGATTCCAGCGGTATAAAGTGAAAACGGATGTGAAATGAAAATGCACGCAAATTGTGAATTTTCTTCTTTTGTTCGTTGAATTCATTCGCGTGTAATTTTCATTTGGAATTCTATGATGGTTTTTTTTGCAGTTTTCCACTGTTTCCTCTCATTTGGTATGAAATGCACGGGCAAAGAGCACGAACTAACACCGAGTTGGCAAATGAAAATTCACTGAAAGATTTGAAAGAAATGTGATTTTTTTAAAACTCTGGCTGTGTGATATTTGAAATGAAAACGTGTTCAGAATGCGGAACACTGGAAAATTTAACTAAATTCCACGGTTCTATTTGCGTGTGGTTGAACTGAAAAAATGATAAGATTTGATAGAAGAGTAGAAAATTGTTAGTGTGGAAAAATTTGCACGAAAGGTTTACTTTTAATTTTCGAGGTGATTTTATGAAGAATTTTATCGTAATTAACAAGCCAAAAGGGTCAACATTTTTTTAAAAAAATATTTAAGTTATAAAGAGAAGCGAACGGTGGCTTTTGTTCGCTATGACCTTCCTGACTACCTATAAATGTTTTGACCAAAAAAGACGGCCGCCACACTTTTTTACGATGTTGTTATCGAAAAATGATCCCCAAAAAGCATCGACCTTGAACTTTGTCGGTACGATATTTTTTACCTATATTTCCATACGTTTTAAAGCTTTGTAGGAAGACTTTTGAGAGATTTGACTGATATCTCCGGGTAATAAAAAAGCTGGGATTGGTCAACAAATGCTTCGTGTGTCCAAAAGGACCAAAACACACTTCAGTGTACTGGGTTAGTCGAAAATTAAGAAAGCATAAAAAATGAATGCTGTCATTTAGTCAAAAAATTCGTAAAGTTAAGTGACCTATCTTGGAAGTCTATGCATCTGTAATCTTTGTTATGCGCCTCCCAAAACCGCACAAACATCTTATGTTTTGCATTTTGGTATTCAAGAAAAATCTTGGTTGCTCTCAACTAATTTGAAGGCTCATTTTCACCACGGTGAGTGCATGTAGTCGATTGGAAAAATGCATAAATGGACCGTTTATACGTTGAAAACGACCCTTCAAGTAATGAAACCATTTTTTTCAAGTCCTTTTAGCAAAGTAAAGACAAACAATTGAACGCTAGTCCATGGTATCCAAGAATTTTATACGATTTGAATTGATAAAGCCGATAGATGTTGTATAGTAAAATTTAGAACCAATTCGTCGAGATGTTGCTGGGTAGTTCAAACTACCAAATAACATACCCGAAATCTTCTAACAAGATATGGACTCAAGCTTCAGGAAAAGGTACTGTTTGGCAGGATTAATAAAGAAGTCTATGAGCCGAAGCCACAAGGAAATCTTTCAAAAAAGACAGAAGGCTTTGATGAAAGACAATTGGTTCGTGCCTACGTCGCCATTCTATATTCAGGTTTTTTATCATACCAATTGACAGTCGTTATACTTCGCAGATAAAAATATTAAAATAGTGGAAATATAACGAGCTTAACCCATCAACAAGCCTAACCGTGGTCGTACTGTCTGGTGGCGGATGGTAAATGACAGCACCTGAAGAGAACGCCATTCGTCATCCCGAAACCACACTTCCCATTTTCTAAAGAAAAGATTTTAAGCAGTGAATTTGAATACGGAAATGACCGCAAAAGGTGTAGAGCACCAGCTAATCCCGATGTAGACAACTCTATGTACAAAAATATTACTGAGTGACCCTCTTGTAAGAGGTAAAGCTGAACAATTTGCGACTGAAATGGGGAAAAACCAATTTCAAAGCAAGCACAGGGTGGCTAGACGGTTTCAAAAAGCGAAATAAAATTTCTTTTATATCTATTTGTGGTGAAAGTAGTGGTGTTGATCAGCATGAAGCAGCACAGTGGAAGAAAGAATTAGAATAGATGATCCAGGACAAGGAGCCCAAAAATATTTTTAGTGTTGACGAGACGGGTCTATTTTTCAAATGCACCCCTGATAAAACGCTTGCTTTTAAAGACGAAAAATGTCATGGAGGGAAACCTAGCAAGGAAATAGTAACGTTTTTGGTTTGAGCAAACATGGATGGCTCTGAAAAACTGGCTTTGTTAATGATAGGAAAATCTGCAAGTCCCCGTTGTTTGAAAAACGTAAAATCAAAACCAGTAGAGTATGAATCGAGTGCACGAGCATGGATGACAAGTGCTCTTTTTGAGAAGTTGCTTCTGAAAATCGATGAAAAATTTGGAAAAGGAAAACGGAAGCACAAAAGCCTCCCGCTTATGGACAATGTGAAAATTATTTTCCCCCGCTAATATGACATCAGTCATTCAGCCTATGGATCAGGACATAATAAAAAACCTCAAACATTTTTACCGGTGTTTATTGGTTGACAATATTCTTACCCGAGATTTCACTTCACTCAAAATTAAACATGATGTCCTTCAGACCTCACGTATGTGTAAACAAGCTTGGGATCTTATGTCATAAGAAACAATTAAAAAATGTTTCAAGAAAGTTAGTTTTTTAAAAAAGCTGTGCAGTTAACGGCTGGAAGGATATTATGTCAGATTCTGCTATCTCCTATGAGGACTTTTTAAAGTAGACGAAGATGTTGTGGAGTGTGGCGAGCTTACTGAAGCGGACATCATCACTGAGGTACTCGGCAACAGTAATCAAGATAGCGACAATATATCCAATGATGAAGATGACGATTTAACAGTGGAACAAGAAAGGCCAATTCAAAGTAAGGCTGAAGTAGCAAATCCAGTTGATGAAGTCAGGCGATTTTTTGAAAGTAGAAATGAAGTAAGTGAGTCGATTTTTCAGTCATTAAATCAGTTAGAATCGTTTATTACGAAAGAGAGATTTAATTCTAGGAAACAAATGAAGATCCCGGACTTTTTCATGAATCTGTAAATGAAGTGCCTTTTTTTGAGTTCGAATTATCCAAGTTCCACTGTACTATAAAAAAGAAGAATTCAAATCATTTTAAATTGACAAATTGAAAGAATACTTTATGTTCTTTAGGAATATTTTTGCAAAAAGGCTCAGCATGCAATTGAGAAACCATACAAAAAAATTATAAAATTTGTTTGAAGTCCTTCAACGTGAAATGATTTTTTATTTGAATGTCAGTCGGGAAAAAAAGTTGTTTTATGAAAATATCCACCAAATTCTAAATAAGTCTATAATAAATATTATTGTCATTAGTGCCTGAAATAAAATATGTAACATTTGTTTAAAAAACGCAACAATGAATCGTGCTGTCTCTCAATTAACTAAATGATCTTTAAATACAGAAACTTTCCGAGCTAATTAACCAGACCTACATCATAGGAAACTGATGAGTCCCGAATTTATTTTTCGGCTCATGTGAAATGAGCGTCTCTTCTGAACACTGACATTAATTCGACAATTTGCAACGATGAAAAATTCAAAGTACATTAAATATTAAATAATTAATGATCACACGAGGAACACGTGATGGGCAAATGCTTTCAAAAACCTTTTCTTGCTTGTTTTTGAGGTATTTAATTTTTTTTTACATGAGTAACGTTTCAAACTGAATAATTAATCTAAATGTATATTTTACATCTTTGAAGGATTCCTTCACATGCTATGCGGTAAAACTGGTATTAGCTTTGTTCGTTAAACGATTACATGCCATGGGATTACATCAGATCATCTCTTTCGTCTTACCAAGTAATTAAATTACATCCTTGTAAGACACAGCAATAAAAGAAACATTTCAGCACAATTTTAATCTCACTCCGAGCCCTTTTTGCCATCACATCCATTTAATAAAAAAGCAACAACACATGAAGTGTAGACGAGCCTAAAATTCCAATAACATTAGATTATAATTTTCAAACATTAAGAAATATATTTCACATTTTGTGTGTAAGCCAGGCATCCATATATCATCATCAAAAATTAATCAAACGGTATCCAAGGATAGGGAATGGTAGTGGTTTCAACTTCAAGATATAGTATGAAAGGGAGGATGTTGCGTAGCAAGGAGTTACACGTTGGAAAAGATGAAATAAGCTCAGGTGGTTGAAGAAAATTCAGTGGAAATTTCGGTAGGAACTAAGCAGTGTAGAGAAATAGCAATAATGCGTTTATCTTGAGAGCACGAACAAAATAAATTATCTTTGGTCGGAGAAAGGATGGTGTTATGTGATAAAGTGATATGCTCTGGCCTACTGAAAGTATACCTTCATTTTCAGGTGTAATTTTTTTTATTTTCAGGATGGTTTTCTGTCCCACTGAGTTTGAAGTGTTTGTGTCAGGATTTCTTAACTTTTTTGATGGTTCCACTTTTTATTAAAACTTTACGGATAAAAGTTGAGAGATTTTCTGGTGATTAATACCAGTCTGGGTTTTGGAGATGTATTGTATCTGGAAATTAGAAATTTCATTGTAGACTGTTGGATATTTGAAAGTAGTAGGACTATGCGTTGATCGGCGATTAGATTATTCACTTTTAACAACATGTAGAGGAGTCAAAATACTGTCGAGGTTTTCACCAATAGTGTCACACATTACAACAGATTTACTTTTGTGAATACATATCCTTCAACAAAAAGCTATGAAGATGAATTAAGTGTTCTTAACCCATGCTTTTGATGATTACTAAGGATAATAATGACTTTGCGTTAGTGAAAAAAAATCTTTAATGGAACGTTTACTTTATACGAAGAATACTGCAGTCAAAACCATTCTTATTTAAAATTAAAGCAAAGACAACATTCGCTCGCAAAGAAATATCTGTAAACAAGAACATTATAAAAAGTTTATTCGTCAGGACAATATTCTTTTCATTTTGTTAATGCTGTTGTCTGTCGGATGCAATATCTTTTCTGTAAAAAGCTTTTGCTCGTAATTGGAGTTATAACGTGGGCGTAAAAGGATGCGAGACTGAGTGCTTAAATTAATTAATTTGTTAATTAAATACGCACATCTTCATATATACATATTAACATACTATTTTGTGTATAGGCATACGACTACATGCATTGAAACATTCATTCCGGTACGGCTACGCTCTAATTATTATTTACACTATGAACATGTTTTCAAATGACGGTCTAAATGGCTTTTATATGTTAAAATAACGAAGCAGACATGGATCCTTAATGTTTACATAATTTTTGTTTCTTAAGTGACTTTCCATATACATATGTGTGTATGTACCTTATAATTTGAAGTGTTTATAGACATGACTTTATATATTTATGCTTTTATGTACAACATACATGATACTTCTTGGAAGTTGACATGCTTCGCGTCATTTTAACTTTATATCTGAAAGTGTGAAGATGAGAACCAAGAGGGTTGGAAAATAATTACCAAGAACAGAGATAACATGTTCTTAGATGAATATAAAATCCCGTTTCAAAGGAGATAATGTGGAAATGTTTTGCTTATATGAACGAGCCGACAATTTTTTGGCGTTGTAATTATTATTGTTGTTAGAGAGATGGCGTTTTTTTTTGCTTCCATTAATGTGAAGCGTGTGTTGTTGCTCATGATTTTTAGCCTAACTAAGTTTAAAGTGCTGTAATCGTATGCATACCTTATATTTTGGTAGTCCTAAAACTTTTAATATTCTTCAATGAATGTAGACTGAGATACACCATATTTTTTCAAACTGAAATATTCTAATCTTCCTTAGAATTCTGGTTAGGGTAGCTGCTCGTCATTTAATGTCCTAAACTATACTATTTACAATAGAAAATTCCCTAAGCCTCACACCCTTATCACATCACCTGGACAATGTTTTGATGTACCTGTTGTTGATGTCGTCTTCGGTTCGTCATCATTATCTTCCACTCATCTCCCGCCCTCTCGTCACATAAACACATCAGCGCCATTAATTGAGCCGCCTGTGTTCATTTTTCTGGGCGTCGTCGGTATACCATGAGGACACTTCCCTGTCGACGTGGATTCGTCCTCGAACGTAACCATTTTTTCGCGTGGCTTCAGCAATAAATGCGGAGGGGGGCAAAGGATATTTGGCGGTTGCATGGAATGCATGATAGGTGGCGATGCACGTCGTGGTGGTAGAATCGCCAAGTCTCCAACGCCTGAAAGATTGAACTCACTAACACTTCGTGGTACGAAATATTCCATGTGATTCTCCATGATTCCAGTGGATCGCCGAGCCGGAGTGTTTCTTTGGAAGGTCACTGGACGACGTGGTAGTGTACTATATTGTGTTGATAAATGTGGAACGATACCGGCCACACTACCCCCTACTGATTGTGTATTACTCAGTAGGTCGTTCTGTCTGTGTCAGGATTTCGGTGTGACAGCAACAGAAACTAAAGCTACATCTTCAGTGGCTGCCATGAGTTGATCCTGTACGCCAAATTTTCTCAACCAGAGTATCAACTCGGTTTGAATAAGGCTGAAACACATTGCAACCACAGCCATACCAATAAGGATATAGCCTGATGCTAAATATTGACTAAGATTACCAGAGGGTGCAAGATCCCCGAAACCGATCGTGCCCAACGACGTGAAGCAAAAGTATAAACTTTCCAGGACACTCCAGCCTTGGATTTTATGGAAGAGAACAGCGCCTAGTATAATGTAGCATATGAGGATCATGATGCAAATAGAAATAGGCACACTAGGCGATCCAACCATTTGATATGAATTACGCAGCTTATTGCTGGTGTGCAGATGATGATGCAAGTGATGACTACCACTGTTACTGCTATTACTACTAGCACCATCCGATGGTGGGGTTTTGTTGTTGTTGTTACTTTTACTTGAACGGGATCGTGATGCTGTTCGGAAGAGACAACGCATAGCAGCCGAAAGTCCTTCACCCATTGCCGATAGGTAGAGTAACACAATAGGTATTCCAAACAAGGCATACAGTAATGCAGCTATCCGCCCCCATTGTGTTCGGGGTGATATTCCGCCATATCCTGGAAAGAAAAAAAAATTGATTAAAGTCATTTAAGTTTTTTGTGGGTTGAAATTTATTGATGTTTGCCAATTATGATCATTTTGAAGAAGGCAGCAAATCTTCAAGTTGACAATTAACATGTTGCGCAATAAGGAAAGAATCAACACGATTTAACTTTGGGGGTATTATGATAACAAAAAGAGGGTGTAAAGCCTATACTTAAGGGAAAGAATGTTTTCATCGAGTAGCCAAAGGAACATATCATAAGTTTGTGGAACCTACGTCTCATCTCCTACCAGTATGCAGCGATGTGCAAGAACATTAGTGATAACATACACAAAAGCTATTCTAAAAATATTATTTATCATGAAGACTTATTTTAGCTTATTAAAGCTTCTCACCTATGCTTTTTCACGAGCTTGGTTGGTTGGTTGGTTGTAGTGGCAGCCCCCTTTTATCCAAAGGTAGCTCACTTAGGCCACGAGAGGCCCATTGTGTTACCACAGAATATAAGGGCGGCACTAGAACCTGCGGGATGACGAGAACCATCCAGATTCTCGAATAAAGCCGGCTATGCAGCCAATGTCCAAATCGGCTGCTTCCGTGAGGTTGTCTAGGAAGGGTGTGCCCAAGGTTTGCATGCGCTTCCTGGACAGCGCCGGACATTCACACAGAAAGTGTTTAATGGTTTCTTCCTCTTCCTCTGATCTGCAACTTCGGCAGAAATCATTGAAAGGGACACCCAGTCTTTCTGCGTGTCTGCCGATCAAACAGTGTCCCGTTAGTACGGAAACGACGGAACTCAGGGTTTCGCGGCTTATGTTGAGGAGCCGCTTGGTGCGTTTGGAGCACAGTGCGTGCCAAGTTTGCCTGGTTGTGCTACAGGTTTCTTCGAGCAGCCAGGCCCTATTCGCAGCCTCCACGTAGTGCTGCTTAAATCCTGGCTTTATGGAAGCTAGAGGTTGGCCGACTTCGGGGTTAAGTGTATATTCCTGAAGCTCGGTGCCAGCTCTCGCTAAGGCATCTGCTTCGCAGTTTCCAGGTATATCACTATGCCCCGGTACCCAACAAAGAATCACTTCACAGTGAAGCGACAACACGTTCAGTTGTGAGCGGCATTCCATCGCAATTTTAGATGAAGTATACACGCTGGATAATGATTGGATGGCAGCTTGACTGTCAGAAAAGATGTTTAAATTTCTTGTGGAAATTTTCTGACTTCTCAGCCAGTCAACTGCCTTATAAATCGCAATGACCTCTGCCTGAAAGACGCTGCAGTGGTCTGGTAATCGGAAGGATAGTTTCAGGCCTAGCTGTTCTGAGAACACGCCACAGCCAACTCTTCCCTCCATTTTTGATCCATCGGTGTAGATGTCGACCGATTCCTGTATCCCATCTCTTTCTGTGGTCCAGTCCTCTCTATTCGGGATGACTGTCCTGAAACCATGGTGAAAACAGGGAATCGGAGATGCAAGGTCCACTTTCCCTGACGTTGGCCCATCCCTCCGTAGTATTGTGGAGTGACCAAAGTTATCCTCATGCCATAGTCGCAGAGAGAGAGTTCACGAGCTTAGATATGAACATCTTTATTTTATGTATTCTTAAAGAAGTATCGGATCGTAATGACTGATGAAATGGTATTCACTGAATTTTTATGCAAGTTTTTTTGCTGATTTTTCAACAAAATATCTACAGAGATTTTCAACGATGCGTTAGTTCTATCAGGTATTTCAGCACATCTTCCAAAAGAATCCTCAAGAAATCAATTAACTACACACAAGTTTTCTTGATAATTGAAAAAAATTACAAAGAATTTCTCCCGTGAAAATCCCTAAGCCTTACTCAATAAGATTCTTCGACAACTATGGCCAGTGATTATCTTCAAAACATTCTTTCGCAACTCGATTACATTCGCTCTATTTCAATGCTCTTTTTTCACTTCCATTGTACCATATCCTAAACAAAGCCAATATTACAATGTATTCTAGCCATTTTCCTTTAAAACTTCCTTCCTTCCGTTCAAAGTTTCCGTTAAGTCGTTTTCCAGCAGCATCTCAAGCAGCCGCTAGCCAAGCAACCGTGTCAGTTTTCTTGGTCCTTGAGCAGAAACTGTATGATAACGTTTTCACTTCGTGATGAAAAAGAAAATATGTAGAAACAACAGCATCCTGGAGAGTTTCAACAAAGCTTCAGGTGAATTATGGCTACCACGTAATTTAATTTAGGCTCGACTGTGTTCGGGGTCAACTACACGGTAATTCTTTTTAGTGGTTCATTTTTTCCGTTTGGTCTGTATTGTCGTCCTGTAGACGACCATGAAGGCAAACTTTTTTTTCGGTATTGTCTTTAAGGTAATTTTTTAGATAGTCTTTTTTGAGTGGTTGCAAACTGTTGCTTGAATTTATTTTTAAAGGGAGAATTTCGATTTAATGGCTGGGAATGAGAGATGGGAAGAACACTTATATGTATATTTTTTAAGGTCATCAAACCTTTCATCGGATTGGGTATTGAAAACTTCATCTTCATCTTCATTTCATTCATCATTTTCACCAGGAAATTTAGGAAACCTTCCATTGAATATGTTAGGCCAGAGCTTTTAATCTCGAGAAGCGTGAAATTTTCTTCACCCTCCTGACAAGATTAGTTGTTCGGGGTGTGAACCATCTGCAAGCATGCATATCTCTACGAACATGTTTGTGATTTCCTAGAATGTGTTTTACCGGTCCTACACAAGGTAGGATCTTAATAGCAGGTGAGATTTATGTCAGGACATGTTAGTTGGGTCAAGCTGGGTAACGCTTGCCTGCTTTCGTCTTGAGATGTCTTTTTAGTGTCGGTTCAGGCGATTATTTCCGTTGTGGAGTAACCTATCATGGTGGAATTTATGTCTTGTAAAAAAGGTTGGGATTCTTGTGCCAGGACAGCCAGTGATATGTTTGAAACGGAGTGTTTATTACACATGAGGAATGGTGCTAGAATTTGTCTTTCGTTTGCCTGACATTCGTCTTCGGTCAGGTGTATTTTGCTGTCTGTGCATTCATTAAACGGCTAAATAACAGTTTCAGCGAGAAAGTGAACACGTTAAACCCTTGTTTATACGTTGCCATTCCCGTTATGTAATGTGATTTTGCCGGCAAAAGTTTCTAGCCCCTAAGATGAAATGTTTATAGAGTGAAAATTCTTGTTAGGATTTTTGGGCTAATTTATGGTTTCTATTGTGTTGTGGTGTAAGTAAGGCAAGGGTTACAGTCTAAGACGCTTAGCCATGGTTTAAGACGGCAAACGGAATGGCTTACGACGACAATGTAACATATGGCGAAAAACTTTTGTTAACAACGTTAAGGGTAGAGATGTAAGTAGCGAACATGACTTTGACGACAAATATTTAATAGGCTTATATATCGTTGTTTCAGGCTTTGCACCAACTCCTTGTCTTGGCAGGGAACGATTTGAGTAATTAATCTCCATTGAGTGGATTGTACGTGGCGCAGTTTCAGAAACTTGGTAGAATCGCTAGGAAGCATAGTAAATTCCAGGAAGTTGTTTACGAAAGTATTTAATTCTCGCTCAAGTCTCGTGCTTTTGGTCTCCGCTGATTTAAGAGTGGAAAGTATTCATGAGAAGATTAGTTGGGTTCAAGTTTATATCTATTATAGAGATTTTTAAATTCTTTGTGTATCGAGAATTAGTTGTAAATTTTTAGCCAAAAAATCGAACATCTCTGTACATTAACTGAATAAAAAAATAAATGAGTGATATATTCCCTCCAGGCTACTTACAATCAAGTATATTGTACTAGCTATATTTTTCATTCTTATAGAGTTCTTATTGAGTCTTACTCAAAAATTCCATCCGCAAATTCAAATAGTCCAGTCAAATGGTAGTTTAACCACGAATTTTGGGCTGACGGGTTGATTTTTTGCAATGTGTGGTCAATTTAGTGGTTTGCTTAGGCTCAAGTTTCTAGTGTCGCAGCTCTTTGGGTTATTTGTTGGAAACAAAAAAAAATTGGGACATTTGCATATCTCAGAAATTATGGCTTTCACAAGTAATTTGTAAATGGCAAACTTGCGTATAATTAAATATTGGTAGTAAGGACCATGCTTTTCCATCTTTTTATTCAGGTGTGCGTAAAGACAACCAATACGAAAGTATGGTATTTTTTCAGGCCAGCCCCCTATGTAAACGCAGTGGCGGCTCGTGGGAGTTAAGTATGGAGAGGCTACTGGTACGAATTTTTCTATCACCAATTGAAGTTTTTATGTCAGTTTGAACCTGAACCTGAAGAACCCTTTTCTGAAACAAACTTTAAGCAATATAAAACTTTAAAAAATACCAAACACTACAAACACTACGAAGGCACACTAAGTACTAATACCATGCACTACACTGATGAGACTACTTTTGCATTAACAGTGATCACCTTCACCCCCTTCGGCATCTCGTAAAAAAATGTTGCTCATGCCTGCTCAAAAGTATTATCCAGACCATGCCAAGACTAAACGTTGTCAAAGCACTGAACGGGCTGCATATGATTAGCCCGTCCACGATGTATACACAAAACAAACACGCACACTCCCGCCGCTTCAGCATAGAATTCACGCATTCATTCAAATCGAAATATTCTTTTTCGGGGCAAAATCCATGTAGCCCTTCTCGTAGTAAAGGTGGAAAATTGTCAAAGAGAAAATAAGTTTGAATTTTACTCTCAGCTTTTACTCGGTGCAGGCACAACGAAGCGAGTCGAAGAGAAAAACAAATTGTTCTACAGTGCGTGGCAAAAAGACTATGTGAAAGTAAACTACAGCACGGGCGACAAAAAATGCTACATTATATTTTAAAATGAAATTAAATTATGAAAACTATATTGAAATATATAATGATATTTTATCATATTTGCACTAATAAAAGCTCATCAATAAGAGGTGGGGCTGAGCCCCACTAGCCCCAAACGTAAAGCCGCCACTGTGTAAACGGTATACAAAGTGTGGTTTTCTCGAACGAAGTATTTTTTTCCTTTATTATGCCGTTAATGGGTTAGATCTTGCATGCGAATTTCTATGCAAGGTATGGTTATCTCACCTTAGGGTGCGACATTTGGTTTGAAAGTGCGATACTACAGGTATCGGATTGCGTTGTAGCGAGATCTTCAAGTGCTGTCGCACTTGGTGAGATTTCGGATAAATTTTACTCGCGAATTATGTGTTACTAGTCGCTCCTGTGTGGTTGAGAATCGATGCATGGGAAAACAGTGGACATTTCCACGATCGGCTCTGAGTTCGAAAACCGATCCTCATATATTCGTGTTGACCCATTCACGGCATAAAAAGAAAAAAATACTTCGTTTGACCATACTTCCGTATTACTTGTCTTTACGCACACCTGAATAAAAAGATGGGAAAGCATGGTCCTTACTACTAATATTAGCTAATTTGTTCAAATATCACTTTTACGTGGTGTTAATATTAAAAGAGTTACAGTAACAAAGACACCCGAAAAGGGGGGTCATCTTTCGAGCCCCACACCTTTTTTGTTTACACGTTTAACGTGAAACATGTTTGGAATCTTCTTTAAAACAATTTTGTCACAAGTTATTTGTGGTATTGATTGGCAGGAGTTATTGCATCCGAAAGTGGGAAAAGTCACATGAAAACGAATTTTTAAGCGAAATAATTGGCTTCCGATGGCAAATTCTCCATTACGAAACTCACGGAGCAAATCGGTAGGTAAATAGATTTTTATAGCAATGTGTAGTATGTCTCACTGCTAGCTTAAGTTCTAGTTTCTGGGGTTGCAGTCCCAATTTTCTGGGCTACATCTTAAAAACAAAAAAAAAGGGGGACACCCATATCTAAGAAACCATGGGTCCCACAAAAAAGTTGCAGAATTGAATTTTCAGTAAATTATGCATACATCACTTTCAAGTGATGTCAATAATAAAAGACGCTGAAAATAGGGGATCATGCTTTGAGCGTCACAAGACCACCATAAATAGAGCTCCGAGGATTGAAGATGTGACCTCAGAAACTTGAACTTAAAAGAACTATTATATTGGCCACATATTGCAATAAAAATTAGCCTGGCAGCTCAAAATGCATGGTTGTAGTTAAAATCTGGACAATTTCACTGGACTAAAAAGACAAAACTGAAAAAAGGAACTGTTTGCTCAAACCACGAAAATATTTACCCGCCGGAATGTTAATATGAACACGAAACAGGTTCATGTTTTGGGGAGGACAGGTTGAAACGTGAAATGGGAAATTTTCTACAGGAGTAATGATTCCTGGTATATCTGCAGCACAAACTATTTATGCTAATCTGTAACCATATCGATGATAAAATCGCTTGAAAATGGCATCGCAATGGCATGAACTGTATAGTTACACCACATAATTCCTCTTCTTAAGGTAATTTTAGTTTCATTTTCAAGAATGAAGTAAATACTTCTTGGCTGATTTTACTGAGCATTCTAGAAGTGTTTGAAATCAAGTAATATCTCACGTTTGAAGATAAGGGAAGTCAACTTGAAAGCTAGTAAGAATCGCAATTGCACTTAGGAGCATGATTGACCTAAGGATATCTCTCTGAAAGATCTCAAAAGTTCAATGTGTAACCTTCAATAAAATCTGGATATTCTCTTATTTATTCAGTATTTTCCTGACTTGTTTTAATCAAAATACGATTTCAAATCATATTTTCTAGGATTTCCGTCCAATCTTGCATTGAAAATAATCATTTACAATTTCAATGGAACATTCAAAATAAAGTCACACATCAATCATTGCCTGGCACAAATAATTTTTCAATCAAAACCGTTCCGCATTCATTCCATACGATGATTTTATGTGATCCGTATCCTATACCACCCACACAACATCACACATCACAAATATTGACTGGTGCTCTTCAGTAAACATGACGTGAAAGTGTTGCATCCCATTATTCAGGTTACGCTTTCCAGTTGTCCCTGGAATTCATTCTGTAAAACGTGAAACTCCCTACAGAATATTCTGACCCTGCTTGTCGTTTGCCTCTCGTTCCATCGGAAAATTCTGTTGACTGTGCTCGCAGGATCTACAGCATGTAGACTGTGCAAAAGCGTGACAAAGCAACACATACGTTTCTATAGGTACATAGATACCTCTACACGCATGCATATCCTTGCCCATGATTTATGCGAACCGGTGCGTAAAGTAAGAAGTGACGGAGCGCTATAACGCTACTGTTATACATTGCAAATTGAATTTCATGTTTAAAATTGCCATTTGAATATTTAATTTGCATTAAAACCATATTTTATGTAGGTTTTGCTATTCAAGTGCTTGTTTCAGAATTGAAATGGCCCGACCATAAGTCTACCATAATTTATTCGTGACCGTAAACTTCGGCAGCAATGTGTAGTATGGCAAACAGTGAGTAGTTTGAAGCCAAACCGTCAGGATATTGAATCAATTTTACGCACTTTCGTCCTGGTAGGGAGGAATGTTAAGCGGAATTGGTTGTGCTGGATGGGTGGGCATATGAAATGACAGGGACAGCTCTCAGTCAAGAAATCTTTCAGCATATTGGGGTAACATATTGAAGTGGAATTTTATTTAGCCGAAGGACCAAAGCATGTGGATGTGCTCGTTGATTATGGACGATATATAAAATTTATGGGCTTCGACTGGAATCGATCTCCTCACCTGTCAGGATGGCAATCCTTCATTTCCTTATCGTATTTAATTCATCTTAAATAAAGGGGATCGATTCAAAGCCTCAGGTCGTAACGTTCGATATTGTACGGAAGTCATTCTCGAGGAGATTTCGGATGAGAGATTGGGATTATCTGATACTTGCCGAGTGGAGTCTATTGCAACCGGACCGAAGCTATCTTTCGTCAATCATTGAACGTTGAGATGGCTCCATTAGGTTGATGTTAATAGGAAAGAACTGGAGCGAGAAAGTGGGTTGAAAGGAAGGTGGTGAGATTGAAAATGTCACAGTTGAAGGAACACGAAGTTTTTCTGCTTCATAGCCTAAAGAATTAAGTAATTTCCTGGAGATTTATCCTTACTGTTGAAGACTTATAATAATTATTGATTCCTTAAACATTTCAGTTCATTCCTCAACTTGTTTACCTGTGAATATGCTTTCAGTTAACTACTCAAATAATAGATATTTGTGTCTCACTGGGAGATTATCCATCATCAAGACTATGTGTGTTTTGCACTTCAAACATAGACGCTTCATAAACATATTTTCTACCCCAATCCCTTCTCTATACACCCATTCACATTTAAGAAATCCATCAAAGTAACGTCCAACACTAACATACATTCACCATTTGAAATTCATCATCAAAAATATATAAAAGGACAAGGAAGTCATCGAGTTAACCTCATCAATCATATGAAACATAAAGAATACCGTATAGAAGAGTGGCTCTAGCTTTAACATTGATGACTGACATACGCCTCTACTATTATAATAACACCCTCTATGGTGTTGGGTGGAGCATTCAA
The DNA here is from genome assembly GCA_963942545.1 of Oxycera nigricornis. Taxonomy (NCBI): domain Eukaryota; kingdom Metazoa; phylum Arthropoda; class Insecta; order Diptera; family Stratiomyidae; genus Oxycera; species Oxycera nigricornis. Next base: position 102,074,709 of record OZ012662.1, read on the forward strand.
CCGAGCATAGAGTATAGCATACAGAACTGTTCACAATATATGAATTGCGTAATGGATGCCTTTCACATGTATATTGAACTCGCATACGACATATTACCAACATCGTCATCATCATCACTATCCCCTCCCCCCTAAAAGGATGGATCGAAGAAACTATCCGAGAGAAAAAAATGTTGATATGTGCTTGAATGATGTGGTGATTTGGTGGATTTCTTCTTTTAAAAGGACATGAAATGCAAGTTGACGTGGTGATTTGTTCATGTCAAAATTTATTAGATGGTCTACTTTATTGATGTTGAGATGGTTTTATTTGATCGTAGACAAGAGGATAGGGAGTGGGTGCGGATAATACTTTTTTTTCTTGAAAAGAGGTTGATATGATGGATGATGTTACATGAGAAATAATTATTGGCTGTGATGAATCAATCAGCATTGGTATTGAATATTGATAAGTACTAAGAAAACTGTAAATGAAAGGGTTTGATCAGTTGGAAAATTAAGGTCCTGCCAAGAAATGATTCTGTTGTTCACTGAACAATTAATTAGGTAACGGGATATTATTCATCCGTATTTTTGTAAATTAAGTGTAATGCTAGACTTTGAAATACGAGGGGAGTCAAATATAAACCGGACTTTTTTTATACACATTTATTAACAGTAATAATATGCAAATAAGAATTTAATCATTTTTTTACATAGTATCCTGCACGCTCTACACATTTTCCCCGACGTTTTGGCAGATTAAAAATTCCTTGTTCATAGAAAGTTTGAGGTCGAATTGTCAACCAGTTGCGCACGCGCGCCTCAACTTCTTCATTCGCTTCAAATTTTTCGCCTCCCAAAGCTTCCTTCATGGGACCAGGAATGTAGCAATAGCCTTGAAATTCCCATGGGAAAGATGCACAGTTACCAACAGAGTATGACAACAGCACGGGAAGCGAGCCAGTTAAGGAGGTTGCAGCAACAAGCAGTTTGAGTGGAAGCACGACAGCAAAAATAGTCGCATTGGGACACGTCTGGGCTATAGGGATGGTGCTCCAGGGTCTCGCAATACAGCTCAATTAATTTATCCTTTGTCAATGCAGCTGTGTGAGGTCGAGCATTGTCATGGACGAGAATGATCTCTCTGATGGGATTTTTCCTTCTTTTATTTCTGTAAGCGGCTTTTAGTGACTCTAGCAGCTGACAGTGGTAGGCTGCATTTATTGTACGTTGGTCGTGCAGGAAATCGATCAGTCAAACTCCTTTGTAATAAAAAATACAGTCGCGAGGACTGTTCCGGCTGAGAGGCGCGTTTTGGCTTTCACTGGACAATCTTCGTCTTTCCGCCGCCATTCCTTGCTAGCTATTTTTGACTCGGGGGTGTAATGGTGCACCCAAGTCTCATCACACGTGACAATTCGTCTCAAAAAACTATCGCCTTAATGATGAAATCGATTTAAAAGTCGCTCAGAAATTTTCAGCCATTCCGCTTTTTGCTTTTCGGTCAATAACTTTAGAACCAACCTGGCGTAGATTTTTCGGAAGCCAAGATGATCTGTAATGACGGAATAAGCACTACCATGGCTAATACCCACTTCTAAAGTGATTTCATCAATAGTGAATCGGCGTACACCCTCGATTAGATGTTGAACCGCTTGAATATTGTTATCAGTTACACTTGATCTTGGGCTTCGATCGTGAGTTTCATTTTCTACACTTTCTCGTCCATTTTTAAATTTTCCAGCCCAACCAAACACTTGTGTCCGTGAAAGCGTATTGTCACCAAACTGCACCTTTAACCTAGCCAAAATATTCGATAGTGAAACGTCTTCGTTTGTTAAAAATTTAATAATAATACGTTGCTCAATGGATAAAGGAACCACTTGTTCACTCATGATTACTACTGATCAACTGGAAGAATGAGCAGCCCGACAGGCGGCTGTCCCAACTCTTAACAAACCAACTGAAGACCCCCCACTCAACCAGACCGCTCGGCAGAGTCTGAGACTCATAAAGACAAATGTCCGGTTTATATTTGACTCTCCCTCGTAGAATGACAGTGCAAAGTAAAAAATACATTTTTCTGCTAAATTGTGTAGAAGTTTATGGTCACCAAAATTTGCAGCAACCTCAACAAGCTTTCAATTACCAATAAAAGGATCATCAAACACCATCAACAATCTTAAGTTTCCATTTCATTTTATAATTAAAATCAAATTTCGATCTCATCGAATCACTTTTCGATAAATTGCCTCCTTTTACCAGAAGAATGGTCCCGTTTCAAACCAAGTGAATCTCAGAAAGACCGAAATAGTCATTCAACTTCTCGAAATATTCGAATTCCAAAAGTTCCTCTAATCACGTTCCACGCTTCGAAAGTCTCGCCATTTCATTCCGAAATCTATTAAATTCTATTAATGCCACCTGGCACGTTTCCAAACGTCCAACGAGACACCACAAATTGATTGGCCTAAAGTGGGAATCCCCTGAAATGTTGAAGGTATTTCAGGATGCTAACAGCACTTGAAATCTAATTAATATCTTTGCGCAAAAGGGTAACGACAGCATAGTAAGAGGATTTCATTTCACACGCGAACCTTAATTAGTAAAAGAGATCAACAAAAATAGAATTTTCGAATGAGGCTGTTCGTTACCAACCGCTGTTGATGCCTTCCATGATAAGCCCTCATCCTTTTCGTATTTTTGCATTTTACGAATTCAACTCCTGTCACTAACGTTGTTTCGCGTGGATGAATTTCAAGCAAGGCTGGAGTAAAGTACGAGACGAATCTGAGCTTATGAAACAGGAAACATTTCGTAAATGAGATGTTGACGAAAGATATCTAGTTTTCGAAACCAATGAAACTGGAAACCCAGAAAATAGACTCTTTCGCTAATTAATCCCCAAAAATATCGATTATCTTGATCTAGATACGCAAACCATGAAGATTCAATGCAAAACCGAATAAGTGATGAATAGGAAATCCACATTTGATGCATATCTACGAAATTTCTAATTTAATGCGCGGACTAAAAAGCACTACGAATTCGCATTCGCCATCGGAAAAAGGTCCTGGTGACATTTTGTAATTAGGCCAACTAATTAAAGTGGTGGACCTACATCGGATGCAATTTGTGGATTTGGTTGCGAGTGCCAATTAAAGTTGACAGGGATACGAATAATAGAGAAGTTTCATTTGTTGGTGAATTTCATGAAAATATAAATTCAAGAATATTTTGTAGAATTTGAAATGCTTGAATTTCAATCTAGCGTACGTTGCCTCGCTAAAAACTCTGTTGGTGTAAATAGTGATTTTATTCGGTTAGTAGACCATTTAATGTATGAAGTAAACGTACACATAACTTTCACAAAATCTCGCGAAAATTACAGAAAGGATGAAAACTTGAATGTAGGTAGTTCAAAGGGTTAACTTTAAAATGAAAAAAATCTTTACAATATTCCGGAAAAATCGATGTTACTTTTGTTAGTTTTTTACTATGATGGTTTAAATAATGAAAATCCAAAAATGGTTCAAAATTCAAATTTGTAGCTGTTGAATTGACTCACAAAATTCATCAGAAGAATTTTACGATATGTATCTGTCTTTGCACTTGAGATATGTGCAATTTTCTAAGTACAAATTTTGAACATCAACATTTTTGAAGTTTTTATGTTTTTTAAACAACCACATTTAGAAAAAAATGTTTCGAAAAAAAGTTACAGTACAACCATATCATAATTTTTCTAGAAAATATTAGTGATTTCCCACGTAAATCTCCAGTGGAAAGTTATTTTTGCTTTAAAACAATTAAAAAAATAAAGATTAAACTATCTAATAGACTAGAATTTAAAGGTTTTGGTTTCATCTAAAATGTGTATTTGAAATTTTTTTGTATCTGTATTTTCCTTTGAGATGCACACAATTTTCCAAACGCTTTCGACAAAATTTCCATATTTTTAAAGTTGGATTCTGCCGTATAAATGATAGTTAATTTTTTCATGAATATTTTAGTTAATAGATGTACTTAGAATGTTGATTTAAATTTTTTACAATACCTAAATTTTTCATGGAAATGTTAACGATTTTCCATGATTTTACAATTGTTTGCTTTAAAACACAACAAACACAATAATAAAAAAAATATATAAATTATTTATTTAATAAACCATATTTGTAGAAAAAACGCTTTTATTAATATTCAGTTTCAAGCTAACACAGTTTTAGGTAATAAAGTTCATATTGAAAAAAGTTATAGTATATTTCTAGAAAATGACAAATTTTTGAATGAATTAAAAATAATCGTGGATTATTAAAAAAACATTTTTTTAAAATATCTGTATTGCAGTTTCGATAGTATATACTTTCAAGTATTTATGATTAAATTTTTATTTAAATATGTAATTGCATGAATTCTAAAATATACGCGTAAAATTAAACATGTAAAAAAACAAGAATTTGAACAGACTATTGATTTTCTCCTATAATATTCACCCCATTTTCTTTGTAACAAAAATGTTACATAAACATTAAAAATATTAAATCCAGAAAGAATTTTTGCTGCATTAGTCATATTTTATACTCTTTGTAGGTTTTATTTTTCATAAATAAATAGATTTTACAGTTAGATGATTAATTTTTTGAAACTTGAAAATATATTCATTTGAAAATTGAGTACTTTTTCTTCAGTTTAGATAACTTTGTTCATTCTTTCCAAGTAGTAAAAACCGTAAAGTATTGTTTCTTTAATCGAGCGTTAAAAATAATTCGATGTACTGAACGTCAATTGACCTCTAATAAAATTAAACTTATCTCGTGAAATTATTTTTTTACAGAAAAACTTTTGGGGCAAAATTTATAGGTAAATTCATCAGTTACATATTTCAAGTACAACATTTTTGTGTATTTTCATTATGTAAGGTACTAGTTCCCTTTATAAATTTCAAAAAATGGATTTTTTTTTTCATTTTTCGACTCTTAAAACTTCAAAAATGATGCGTTCAGTGTTTATTTAGACTTCTACATATCAATTGTGTGTTTTTGAAAAATTGTCTAATTTTTTATTTTTCACAAAATGTATGTCAGCGAAATCGAAATAAACTTTGAACACGATTTACGCAAAATAACGTTTTTTAACATGGCAGACAGATAATCTCCGGACCTACCGAACCGATTTGCAAAAACTTTGATGTGCTTCATTTGTTAAATATTATTACACCGTAATCCACCAGGATATTTGCAAAAACTTGGAATACAAAATTTTTGCGTTAAAAAAATTATGAAAAACGGTTGATTTTTGATATTTTTTTTCACAAGTCTGCCATTTTTTAACTGATTTTTTTTTTGAAAACGGTGGTGTATTACGGTGTAAAAGACCTTGCATCTTGAAGTGCCGTTTAAATTTTTTGTTTCAGATCTACCAATCCATAGATTATCTGTCCGCCGTGGAGTAACGATTTTTTCAGAGCTTAATTTCATCGTCCTCTTTAAAAGAGAATGAAAAATAAAAAATAATATTTACATATTTAGTATTATTCAAATATGAAATAATACTATAAAAAATATTCATGCTAATATATAATAAAGTTTCTGAGAAACAAATTCTTGAAAAGTGATCTTTTTGCCTTCTAAAGTGGACTGATACCTTAAACAATTCACTCAGCGATTTTCTAGAAAATTGCGTTCCTTGCTGTGTACAGATTTTTTCGTCTTGAAGTTAACACTTTTATATTGGTCAAACTTTTGAAATGGTATAGAAATGATTCTGTATAATTTTTTGTTGGTTCAGGATACTTTAAGAATAATTTCTAATATTTTTGGATAGTTGCTGACAATGTAAAATTCGTTGAGTGTAGTTTGTGTGTAACAGATTTTTTTGAAAATTCTTTCGAGAATATTTCAGAGCTCTTCTGAAATAAGTTGGGCAGGGATTTATGCACCAGTTTAGGATTTATTTGAGTAATGACAAGAATTAAGCAAAATTTTGGCTTTTATTATTAATTTGAGATATGGATGACCTGATTTTTAAAAGTTCAAATCTCTATTTTCTAAATTTTCGTCTGAAATTGTTATTTTATTTACGAAAAACTTCCACATTTTAGCCAGTTAAATTGTCAAAATGACATATTATGTTCTTTCAAATGACTCATCAAATTATTCATTTAATTATGAAGACAAGACGAATTATTTCTTTAATAAACTAGTATCCGGAATTTCCGTTCATTAAACACTCATACATAAAACTCTATTAGGAAAGGAAACCTACTTCATCAAAAGCACATCATTATTGAAAACCAACTCTAAACAAACAAAAAAATCCCTCGCACAATCTTAACTTTAACCATATCCTTAAAGCGACCAACGGTAAAGAAAGCGCACATGCCTCTACCATTCTTCATCTTCGTTTCAATTATGTGTTTCAAGTGGAATGGTCTGGAAATACAATCCAATTCTATGTTTGAAGGTGAAGTGCTACAACTTTACCATCAATTGCTCTCTTAATAATTATTTTCTTGGGTCTTATTGAAATACCAGACAATACTATAAACACACACCAGCATACATACAAAAGATCGCCGTCCTTCTGAAACATTCCCGGAATAACCATTCAGCCACTCACATTCCACCAATTTAACGAAGTCCAACCATTCTTGCCAGATGTCTACGGGAAAAAAAATGAAAGAAAAACTAACTCCTGTATGCTGGCAAGCTAGGTTGAATTAATTGCTTAGAAGAAATGGAAGAAGTTCAAGCGTTCACAATGTCTTCTACTTCACGCACCTCTAACTATCCACCAAGGGTACTTCCACTAATAACGATTGAGAAGGAGCATGCAGGGTGAGTTTAATACCAAATGCCTTTTGTGTTGATCTTGGGTCTATCAAAAATGCGAGATTTCATTGAGAAGGACTCAAAATGAGCAACAACAACAACCATTTTGCTGTGGGAATAAAGAAAAAAATGTTATGTTTATGCTCGAAGGATATATTAGATTAAATGGGAATGAATTAATTACATGGTTTTTGTATAGAAATTTACTTTCTTCATTTGAAAGAGAGAGTGATATAGACTGACCATGATATTTTGATTGGTAAAGCTTCTGTAAATCCGAGCAGAAAGGATGCTTGTGTTAATCTTCTTGAGAAGTTTTTAGGGAGTTGCAGTGATTGTTATGGTTTTGATGAGTTGAGAATGATTAACTTTTCGGTAAATAGAGTAATAATCCTTGAAAGTAGTTATTTATGAAAGTAAGGGCATTTTCAGAAAGGCAATTGATCGCAGTATCACCAAAAGTGCTTCAAGGATGAATCATGGAAACCAATTCAACTTACAACATTGTATCAAATTAGATGAAAACAATGTTCAAGAGAAATAAATAAAAATAAATAAATACACATCAACGAACGGAAAGGGGACAGGAATCACTTTTGAAACACCGATAAAATATTGAATTAACTTTTATCATGAGATATTTAGTTAAAGTTCTATAGTATTTGCTTTGATTTTGTGAATCTGTTAGTAAAATGAAGCGTCCATCTGCTCCTCTGAGGAATATCCACATAGCCTGATTTAGAACATAAAATTTAAACTTGAAAACTACAAGATACTCCCATCAAATTATATCAAAAACACAATGAATATTTCTCCAGGGACGACACCCAAAACTGAAAACATCCATTATTTGAATGTAATCATCCTGAAATCTAATAAAAGTTTAATTTGTTACACAAACCCCTTTTATTTGTATTTAAAATTAAGGATTTAACTTTAGCACATTATACAGCCCCAGTTCGTCACGTTGCCCAGAAAAAAGGGATCACTCTCGTCTAAATCCATAAAACTCCCATTGAGTTTTGGATTATTTGAACTGCTTGCCGGTGGGTGACCTTTCATGCAAAACTAATATTGAATTAATTTATATGTTTGTTTGACAGAATGTTTGCCCATTTAGACATGTACTTACTTCACATAGGCCAACCATACTGGATTCGTTAAATTGACCGAGGCTAAGTCAAGTACTAACTTTCATCCCCCAGTTTCAGTTATTCACTATCCATCTGCTAGGGTAAACGCTTCAGGAAATTGTTTATCGTAAAAAAGGACATGAAATGACCGAAACCCTATTTCCAACACCTTAGCCCTTTTTCATCCAATTTATTATTGCGAGATGTTCGTTTGGGAGGCACACAATGGTGATTTGAAATTCGTCTAGAGTTCAGAACGTATAATAAACAAAACAATTGGTATCCTTTCGTTGACTTCAATATATTTGCACAAGGACAAGCAGAGTTTCGGGTTGTTTTTGCAGAGTGGTATACACAAGCTTTAATGGGTGGGAGAATGGGAAATTGTAGTCCTATTGTAACAACGGTAATAGAAACCTCATTGTGATAATTTCTATTTGTTCTTATTGTTGATTAATGGTTCTACGCTTCAACCAGACAAAATGCTTGTCAGAATCCAACATCAAACTGGTGGACTTTCTTTGTCTTGAAATTCTTGTTGAATCCTGTTCGTTTGTTATTGTTTGACTGTTTGGTTGTTTCCATTAATGAAGAGTATAACACTTGAAACAAATGCTCTTAAAATGAATGCATTAAGGATGAATATTGTGAGCCTATCAGAAAGTGAATTTAATTTGGTCATGGCGAAAGAGCCAGAATAAATTGAGTGTTGTTGATCCTTTTTCTGTTGGTACATGTTACATGATGTCAAGGAATTGAAATTTGCATCTTTTAGAAAGGTACGTAATTTTTTTCATGAATTGTTCGTTTAAAATGTAAAACGATTTTCTAAGATTGTTTAAGTAATTTTCCGAAAAGGCTTTGATGAATTATTGATGACCCGGTAAATGAGTTGAGACGGTTTTGTCGTCCTTGTCAATAAACATCTACCATTTCGGATTTTTTTTTCTCACCGGTTGTTGAAAAAGCATAGAAACAGGATAATAGCAGGATTTTCAGTGCAATACTATTGATAGTTTCTCCACTGGCCTGCTTGATTGCTGAAGCAGACGACTGACAACTAATTGAGCTCGTCGTTGGGAGGTGAAAATTTTCAAAGGATACCGATTTGAATCTGCTTCTCGGCATGTCAGTTTTGGTAAATTGAATCAAATTTTACCAAGTTTTTTAAGTCCTCCAAACGTAAGATGACTATATCTTGACAATTATTTCGCGCATTTCGTAATACTCATCTCTATAAAACTTTATCCGTTTTTCAATCATTCGCACGTTAAGCTCATTAACAATTTTCACTCGAATTGATTTTCCTATTTTAGCTTAGGCGTAAGAACATGACATTTGAAAAGATTACAGCCTACTTATCTGCCAATTCGAATGCCATTCAAGTGCGACAAAGCTTTATGGCAAATCCTTTATGCCGAAATCTTCCCCGGAATTCCAAAACAAATCCAATACGAACTCAAGACTCAATTCCATCCGCAATACAGAATGCTGGTATTTTTTCTTTTATTTCATCCTTCCGGGTGTCGGTGGCAAATGTCCTAGCCCTTTGCAATGTAGCTCCTCTCGAATGTCCTTTCGATTTTTTTTTATTTTGATACGTTCCGTATCTAATTCAGGAATATTTTTCGAATTTATAACCTCATTCCTGATGTCAGGCGAATCTCTGAAGTTAGGACTAGAAATAATTCTCAACATTATTATCCTGGCTCAATGTAGACTGAAGTGGTGTAGTCGTTTAATACGTGACCCACGGCAAAACTCAACCTCATAGATTTCACTTGGAGATCTGGTGCTGAGGTGGTTGTGGTGGTGAATAAATGCCGATAATTCTTCCTGTATATTTACACACTCTTTTATCTTTTTATGTTTAACTTTTTTGTTTGCAAGTTCTTTCATGTGAAATTTATTGCTGAAGGTAAACAGGCAGTGAGAGCTTATTCTCATTTTCCTAGCGGATTACTTTCTTGTGATGCTGGAAGCTATTAAAAAAAATCTAACTACGCATTTTACGTTTTCAAGTCAGAAGAGTTTTCAATTTTCTCGGGGGATCAATAGAGTTCGCATTTCACTTCAATAAATTTCACTTGGGACTCGGAAAATAGGGAAAATCCATTGTGCTATGAAGTTTCTACGCATGTTCTATTGCTGAAGCGTGTAAAGGACATTAGTGTTGTCGGCGAAACAAAAAAATATTGGAAAGCCAGCTACAAATAAGTTTGATGATGATTATCAAGGAATAAAGAGTTTTTAATGCTGACTAAATGGAACAATTTAAATTCAAGTGAAGTAACCGAAATGGAAGGAAATCTTTTGGGAATGATAGAAAAACCAAAAAAAAAATAAGAAGATAAAATAAGCAAAGAAGGACGTGTCTTTCAGTCTAAAGGGAAATACTTTGTAGGTTGTGTTGTCCTCTACAAATGATCCTGGGTCTATTTTAATGTGTTTCGTATGCAAAATATCTGCCAGTTGGTAATAACTTATGATATCCTTTGAAGTCGTTTAAATATTTTGGGAGTTTAATGGCTTTGCCTTTCTTTTTGCTATGGTGCACAGAATCATTTAGAATTGTTGGTAAACGAGCAAAATTTTAAAAGAAAATTAAGTTTTGGTATTACATTAAGAATAGTGATAATTTTTCACCGGAGTTTTCGTCAAAAGTTTGAATGGTGGGTAGGAAATTTTTCTTCTTCGTTTTTGTTTTACTTAAATTAAATTAAAGCTAAAGCATTTTTAATCAAATTTCAGGAAAAAATTAAGCAAAACCATTGCACAGCTACTTGCATCAACTTTTCAAAAGAATTGAATCGTTTCTAATAATTTAGTACGGGTTTGAATTCCACCCTTCTTCTGAAATACCATTAAAGGTTTTTACGTTCTTAACATGTATACGGAAGCTTGCAGTGCCTTAGTAGTATGCTTTCGAAAGTATAAGCGTATTAAATAATATTCTTTTACACAAGACACGTTCATATGTTTTCTGAAATGTAGGGTGTTTCAAATCTTTTTTTTTATTTTATCCAGTCTAAAGTGTATGTGGGCATGATAAAAGCATGTTAGGTGATGAGATGTTCGTTTGTTGAGTACTTCATCCTTCTTGGATGTATCAAATATTTGAATCCTGAAGTGTAGTTTCATATGAAAATCTGTCAAGTGGAAATAATGGTAATACACGTACATGTACAGTTGTTTAGAAAAAATATTTTGAGTGCAAATTTGGATCGCTAAGTTGGATTCTGTAACTGAAATTTTGATTTTGAAATATTTGCTTGTTGCTAGTATCAAACTTTATCAGTGGACTGATTGCTTATTTTGTATTGATCCTATTTAATAAATTGTTTTAATTTTTCGCGGAATTTGAAATGCCTCGTCAGGGTTCAGAATATTGTCTTACAATTTTTCTTTTATGGCGTTACCTTGTGCATTATAATGTAGGTTGCACAAACTGTTGGTTTTATAAACAGAAAATATATAAATCAACTCATTTTCTTAAAAATTAACTTGATCAAATCGTCCTGGCTTAATTTCGTGACAATATCGTATCGTATCGTATTGACAATTTGTTGTAATTACAAATAGTGACAAAAATCTCTTTCCAAAATATCAAGTCATGGATAATCCTTACAAACTTGAAGATGGACTGTGCTCATCAGAAACAAGACCCCTCGATCCAAAGATTGCCAATAACCACAATCGAGGCGAGAAATCAATATTAAAATTTGATGATCAATCGATCGATGCAACGAATAAGGACAATTCGATTCCATTTCCTTCAGTTGATGATACCGATAAGCTGTCAATCCAGAACGAGTCAGCAGAGGAAGATAGATCACAGTCGCAGGAATACTTTCCCGAAAACAAGAAGTCATTACTGAAACTTGCTAGTTCTACGGAATCACCATATTATCTTTTGGAGGATGGTAAAAACAGGTATCCAGAAGCAGCGTGTTTTCATGGTGTATCTAGGATTGATGATTGTTTAGAACACTATCAGGACTATCTCAAACGAACTGTTCGACGATTGACACAAAAACCCTGGAAGGTTAATATAGCGAATCTACAACTCTGCATGACCAATGATATCCTGAACAGTATTTGTCCGGAAGAGTTTCATGATGTTCAGTTGGTGGCATCTGATCTAACTGAACAGATCCTTACAGATGCTGTCAATATTGTTAATGAAATGAAAGAAAACACTGACTGCGAGAATTTGTATGCAGTTCCTTGTTTGACCCATCAAATAGACAAGAAATCATTTTATTGGCCCCAAATGAACCATTTTAACGTGGAGAAATTGACGAAATCAATTAAGGACTATGTGAACTTGTGGCACTTGGATAGTTGCTTTAAATTTTTCATACGATATTTGTCGCACGAGAATACAGATACCAGTCAATTTCACTATTACCAGGTGATGTTTAGTAAAATTACAAGGGTTTGTCCTAATCCGCAAGCAACGGCTAGCGTTTATTTCACTGTCGAAGTGAGTCCTGTTGTTACTCAAAAAATTCCTGTGCGAGTGACGTATCAATTCGAAGGATATACACAGAATCACAGTCCTGACGGACGATATAAATTTCAACAATTTATTATTAATAATATTATCAAGAATAAGTTGTTGGTGTTCACAGAGTTGGAGTTTTAGAATTTAGTTACGATTTTCGGGAACATTTTCTGATTTTTCCGTTCTTTGGTCTTGGTACCTTTTGAAGATCTCGACCTTCCAATGGTAAAAAAAATCATGAGTAATTAATGAAAGCTCCATTTTGTGAACGGTTTCAATAAAATTTTTGAGTTCTTTATCACTGCGTTTACTGCAAATATAGTTCAGTTCGTTAAAAAATCCACTCTTGCGAAAAGATTTTAACATCGAATGTTACATGTTGCAGTGCTTTGAATAGAAATACACCTTCATATATGGTTTTATTGAACCTTCGGTACTATGTTACTAAATGTATGTAATCCTCTTACACCTTTCACTTATGAAATCAAAGGAAATAACGTTGGTGTTACGAAGGACCAGAACACATTCCTTCAATGAAAATATCGTTTCTTCTACATTCAATTCTCCAGTTTTTACGTATGTATTCACCTCTCTAAAAGTTACCGAACACTAGCTCACAATCCATTTCCAAAATAACTAATTTCAAGAAATTTGATTCCATCAACATCATTTTCATCTCTAATTGCGAGATGTGCAAAAGGACATTCTATTCAAGACTACCAGATTCAAATTGACAACAATAACAGGCGTAAAGTTCAGTCCAGCATTAACTGTTCTGCAGGACACCGAATGAAGTGGATCTTTCCCACAAACAGAAATAGTTTTCATTATGAAATCAATGTTTATTATCCACACAAATAATTTGATCTGAAGTGGAAGTTATATGATTGTTGGTGGTAAATGTTGGCTTCTGATGGACACTTGAAATGAAGATCTGCACTGAAGACTTCTAAAGTCCTTTAGGAAATATATTTTCCTGGCAATTTCAGCAACAACTTCAAGTTGAGTTTCATTTGGATCGGTGCTGAGAAATCATACAGTGAAAAGGATTATTATTCTGTAGAATTGTTAGATTTCGATAGGAGTGAATATACGTGGAAACAGAAGCAGCAAAATATTTTACTGTGTTTGTTGAATGTTATTTTTAACTTCATGAAACAAAGATTTTGTGCAGTCAAGCAAATATTCCAAACATCTTAGGTCAAGAGGATCAATTAAATTTTCGTTAGGAGCAACAGTTTTGCTGAGTTATTCAATTCAGACACTTCTTTACAACTCACTGAACTGAAAATTTGGCTTTGGTTGTTTTGGATCTCAATAAAATTTGTTTAAAGTGAAACTGAGATGTGTTTTCTTTTCATAAAATTTTCAGATTGATTTTGTTGTTTCGTACGAGCGAAGATAAAATCAACAAAGATGATTTAAAAGAGATGAAATTTGAGTGAATATTGCTCTTCATGTAATATTCCCATACGTTTTTACCATAAGGTTGTTTTTGATAAGTGTTTTATGGAAGATTTTCAAGACTCTTTAGTTAGCCAGATCTCATCATTGGTGATAATTTTCAAACAGTGACGATTATTCAAAATGACAAATGTAGAAAAACATTGTGAAATTTCTTGGTTCTTGTTTAGTTGCAAAATTTTTTGAGTTATGCAGTGAAGAAAAATTGTCAATAAATTGATATCCTGTTAAAACAGAAAGGGATTCAAAGTTGAGTCTTGTGAAAGATGCCTGAAACGTTTTAAGAAAAGAGAAATTTGGTTTGCAGTGAAATAGACTAGAGACTTTCTGAAGAAAATGTCGGATTCATGTAAACACGAATGATTAATTAGGATTTCATATCATATTTCACCTTAAAATTTCTAGAAAAAATTATTTCAATAAATGGGAAGTGTGGTTTCGGGGTGACGGATGGCACCCTCTATACGAACCAATTGACAGTCGCTATACTTCACGGATACAAATAATAAAATAGTTGAAATATAACGAGCTTAATCCATCAACAAGCCTAACCGTGGTCGTGGTGTCTGGTGGCGGATGGTAAATGACAGCACCTGAAGAGGATGCCATTCGTCACCCCGAAACCATACTTCCCATTTAATAATATACCGGGCTATAAGCCTGGAAACAAGAACCTCCATTTGTGTGCAATAATAGTGTTAGTGAGTTGCTAACCAAAAGCACACTAGAAGACGAAGTTGTTGACTAGACTAGGAGGTTCTAACCCATGATAAACTGAATAATATTTCAATAAATTTATCCGGATTTTATTTGTTGTTGTTGTTCATTTTTACGAAACCAAAATATGTTC